>JAFFSR010000006.1:3710000-4280839 GCA_017163975.1 Anastatus disparis | reverse complement strand
CTCTGTGATGATCTTCTGAGACTAAGAGCTTCTGACCTCGTTCTAGCGATTTCGTCATTCCACCAATACGCTGGACGCTTATGATGTCGCGATCCCTTGCGCGGCATAGATGCATCACAGGCTCTGTGAATGAGACTCATCGTCTCTTTTACGAGAACCTCTGCAGCATCGGCGTTTCCGGTGGCAGTTGTCGCGTCCGGTAGATAGTCTGATCCTTGCTGCAGTACTTGGACAAGTTTCTCAGAGTCCAGCTTGGCAACGTTCCATCTGACTGGTCTAGCGACATTTCGCCTCGATGATTGGGATTCATCATGGATTTGAAATGTGATGTACTGGTGGTCACTTCCATTGTATGTCTCCAGCACCTTCCAATCTGACACTTTACGTGAAAGATTTTCTGATGCGAAGGATACGTCAGGAATCGTACCGCTAGCCCTCGTCTGAATGTTGGAGTGCTTCCGGTGTTTAGCACTGTTAGGCCGAGTCTGTCTGCCATCTCCATGATGTATCCTCCTCTGCTGTCCTGCAGTGGCATTCCCCCACTCTAACGCTTTCGCGTTAAAGTCTCCTGCGACGACGACGTCACCTTCCATTCTTCGGACAGAGTCTTCCAGCAGATCCAGACGGCGCCTAAACGTGTCTGCTGTTGAGTTTGGTGTAAAATAACAGCTCACGTATGTAACGTTTCTGCTTTTAACCCATACGAAGCCTTCTTCAGCTCCATTTGCGTCTTCTCTGATGGTCTTTGGGTCTACGTAAATCGCAGCAGTGCCAAGCTTGTCTCTAAACCAGGTCTTAACGGTCCAGTTTGTGTACTGCTCGCTTATCAAGAGCACATCAGCCTTTGTTTCGAATTTGATTTGAGTCAAAAGGCTGTTGGCTAGGTCGCTTCTGTGTAAGTTGGCTTGGAGGACCGTTACGCGGCCCATCATTAGCGCTTTTTGATTCGGTTCAGTGTCTCGCGAAAGACTCTGCACTGACCTGACCCAGGGATGTGTTTCCGCTCTGCTGGGTCTACTTCGCGCTCAGTACATAGTATGCACTGAGTATCAGTAGCCTTGCAGGCCGATCCCTTATGGCCGTCTTTGCCACATTTGTAGCACATCTTGCTACGGTCTGGTCCTCGGCAGTCACGCGCCTGGTGACCGTAGTTCAGGCACCTAAAACAGCGCTGAACTCTTTGCCAACTTCTGATTCGGCAGCTGGTGTAACCGATCTTTATCCTAGTTCTAGAGAGCAGGAACGCCGCTTGGTCTTGTTCCATCTCTACAATGGCCAAGCGGAGCTCTCTGCTGTTGGGGTTGGTCAGTGAGACGCTAAACTCCCCTACTTCCTGTTGGCCTTCGGTTAAAGCAGCTTTTACAGCGGCCTCTACTTCTTCTGCTGAAGCTAGACAGTCAATGTCTCTGATCTCGACCGTTTCTTTGGGGCACATCTCCTTGACGTTGCCCGTTTCGCCCACCGTCCTCTTAAGGAAAGCACTAAAGGTCTCTAAACCCTTAGTTGAGCCCAACTCGATCTGTGACATCTCCGGCCCTGGTTTTCCTTATCCCTCTGATGTTGGTCGTTGGACTCTCAGCGATTAAATCCTGCCTGATGCTCTGCAGGACGTCGCTGTAGGTTTTTCCTCTTCTGGTTTTATGAGGACGGCGGCAGACCTCTTTTTGTCTTCCTCCTCCTCTTCTTCTTCTTTTTCAACAGCTGCTGGGCAGGCTGCTGTGTCTCGATGGCCGATGTTCTGGCCGCTGGTGGACTGTTGCTGTTGTTCTTGGGCTGCTGCGGCTGCTGCTGCCGTTTTTGCTGTTGTTGTCGCTGGTGCTGCTGTTGTTGTTTCTGCTGCTGTTGGCGCTGCTGCTGCTGTTGTTGTTGTTGCTGCTGCTGCGTTGCGTTCTGAACTAGATTTTTGTAGCCGTCTTCTTCTTTCTATTTTGGACGACCTCAAACGGATCATCCAGACTCTCAGGGCGGTTCTTTTTTAATGCTTGCGATTCAGCATTGCTGCCAGAATCGAGCGAGGCATCCTCTAAAGTCCGCTTGGCTGAGGAGCTTGCTTCGAGCGTCTCGGTCACCTCCATCTGTTCAGTGACCGTTCTCGCCTGAAGCAAGAGGAGATGCTCCGTCTTAAGGGCATCCACATGATCGATAAGCTCTGGTAGATTATTCTTAACATCTTTATGAATGTTAGGCATCGACCTAAGAGCTTCTCTGAAGAGCGCAAAGATCTCATTCATCCTCTGAGATCTTTCTTCCATTGTTAGGCAGGCGATCTCTACCCCTGACTTCTTTTGGGGATCAGCCTGCGAAAACTGGCCTTCGTTATTTTTTGAGCTATTGCTAGCCGCTTCTGGTTGGTTTTTGGTTTGAGTTGTTGAGGAATTAAACATAATAAAACGTATACTTGGCTTAAGACGGTTCGCCCATCATGGGAGCTCCAGGCGCAGTGGAGCCACTATCCCCGCCTGTGAGGTGCCCTAATTAAAGATGCCGCAGCCGAGAAGCGGTTTTCGGGTGGTCAACCCTAGCGACACCGAGTGATTCTAAATAAGAGATGTTTACGGGTTAGGCCCGCGCCATGTTGATGCTAAAGGTTTTACGTCATCCGTATTGAGTGGGCGACGTCAGTACCGTGCTGCGCCTGGCCCTAAACTTCAGGCTAGACGTTCCGCAGTTCTCCTGCGCGGACTCGGTATAAGGAAATACTGACCAGATAATCCTTCGCACCTGCGCCTGTACAGACCAACTTCAACCCCTTCATGGGCTCCGGTTACGTTAGTAGAAGTACGTAGAAGCTCCTAGCCGACATGTGGTTTCACGAGACCTTTGCCCGTCACGACTTTCGCCGGAGAGGGGACTAACTTTTACTCTTATTACTAAACAGAGGTCAGCAAGTCACCACTAACGAACAACTCCAGTAGTCTGACGGGAATATCCATTGGTTGGCAGCCACAGCTCATTCATACATCCATTCATACTGTGTTGCTTCTTAGTACACGTAAATACGAACACAAAATTTTAATGGGTTGGCAGTTCCGTGAAGCGGAAGTGCCTACGCGATCATCCAGATATCCTTAGTCATCACTAAGGATGGCTAGCGATATGTGGATCGTGCTTAAGCCTCCGCCCCGCCACCACATCGTAGGTGGACACTTACAAGGTCAGCAACATGCGGAGGAATAATAATAATAATAATAATAATAATAATAATAATAATAATAATAATAATAATAATAATAATAATAATAATAATAATAATAATAATAATAATAATAATAATAATAATAATAATAATAATAATAATAATAATAATAATAATAATAATAATAATAATAATAATAATAATAATAATAATAATAATAATAATAATAATAATAATAATAATAATAATAATAATAATAATAATAATAATAATAATAATAATAATAATAATAATAATAATAATAATAATAATAATAATAATAATAATAATAATAATAATAATAATAATAATAATAATAATAATAATAATAATAATAATAATAATAATAATAATAATAATAATAATAATAATAATAATAATAAAATAATAATAATAATAATAATAATAATAATAATAATAATAATAATAATAATAATAATAATAAATAATAATAATAATAATAATAATAATAATAATAATAATAATAATAATAATAATAATAATAATAATAATAATAATAATAATAATAATAATAATAATAATAATAATAATAATAATAATAATAATAATAATAATAATAATAATAATAATAATAATAATAATAATAATAATAATAATAATAATAATAATAATAATAATAATAATAATAATAATAATAATAATAATAATAATAATAATAATAATAATAATAATAATAATAATAATAATAATAATAATAATAATAATAATAATAATAATAATAATAATAATAATAATAATAATAATAATAATAATAATAATAATAATAATAATAATAATAATAATAATAATAATAATAATAATAATAATAATAATAATAATAATAATAATAATAATAATAATAATAATAATAATAATGATAATAATAATAATAATAATAATAATAATAATAATAATAATAATAATAATAATAATAATAATAATATAATAATAATAATAATAATAATAATAATAATAATATAATGATAATAATAATAATAATAATAATAATAATAATAATAATAATAATAATAATAATAATAATAATAATAATAATAATAATAATAATAATAATAATAATAATAATAATAATAATAATAATAATAATAATAATAATAATGATAATAATAATGATAATAATAATAATAATAATAATAATAATAATAATAATAATAATAATAATAATAATAATAATAATAATAATAATAATAATAATAATAATAATAATAATAATAATAATAATAATAATAATAATAATAATAATAATAATAATAATAATAATAATAATAATAATAATAATAATAATAATAATAATAATAATAATAATAATAATAATAATAATAATAATAATAATAATAATAATAATAATAATAATAATAATAATAATAATAATAATGATAATAATAATAATAATAATAATAATAATAATAATAATAATAATAATAATAATAATAATAATAATAATAATAATAATAATAATATAATAATAATAATAATAATAATAATAATAATAATAATAATAATAATAATAATTTTTTTTTTTTTTTTTTATGGTGGTAAAAAACGGGAAATCTGCCTAAACCAGACCTTCAGCGACAGGATCCACGCCCGCCGTGCGATTCCGCAAAGCGTTATCGCCGTACAGGAGGGGATCCTGCCGCCGGTGTGACGGGTTCCTGAGTGCACGTCAGCCTTGACTGTGGAATGGACCTTCCATTTCACATCCAGGGCATCAGAGTCCCAGGGGACCGTCTAACCCCCTGTCCTTCTGACCGCGGTACGATTGCAAGAAGATGCAATCGTCACGCGGGCAAAAGGCCAGTAACATCCACCTCGTGACCTTTATTCCACCCCGGCACTTAAGCCTTCTCGGCATTACTTCGGGGTGGGGTCACCATTTCGCTGCTGCGCCTACCTTATAGAACCTTGTTCTTCTCTTTCTTCATTCTCTGTTATAAAGCACCTCTTTTTCTAGAATTTTTAATGACTCTAGGTTCTTCCTCTTCTCGGCTTCTAGGGCTCGCCTGAACACCTTGCAAATTCCGCTACCAGCCACATGTTCGGTATTTTCGCCGTCTAAACCTTCTTGTAGACACAAGAAGCAACAAGCATCGTTTCCACATTGCGCTCTTGTATGTCCTGCTTTCCCGCACCTGAAACAATGCGCAGACCTGTCGGGTCCCTGGCACTGATCTTGTCTGTGACCAAAGCCCAGACATTTATGGCATCTTATCACCATGATTCTCCGTTCTACCCTGCAGTTAACAAATCCTATCTGGATTCTTTCCTTGCTCAAGAGATCTTCCGCCTCGGTCTCACTAAGAACAACCACTGCCATCTTAGATCCAACTTTATTAGGTCCGAGAATCATCACCTTTCGAGCTCCTTGTTCAGAGCCTAGGACCCGACTTATTGCTTCCTGCACCTCGACCTCTGTTGTCATCTGGTCCAGATCACGAATTTCAATTGTCCTTTTCCGCTCATCCATACTTATGGTTCCTAGATCCCCTACTGCAACTTTAACATTATCAGCAAAGGCCTTTTTATCGGACTCTTTCGAGATCTGGATTATAAGGTTTCCCTTTGTTGTAGGTCTAACGCTCAAGACTTCCGTGCTACTATCCTGCGGCTTAACTCCCGTGCGAAGCTTTCCAAGGACGTCAGCGTATGTGGACCCTTGTGTAATTTTTACAACTACTGCTTCTGTCTTCCTGGCTATCTTGTAGGCCAAGCCCCACACCTCTCTGTTGACGTCTTCGCTCAGGTCTTTCCAGCATTGTGCTTTGCTTCGATTGATCTTCTTACGAAGCTTTTTATGCACGTCTCTGTATTGCGCAGACAAAAGATCTGCTGCTGGTGAGTTCTTCTTTCTTGCTCTCTGTGATGATCTTCTGAGACTAAGAGCTTCTGACCTCGTTCTAGCGATTTTGTCATTCCACCAATACGCTGGACGCTTATGATGTCGCGATCCCTTGCGCGGCATAGATGCATCACAGGCTCTGTGAATGAGACTCATCGTCTCTTTTACGAGAACCTCTGCAGCGTCGGCGTTTCCGGTGGCAGTTGTCGCGTCCGGTAGATAGTCTGATCCTTGCTGCAGTACTTGGACAAGTTTCTCAGAGTCCAGCTTGGCAACGTTCCATCTGACTGGTCTAGCGACATTTCGCCTCGATGATTGGGATCCATCATGGATTTGAAATGTGATGTACTGGTGGTCACTTCCATTGTATGTCTCCAGCACCTTCCAATCTGACACTTTACGTGAAAGATTTTCTGATGCGAAGGATACGTCAGGAATCGTACCGCTAGCTCCTCGTCTGAATGTTGGAGTGCTTCCGGTGTTTAGCACTGTTAGGCCGAGTCTGTCTGCCATCTCCATGATGTATCCTCCTCTGCTGTCCTGCAGTGGCATTCCCCACTCTAACGCTTTCGCGTTAAAGTCTCCTGCGACGACGACGTCACCTTCCATTCTTCGGACAGAGTCTTCCAGCAGATCCAGACGGCGCCTAAACGTGTCTGCTGTTGAGTTTGGTGTAAAATAACAGCTCACGTATGTAACGTTTCTGCTTTTAACCCATACGAAGCCTTCTTCAGCTCCATTTGCGTCTTCTCTGATGGTCTTTGGGTCTACGTAAATCGCAGCAGTGCCAAGCTTGTCTCTAAACCAGGTCTTAACGGTCCAGTTTGTGTACTGCTCGCTTATCAGTAGCACATCGGCATTTGTCTCAAATTTGATTTGAGTCAAAAGGCTGTTAGCTACGTCACTTCTATGTAAGTTGGCTTGAAGGACCGTTATGCGGCCCATCATTAACGTTTTTGTTTGAATCGGTTCAGTGTCTCGCGGAAGACTCTGCACTGACCTGATCCAGGGATGTGTTTTCGTTCCGCAGGGTCTACTTTCCGCTCGGTACATAGTATGCACTGAGCATCAGCAGCCTTGCCGGCCGATCCCTTGTGGCCCTCTTTTCCACACTTGTAGCACATCTTGCTACGGTCAGGTCCTCGGCAGTCACGCGCCTGGTGACCGTAGTTCAGGCACCTAAAACAGCGCTGAACCCTTTGCCAACTTCTGATACGGCAGCTGGTATAGCCGATCTTTATCCTGGTTCTTGAGAGCAGGAACGCCGCTTGGTCTTGTTCCATCTCTACAATGGCCAAGCGGAGCTCTCTGCCGTTAGGGTTGGTCAGCGAAACACTAAACTCCCCTACTTCCTGTTGGCCTTCGGTTAAAGCAGCTTTTACAGCGGCCTCTACTTCTTCTGCTGAAGCTAGACAGTCGATATCTCTGATCTCGACCGTTTCTTTGGGGCACATCTCCTTGACGTTGCCCGTTTCGCCCACCGTCCTCTTAAGGAAAGCACTAAAGGTCTCTAAACCCTTAGTTGAGCCCAACTCGATCAGGACATCTCCGGCCCTGGTTTTCCTTATTCCTCTGATGTTGGTCGTTGGACTCTCAGCGATTAAATCCTGCCTGATGCTCTGCAGGACGTCGCTGTAGGTTTTTCCCTCTTCTGGTTTTATGAGGACGGCGGCAGACCTCTTTTTGTCTTCCTCCTCCTTTTTCTTCTTCTTTTTCAACAGCTGCTGGGCAGGCTGCTGTGTCTCGATGGCCGATGTTCTGGCCGCTGGTGGACTGTTGCTGTTGTTCTTGGGCTGCTGCGGCTGCTGCTGCCGTTTTTGCTGTTGTTGTCGCTGGTGCTGCTGTTGTTGTTTCTGCTGCTGTTGACGCTGCTGCTGCTGTTGTTGTTGTTGCTGCTGCTGCGTTGCGTTCTGGACTAGATTTTTGTAGCCGTCTTCTTCTTTCTATTTTGGACGACCTCAAACGGATCATCCAGACTCTCAGGGCGGTTCTTTTTTAATGCTTGCGATTCAGCATTGCTGCCAGAATCGAGCGAGGCATCCTCTAAAGTCCGCTTGGCTGAGGAGCTTGCTTCGAGCGTCTCGGTCACCTCCATCTGTTCAGTGACCGTTCTCGCCTGAAGCAAGAGGAGATGCTCCGTTTTAAGGGCATCCACATGATCGATAAGCTCTGGTAGATTATTCTTAACATCTTTATGAATGTTAGGCATCGACCTAAGAGCTTCTCTGAAGAGCGCAAAGATCTCATTCATCCTCTGAGATCTTTCTTCCATTGTTAGGCAGGCGATCTCTACCCCTGACTTCTTTTGGGGATCAGCCTGCGAAAACTGGCCTTCGTTATTTTTTGAGCTATTGCTAGCCGCTTCTGGTTGGTTTTTTGGTTGTGTTGATGTGGAATTTAACATAATAAAACGTATACTTGGCTTAAGACGGTTCGCCCATCATGGGAGCTCCAGGCGCAGTGGAGCCACTATCCCCGCCTGTGAGGTGCCCTAATTAAAGATGCCGCAGCCGAGAAGCGGTTTTCGGGTGGTCAACCCTAGCGACACCGAGTGATTCTAAATAAGAGATGTTTACGGGTTAGGCCCGCGCCATGTTGATGCTAAAGGTTTTACGTCATCCGTATTGAGTGGGCGACGTCAGTACCGTGCTGCGCCTGGCCCTAAACTTCAGGCTAGACGTTCCGCAGTTCTCCTGCGCGGACTCGGTATAAGGAAATACTGACCAGATAATCCTTCGCACCTGCGCCTGTACAGACCAACTTCAACCCCTTCATGGGCTCCGGTTACGTTAGTAGAAGTACGTAGAAGCTTCTAGCCGACATGTGGTTTCACGAGACCTTTGCCCGTCACGACTTTCGCCGGAGAGGGACTAACTTTTACTCTTATTACTAAACAGAGGTCAGCAAGTCACTACTAACGAACAACTCCAGTAGTCTGACGGGAATATCCATTGGTTGGCAGCCACAGCTCATTCATACATCCATTCATACTGTGTTGCTTCTTAGTACACGTAAATACGAACACAAAATTTTAATGGGTTGGCAGTTCCGTGAAGCGGAAGTGCCTACGCGATCATCCAGATATCCTTAGTCATCACTAAGGATGGCTAGCGATATGTGGATCGTGCTTAAGCCTCCGCCCCGCCACCACATCGTAGGTGGACACTTACAAGGTCAGCAACATGCGGAGGAATAATAATAATAATAATAATAATAATAATAATAATAATAATAATAATAATAATAATAATAATAATAATAATAATAATAATAATAATAATAATAATAATAATAATAATAATAATAATAATAATAATATAATAATAATAATAATAATAATAATAATAATAATAATAATAGGAATTCCATGTTTTTAGAGTATTTCATAGGAAATAAACTACTACTTCAATTGGTGAAGTAGCTGCATATTGTGATAATATGAGTTTGTCGAATATTGTGTATAATTGTGTAATATTTGACATCAATTCATAAGGTGTAGTATTGTGAAAAGTGTACTGGGGAGTTGTATTTAATATAAAATTTGTGCGCTCAATTTTTTTTCTCTAGACTGATTTTGTGTTTAATGATTCTTATTGAGTGTAATTAATTATAACTTATCATTTTCAACTTTTTAGACTGTTATTTTCTAGTGAAAGTGAGGCAGAGACGATCAAATTTTTTTAAAAATAGATTCTGCTCCTATAATTAATTTGAGCATTTAATCATTAAATCTAATGCATGGTGTACAACAAAGTGATCAATATAATTGTGTAGGATATAATGTCTATTTATATGCAGTAGAATAGGTAATATTTTAAGTAATAGGAGTATGATCGAACCTGGTAAGATACATGAAAATGTTATTTTTATTTATAATTTAGCTATTTCACATGAATTAGCAAGTTCAAAAACACTTAACCAATGTGAATATTTATTAATATAGTTATATATCGGTATAAAAAGGGAGTACCATCTATTTTGAGTGCAAGTAAAGTGGATTAGAAAGTGTACGCAGATAGTTCATATGTTATAGTATAAAATTATGAAAAAATAGCTGATTTTTAACAACTTTAGGTCTAACAAATTTAGGTCTAAAAAGAGGTGATAGAGTGCTCGTTGTTAAGAAACCCATGAGATATCTTCTCACACAGCATGAAAGGTTGCTGCAAGCTTTCAGTAATAATAATTTTATTACTGAAACCCTGCAGCAACCTTTCATGCTGTGTGAGATTTTTTTCATAATAAAATAAATCTCTCAAACTCTTTAAATCTAAAATCCAGGACCCGAAGGTGAGAGTGTCACCTTGTTAGTAGCCTTGTGACTAAAAGTTTACATCATTACGACTAAAATATCTATGTTAAAAAGGTTATGTGTTTGATTGAAATTCAGACTAATCATTAATCATCCATATTAAATCAAAAAATTTTAAAGTTGACAAACGATGGACAGTCATTAAGTTTCTAAATACCATGATAAAAATTCTAATGTTATACTCTTACATACTAAAATAAGCACCATTGCTATTTGACATACACATTTGAAAAAATACACTTAATGACAAAAAGTGTACTCTGTACCCTCTTTTTATGTTAATAAAGTGATTTTTTTACTTGAGTTGTAAATAAAATAATCTATCTATTATGTATCTTCTGTAATATACCTATTGCAGATTTCCAAGGAAAACCCAGAGTTGGAATACACGAAATCCAAATAACTTATCAATTTCCTAGTGGAAATTGGTTTTGCTAATATCTGATAATAACTGTTAAATCTTGCTAATAACTGCAAATAACTGCTAATAAATGTTATAAATAGTTGGGTTTGAGATAGTAGTAACGGTTATTTGCAGGTCATGACAATTATTAGCGGTTATCAGCAGTTATTAGCATTTATAAGCGATTACTCTCAATTTCGTTAGTTTACATCTCAAAATAAAAGTACTAATAACAGTTATTAGCAGTTATTTGCATTTATTTACAGTTATTTGCAATCTATTACAATTATTTACAGTTAATAATTATTCTCTATTTAAAAAATTTTCTAATTTTTCATATTTAGGAAAAATTATTCAAGATAATAAATTTTTATCAATAATTATTATTAACTGCAAATAACTATAAATAACTGCAAAAATATGCTTATAACTTCAAATAACGGCAAATCACAATAAATAATTGCAGAAAACAGTAAATAACTGATGAAAATTATTATTATGAGTTAATAACTGTTATTTTATTTTTGATTTTTAAAGGTTTTATTTTACAAATTTGCTAATATCTAATAATAACGGCTAATAACTGCAAATAACTGCTTATAACTGCTAATATCTGCAAATTTATTTTTAACATTCATTAGCAGTAACTTACAGTTATTTGCAGTTATAGCAAAACCAATTTCCACTAGGGTTGATTATTTAATGTTTCCTATATGAAAATGATTTTTGTGAACTACCGCAATTGAGACATTAATAAGAATTAATAAGAGTAAAAAACAGTTAATAACAGTTAATAATAGTTAATAATAGTTATGAACGCTTAATAAAAATTATTAACTGAAAGTAATGTTTATTAATAGTTATTTATAGTTATTCACATTTATACACATTTATTAACAGTTACCCACATTTTTCAAAATTTTTGAATTGGTGAATAATTTATTATTATTTATACTTATTCATAGTTATTTATATTTATTTGCAATTAGTTACAGTGAATTATAGTTATTAACACTTTCTTACAGATATTTACAGTTTTTCACATTTATTAACAGTTATTAACAGTTTTTCACATTTACAAAATTTTTTGCGTGTATATAAAAAAAATGATTATACGTGTGAAAATTTTTGAAAGTGTGAAAAAGTGTTAATAACTGTTAATAAATGTGAATAAATATGAAAAATTACGAATATTTGTAAATAACTATCAATAACAGTAAATTATTATTATTTACAGTTAATCATTATTATTATCTATTCGTAACAATTATTAACTGTTATCAACTGTTATTTACTGTTATTAATGTTTTAATTGCGGTAGTTTATTGTAGTTATTAACAGTTGTAAGGGTGGTTTTTATTTGGGATATTATAAATATATCTAATTAAATACGAAATAATGATTGGCTTATAATTCCCAAATTCTGAGATTTACCAGCCTACAAAATTAATAATAATAATAATATAACAAGGGAATTAGATACTCTACCTTTAAAATTTCTAATCAATTATAAGATCACTTCAATCAATAAGTTAACAAATCTCTAATTATAGGGAGTAACATTCACTAAATAAACTTTAAGTAATTTAATTAGATGAATTAAGGTTAAGCCATAGACAATTTCTTTAAATAAATGTAGATCAAATTAAAATAATGAGAAAATATTGAAATCAATTAAAATATATATTAAATTATAGAAAAGAAAATTATTAGTTTAAACTAGTAAGCAATAATAATAATTCTAATCTATTTAATATTATGAAAATTGAACAACGGATGCAACACTTGCTCAATTTATATTTTAGGTTATGTAAGGGTGGGGCTCGAACAGTAGTGCGTATCCCAGATTACGCGATTCTCCAATTGATGGCGCTAGTATCAAGTTTCTTCTGAGTCTTCCTCTCTCTAATCTTCAGTAGGCGTTTTGTAGAAGCGAGGTTATGTCTTTTATAGCAACGTAATATATATTGTGACCTCACTTATATTATATTTATAATATAAAGAATTTAAAGAGAATAAGTGAGAAAAAAAGAATAAAATAAAAGATAATTAGCAATAATCTTATTCTCTCTTTAATTCAAATCATCGCGTTAAAAGTCTATCTCTATCTTATGCGTCGGCGCGATGTAGCAATTAGAAAGTATATCAGCGCGTGAGATGGATATTAATAAGAATGTATGTACGCGCTTAGATGTGCGCCGATCCACGCCTATAAAGTGACGTACGCTAGCACACATCTAAGCTCACCTGTAATAGTATAATGTAAGATATGTAAATGTATCCCTTCTACTTAGTAGTAGGAGAGGATTGCGGCCGCGGCGGCTTGATCGACGCTTGAGCAGATCGAAGCCGAATCTTTGTACGGCACTCTTTGGCCAGCTCTCTTCTAATAAAGTTTAACTTAAAATAAATACTTGTTGCTATTGTTCTTATTTTCGTTATTGCTGCAGGTCCGCGAGGGGCTGGATAAATACCAGCTCCGTACCGGTAGCAGCAATAACGAAATACTATTTAAATTAAAAATCAAAGCTTAATTTGGTAGAGTTGATTAAATAATAAATTCACGTATATTTCTTTTGTGAATTTATTAAAGTGTACAAATCTAAATTAACATTAATTCATCTTACGATTAGTGAGAGTTTGATTAAACATTATATTCTATAAAGTGTCTCTTGGTAAATGCACGTTTGGAATATTTAAATTCAAATCACGTGTTACTTATTGAAATTTACTTGTATATAGTGCTATTTGCCATTAATAAGTAATTCAAATCTTAACTAATTAAAATTGGAGTTTCGTGGCTTATAAGAGGCATTTATTAGCACAAAAACATAAGCAAAGAGACCCCGGACTGGTTGTAGCATGGCGTCTACACCAAAAACGGGTCTAGCTTAAAAAGAACCTTTCCTTTACATCCTTTTCCTTTTACATGAGCACTTTGTGCTACCTTTTTTCAGGTGATAGGATAAGGAGAGGTTATAACTGGCGCCCACGGGTATTGTTTAAACCCACGACTGAGAATAAATAGTCAAAAAATCTGTAAAGAAATTTCCTTTTTTCATTTTGTTTAAAAAATCAAAAAATTGTAATTAGGGATATATCATTTTATTTAAAAATCAAAAAATTGTAATTAGATATATATCAAAAAATTGTAATCAGATATATACAAAATCATAAAGAAATTTTCTTTTTCTCGCTTCTCGTTTCGGAGCTAAGAATTTGTAACAAGACACATACAAAATTAGAAAACCAATAGCGTAATGGTCAAAATAAAAGTATGTGATTTTATAATAAAATCAATAGAAAAACAAAATAATCATAATAACAAGTGTTACGATTTATGCAAAAAAGTAGAGTTTTCGTTACAAAAAAGAAACAAAAATTATAAGAAAACAGAGTCTTTAACATTAAGTAACATAGAATTCGATAAAATTGTAAACGCGGTAGCAGCTAAAATCGAAAAAGAAAATGAAAACTAAAATTTCATGCGAATAAAAGTAGAGAAAATAGAAACATATTTACAATATTTAGAAAAAAAAAGTAACAGAAATAGCAAATAAAGTAAATGAAAACACGATCAAATTAAACGAAGTTAGATTCAAATTTAATTATAATATGCCACAAGTGGTAGAAAATTTGCATGAAATAGAAGTGGAAATAGAAAAAAAAAAGAAAAAATAAATAATTAAAGTAATAAAATACGAAAAATTGAATAAATTAAAAGAAAAAGAAAATTGCAAAAAAGAACAAATAAGTAAATTAAAGTAATAAAATACAAAAAATTGAATAAATTAAAAGAAAAAAGAAAATTGCAAAATAGAAAAAATAGAAGAAAAAATGAATAATTAAAGTAATGAAATAGAAAAAATCTAATAAATGAAAAAAAAAAGAAAATTGCGAAAAGAAAGTTAAAAAGAAATTGGAAATACTTCGAAAAGGAAGAAAATTTCAAATAATTTTGAATTTAAATATTATTCGCGATAACGTTAAAATTTTAAACGACATAAAGTCGCAAATTTTCGAATTATTTCCAAGATCACAAAAGGTAATATAGTTAACACCGCTAATCCGCAAATGTAAACAAAGCGATAGAAAGCGTGTATTGATGAAATTAAGCATCGATAAACTCAAATAAAATTTAACATAGGAAATTAAATAATATTTCAAAATTAGAATATTGTATACAGTGACACTCAACCAGCACAGTGGTGCTCAATTTGTGCTTTACTAATATTCATTTATGAACATTAGAATTTAAGTAAATAAATTTAAAATTAAATAATAAAGAAAATATATTAAATCAAATAAAGTAAATTAAAATCAAATAGACATTTTGCAGGCTCGGTGTCACACTTATGCACAAAACTAACATATGAAATAAATTGTACAGTAGCGTCGCACAATAAGCGCACAGACAAATTTATTTTTTTTTTCTTTTGTTTTGATTAAAAATTAAATTTTATTGCAAAAGTAAAACAAATTCAAGAAACAAGATTCAAAAAGAAGAAGAATAAAAGTAAAGAAAAAAAAATATATATCAAAATGGCGAACAAAAGACGCTCAACGATATTAATGAAAGAATTGGAAAATGCTGATCAATCCTTTGACGATAATAATCAATCAAAACAAAATGAATGGATAAGAGTAGTAACAGATGAGTTACAGGAATTATTTGCAAAACAAGAAGAATTGGACGCAAAAATGAACGCATCTACAAATTCAGAAAAATCAATACATTTAAATTTAGAAAGAACAGCACACGCAGAAACGGAAAATGTGAGAGAACAAGTAAACGCATTATCTGACAAAATAAAAAGATTATCAGAAGATAACATGGGAATGAGAAACTTACTCAACGAGTACAAAAGACAAAACGCCTTATTGTCAGAACGAAACGACAAATTAATCGAAGAATTACAAGAGTTAAAAAAAGTAATAAATGAAGATGAAGCCATAAAAATGGTACATAGCAGCTTGAACAGAAAAATAGATGAATTAGCATTTGAACAGGATGAAAAAATAAATCAACTTCAAGAAAATATAGCAAACAAAACAACAGAACAAGCAGCTACAAATAGTAAAGAAAGTACAAACAAAATAAAAATCCCGGTTCCAAAATTTGAAGGTAATGAAACCGAAAGGCCAATAAAATTTCTAAACGAATTGGACAAATATATTGCCCTAAAAAACATAAGTAAAGAACAAAAACTTCAAATATTAGAAACAGTATTACAGAAGGAAGCAAACGAATGGTGGTATATCCATCAAGATAACGTCACTACATACAATGAATTTAAAGAATTATTTAAAGAGAGATTTTGGAGTCATGATAGACAAAGGACTTCAAGACGTAAAATCGAATTTGGCCAGTTTTATGAACAAGGAAAATTATCAAGAGTCTCATACGCTACACAGTTATTCGGCTATGCAAAAGAATTGAATTTAAATGACACAGATGAGGAATTAACAGAGAAAATAGCCAGACATTTCAACAGAAGTGTAAGACAGGCTATACAGTTTTCACAAAACAAAGATAAAATGTCACTCTTAAAAATACTCGCAGATTTCGATAGCAATGACAACATTCACGAGAAGAAAGAGCAAAACAAGACATCATATTACCAACAGCATCAAACACAACAAAGAATTAATAACAATGAAGGAAACAGAAATAACACAAGTAACTACAACAGTTATAAACAAAGTGAAAATATAAATCATAATCAAAGACAAGCATGGCGTCTACACCAAAAACGGGTCTAGCTTAAAAAGAACCTTTCCTTTACATCCTTTTCCTTTTACATGAGCACTTTGTGCTACCTTTTTCAGGTGATAGGGTAAGGAGAGGTTATAATATATTTCGTATATATAAATATATCCAGAAATTAAATTACTATGACTTTTGATTTTTAATATATTCAAAATTATTTGCTTTTAATAATTTATTATCTTCACAATTGTAAGAAGATTAATTCTAAATCAAAGAAAAGTTATCAAAAAGAAAAATAGTTTGTAAAGAATTTATCAAACAACTATCTTTTCTTAATCTCTCACAAAGTTAGAGTTTCCACCAATAAAATGAATCTTTAATCACTTTAGGATATTAATACTAAGTTGATAATAAATGGATAATTTTATAAATTCAATAAGACATAAAAATTAAGTAAAAGAATATAAAGAAAAGTTTCTAGAAATAGTTTTTGAATATTACTTTTAAATTATAAATAACTGTGATGGCATTTTTTATCAAATATAATTCAATAGAAAGAAATAGTTTTTATTTTTAGGAATATCACTTATTAAGTTGCCGAATCTCTTCTTACACTTCGATATTTTAGGTTAGGAATACGAAAAAAAAAAAAAATATCACAATTAATTTTCACTATTCACTTTAATAACAAATTCTATCTCACTATTTAAATAAAATAAACATTCTAAATTTTCGCTACGTTACAATGATGACCGCGAATTATTTTTAGGTTAGGGAACCACGTGGCTATTTGTATAGCCTGCCGTGAATTTTCCGCTAGAATCTTCAAGACTCCCGACAAAAAGAGAACTAATTAAATTTCTAATCTCTTAGTTATTAAATAATAGCAGTAAATTCAATTAATGTATACGCTACTATTAATTCGATACGAGAGAGAGAGAATTTATTTTTCCAACTTCGCGCACTATTAGCTTCTTTATCACAATTTTAAATAAAAAAAATTAATTTTTAATACAAATTATACCTTTTTCTGCTCGTTGCTATGTTTTACTTTAGTCATAATTTAATCCTTTCAATCCGAAAAGCAGCAGCAAAAACCCTAAAAATCTATACAAGCAATCTCCAAAATGGCCGGCAATCTTTGTTATGGATCCCTTAATATGATGGTAATCGTTAGCGGTTGGATTTGATCCACACGCGACCGATTTTCAATTAACAAATAGCAAAAAGTTTAACAACAACAATCTTTGAACTTTAACAACAATTTAACAATAATAATCAACTAACAATAACTTTAATAACAGACGAAAGAAAATTTTAATTTGAAAAGAACTAGCAAAAGACAACTGTATAGCAAGGCTAACGAAACGATAATGAGGCACGAGGAAGAAGGAAGTGAATGCAGAGCGTTGGTTACTTCTCCTACTCTATTGCTCTCTTTATTACTCTTATTACGCTACCTCTATTATCTCTGTCTATTTCGCGACTCACTAATCAAGTAAGGTTCTTTTCGTCATTTTATTCTGGTGTAGTTTACTACTCGCTAGTCAAATGACAGGTTATTTCCTGTTACTAGTGTAGTATTTTTACAATATACCTATTACGCCATCTGCGTGCTTAATTTGATTACAGTTTATTTTATTTTCTCTATAAATAATTAATTCTTTGTCTCATTACAATAAAAAGTTTCATTTTTATCGAATAATATAAACGAGTATTAATTAATATCATAAACAATAATTTCTGATTATTCATTATTTCAAAATTCGCTTGAGTCTTTATTCTATTAACGATTCTCATTCTTAATTATTTCGTACAATTACAAAGTTATTTTATTTATTTGTACCGTAGCACCATCTATAAGAATATACAAAAATGTATTTACAACAAGCAAATAGAAGTTATTATTTAAATTATGTTTGAATATCTTTAGTCTTTGCGCGCCACCTATAATATGACTTATTTCAATTCCTATCTGTTGATCTATCATCTCTTTCTATTATAATTAAGTTTTTTATACGTGCGCTATCTTTTTATCATATGCGTCTATCCTACTTTATCGACTTTAGTTATTATAGCAGTCTATTTCTATCTATCTCTCTCTTTCTACTTTTTTAATTAACTCTACGCGAGCGCCACAATAGCATGTTCGCGCGAGCACGTGTTCATATATATTTTGTGCCGTCGGCGCCGTTTCGCCACCTCCTGGACGGTTGATTATGAGAATCGTCTGATCGGGGCTCTCTGTGTGTCTCGTGAGTGTATATGTGCATAGTTGTTTCTTCGTCAGTGCCGTCAGCCGGTAGTCCAACGTACATGGCTACTTGGCAATAGGTTATGTGATCAGCTGTGTACATCCAGGGCTCAGCACCGAAAACATGAACACAACAGAATTATTTCTCTGTTAGTTTCTTATGGTGGCCTTGGTTGCTGTCACGAGTGTGGTAATTATTATTTTATGAATTCACACGCTCGGGGAATTACGTATGACTTTTTATTTAACAGGTTTTTAACAGATAATTATTTTAAATAAATAAAACAAACAAAAAAAATTATTGTGGCGTGAAAATACCACGTCACACAGTTATTCACATTTTTTCACATTTATACACAGTTATTAATAGTTATTCACAGAAATTATTTCCATCCCTACTGAAAAAAGCCAAGTGATTAATCACTTGATTTATCATCTGATTCATCATCTTATTTATTATATGATTAATTACCTGACTTTATGACATGATCTGACAGGTGATTAATCAAGTGAAAAATCATGTGATTAATCAGATGAAAAATCAGGTAATAAAATGAAATGAAAAGTCAGGTGATTGATCAAGTAAAAAATCAGGTAATGAAATGAAATGAAAAATCAGGTGATTCGTCAAGTGAAAAATCAAGTGATTAATCAGATGAAAAATCAGGTAATGAAATGAAATGAAAAATCAGGTGATTAATCAAGTAAAATATCAAGTGATTATTTAGGTATCATGATTCATTCTATACAATGCCGATGAATTTATCATATTCATATCACCAAGTTTGCATTAATTTTAGGGAATAATTGGGTACATAGACACATGAAGAAAGCCAAAATTTCAGACTTCAATATTACCATGGTAATATAATATAGATACAAATAAAACCTATAGAATGAATCATGATACCTAAATAATCACTTGATATTTTACTTGATTAATCACCTGATTTTCCATTTCATTTCATTACCTGATTTTTCATCTGATTAATCACTTGATTTTTCACTCGATTTTTCACTTGATTAATCACCTGATTTTTCATCTAATTAATCACATGATTTTTCACTTGATTAATCACCTGTCAGATCATGTCATAAAGGTGATTTATCAGGTGATTAATCATATAATACATAAGATGATAAATCAAATGATAAATCAAGTAATTAATCACTTGGCTTTTTTCAGTAGGGATATGGGTTATATTGGGAATTCCTGAATTATAGGTATAATATTTATTATTATAAACATCAAATTTTTAATTGTTTTTGATGTATTTTTATTATTTCTTTTACTAATAAAATTCAGTATTATTTTTCTTATTTCTGTAAATAACTGTAAATAATTGTAAATAATTGTAAATAACTATTAAAAAATGTCAGAGTTGAGACATAAATAATAGTTATTTACAGTTATTTACAGTTATTTACTATTATTTACAGTTATTTACAATTATTTACAGTTATTTACAATTATTTACAGTTTTTTTATAGTTATTTACAATTATTCATAATTATTTACAGTTATTTACATTTTCAAAAATTTTTTGAATTAGTGAATAATTTTCCACACAGCATGAAGTGTTTCTGAAACATTTCAGAAACGTTTCAAATAATTATGTAAAACATTTTAGAAACCTTTCATGAAATGTTTCTGAAATAAAGATAAGTTACAGTTAATCTTTCGATATTATTTACAATTAATAAAAATTACTTGTTAGTACATCACTCAAATAGACAAAGGTTATAATGAACAATACAAACATTATAGGTTATAATTCTTGTAAAAAATAAATTTTGTATTATTATTAATTAATGAGATATTAGTATTATTTAATATTAATTGTAGTTACACTCATATAAAATATCAATTAATTAAGAACTAAAGGTATCAGGCCCAAATTTAAGTCTAAAATAAAAATTAAATTTAAATGTCATAATAATTTTTTTACTAATAATATTATTTAAAAAAAGTTTTTTTACCTTAGATATATAAAATACAAGACTTTGGCCTATGAATAATTTCAAGTAATATCATCAAATGATTGAAATTCCTTCCTTTATTCGTACATTTGATTTTGGTGGTCACTGCAAGCTTTCTCAGCCAATTTTCAACGAATTGACTTCAAAATTTCCAGAGATCTTTAATTTACATATATTCACAAAATAACACTTTTATTCAAAAAAAGAAGAAGAATTTAAAAGTTTGGTTTAAAAATTTGAAAATATTGGAAAAAGTAAATATTTTTGTGAATTTTATGTATTTAATTTAGTTTAATATTCACTAAAACTTATAAAAATTCCATCACTGTTATTTTTTGATACAAATACATAAAGATGTGTAAGTAGAAGATCTCTGCAAATTTCGAAGTCAATTTGTTGAAAATTGACTGAGAAAGCTTACGACAACGGCCAAATTGAAAAAAATCACATTTTTGAGTAATCAAAAGAATTTTAAGCATTGGATGAGATATTTTAAAATTATTCATAGACTTTGTAAATAAGTTTAGAATATTCTGTCTATTATAATATCAATATAGATCCATGTAATGTAGGTTGTATTGTAATTTCACTTTGAAAATATTAAAAATAAAAAAAAAACTTTTTAATGTACTACGTTTTTATAATGAACCAAAAAGTATAAAATAATGTGTAATAAAATGAAAAATGAATAATGATTTGAAATAAAAAAAACGTGGGGCGCATGTTTATTATTATGTATTCTTCTTCTTCTTAATTATTATTTTGGCCTCTTGGCTTGCTTCATATGAGCGTTACGTCTTAGGCCATCACCAAGTGATTATTATATTTTTTGTTTTTGTTGCCCAGTGGGACTTTTTATTATAATTCGAGTTTTACCCAGAGGGACTTTTATATATATATATATGTTTTTGTGTTCTTCGGGTTTATTCCCTCGGAAAACTTCGAAAACTATTTTTTCTAATTTTTCCTAGGGAATCAAACCCCGATCCACTGGGACGCAAGGTCAGTTGATTTTTACAACTGCACTTTTTCATCCCTTAGCGACGGAGCTCGTAAGTGTGTACTGCGTACAAAGCACATATAACAGAGGTGCTCGTTTGAAAAACAGCCGAGAGCGAGATTCGATCCCGGTTCCCCAAGCATACGAATCCAACGCTCCTACCGACTGTGCCACAGACCGGCATTTTTATGTATTGTATGCGCCCCACGTTTTTTTTATTTCAAATCATTATTCATTTTTCATTTTATTACACATTATTTTATACTTTTTGGTTCATTATAAAAACGTAGTACATTAAAAAGTTTTTTTTTTATTTTTAATATTATTTTATACTTTTTAGTTCAATTAAAAAACGTGGTAGATTGAAAATTTTTTTTTTATTTAAATATTATCTTATACATTTTAGTATTATTATTATTATTATTATTAATATTATTTATCGTGTTGTCCAACAGTGCATATTATATAGCATATATATTGTTGTCAAGGGACTAAAACGTGTTTCATCTATTTTTTTTAGAGAACACGTAATCGCATGGTGAGTTTCCCGCCATTTTGACGATAATGACGCCATTAGAAATTCAACCAAGATTTATTGTTTTATGCATTGTTAGACCATAAAATGAATAAAATACAGTCTCCAATTCTATATGTATAATAGAAAATGCTGTAATTTATGTCTAATGGCAATATATGACAAGTTAAAGAATTTTAAAAATTTTCGAAAATGGTTAGACACTAATGTTAAAAGTATATCTATATAGAAAATCTTCAAATCTTCAATTTTGCCAATATCTCCGTTTATAATTAAATATATTAATATATTTTTCGGTGGGAATATATATTTTTAATTATATTATCCAACAATGCGTGCAAAAATATAATATTGAATATATTAATATATCAAAAAAGGATTTTTAAAATTTTCGAAGATGTTTAGACACTAATGTTAAAAGTGTATCTATATATAAAATCTTCAAATCTTTAATTTTGCCAACATCTCCGTATATGATCGAATATTTTAATATATTGTTCGGTAAATATATATATTTTTTTTATAATATTGCATTGTCATCCAGTTCTGAGCTATATTTAAAATTTCAAGTCTCTAGCTCATCGGGAAGTTAGTTTACAATCGGTTGCAAAATTTGTACCGAACAGACAGACAGACAGACACCAAAGCGAGTTAATAAAAACGTAGTAAAAATAGTCAACTTATTGAACCTTGCCCTTAAGAGTCTGCCGTATACCGACACAGTTACCTGTTTTACCGAATCTGTTTGAAATTTATTTTTTATAAAAACTAATAACTCGAGGCAAAAATAAAGAGATAGTTTCGATTCGTATAATAGAAAGCAATATTTTCTCTGATAAGAATAATTTAATTCCACCGCTTTATTTTCAAGAAAAGTTGGAATAACTTGAAAATCCCATTATTTGACACTAATTTCTTATTTTCTAAGTTATTCCAACTTTTCTTAAAAACGAAGCGATAAAATTAATTTATCCTAATCAGAGAAAATATTACATTTTATTAAACACATCGAAAGCATCTCTTTATTTCTGCCTCTAGCTGCTAATTTTGGAAAAAAAATCAATTTTTTAACTAAAAAAGGACAGAGATACGGCGGCTTCTTAATTTATATTTATGTATATAATACTTTCAAACACACATACGCACACCTGCGCGCGCGCTTATACACACACACACACACACACACACACACACATTGCATTTGCATGTATATGTGTTAGTGTATGATTGACAGTATCATTTTCAGAAATGGAAAAACAATGTTTTTACCGAAAATTTTAACAAAACTCATTTAATACTAAAAATTTAATTTAAAATATACAATTTAATGTTTAATAACATTTTAGAATGAGATATATAAATTAAATTAAAATTTACAAAGAAGTCAGCATATGAGAATGGAAAAATATATTTGAATCCGTTTTGAAGAGAATTCTGTAACAGCTGATTCAACGGCTAATTAACAGGTATTCCTGTAATGTTTGAAAATATAAATTTATTTTTTACTTTTTTGTCCAAAATATTCACGAAAAATGTATAATTAACATGTTGAGAAAGATAGGAGTCTTTGTTACACTATAAATTTATTTATTTTAATGAAAGGAAAAATGTTTATATCGACTGAACAGGCTATTATTCGAACGCGTTTACTTGTAAACAAATGAGTTCATTGAAGAAATAAAGTCACACCGAGAATCAATGAAAACTAGCGCGTCGAACTTTAATAGTGAGTGAGTTCCGATCCTGTGAGCCAAAAGTACAATCCGCGACGCGCGATCATAATGAATTTACTGATTTTAGGTGAGTAAATTATGTTTTCATTACAATTAATCATTTGTAGAGCATGACTTTCTGATTTCATTTGATGATGGAATATTTCAATACAATATTATTTTTCAATGATTTATTATTAACAGAGCAGTTATTAAGTCTTAAAAATATTATTATAGATGTATATCTAGATAGTCACGATCATGTCCGAAAAGTGTCTCAGTAAATGCGATCATGAGGAAAATAGGAGAAAGGTCTGTGCTCCCTGTGGAAGAAAAATCATATTTGGGAAAAAACGCCTGAAATATTTTCAAATTAATTATCGCTATGAGCAGTTGATAAATGAATTCATTAATAAAGATTTTATTTCTGCAGACTCAAAGTTTCCACTTGGAATTTGTACAACATGTCGTCAAATATTGCTAGAACACGAAAAAAACAACTTAAAAAGATCTTTCAAGGACATGCCGAATTACCAAGGTGTGATATTTCGAAAATCAGCAAGATCGTTGAATAATGAACAAAATATTCGGTGCAATTGCTATATTTGTTTGACGGCAAGATGTACAAGTCATAAAAAACATAAAATCGTCGTTGGTCAGCCGTTGAAAATTGAAAATAATATACATGCCGGTAATTGTTTATATGCTGCTAAAAATGAAGAAAAGTTGAATTTTAAGGATACATCTTCGAAACCTAAAGACACAATAACCATTTGTTCGAAATGTTTTAGTGAAGTGGCCAAAGGAAAGACTCATAAGTGTGGCGATGGTCGTATATCTAGACAGAATATTCAATCAAAGCAAAAAATTATTGACATGGTAAATGATCTTCCTGAGAAAGAACAACAACAAATAACAACAGCTTTGCTTAAGCAACAAGAAAAGAAGCATCTAGAAAGTAATTCTGATAGTCAAAAAAGTATAATGCTTAGTACTAGCGGGCGCAAAAGAAAATTCGTATCACATAATAAAAAACATGTTGCTCTTTTTCCATATAAAAATTTAAATAAGTTGCAGCTTCACGTTGGTGCTTTTGATCAACAAATGAAGAAAATCACTAATTTTATAAGATGTTGTGCTGGCAAAAATTCTATACTCTCTCACTATTCAAAAGAACTTTCCAAAAAATCAAAAGTGCTGGAGGATATTTATAAAATTGATACAATTCAATTTGATATTAATAGCAGAAAAAAAGAACACCGGCCAGTTATATGGGCTGATGCCGAGGAACTACTCGAAAATATAATTGAAAAACGAAACATTATTGGAAATTATAAAGTAAAGGTCATGGCAGATGGAGGGCAAAATTTTTTCAAGATATGCTTTTCAATTATACCGGATATTGAAGAGAAATTAGAGCATGAACAGAATAGTAAAAAACGAAAATTGTACAGTGATGGTGGATCTATCGGCTATGAACCAAAAGTTACCAGCGTTCATAAACTTATAATGCTCTGTATAGTGCCTAATATTTCTGAGTCTTAAGGAAATATGAAAATCTTGTTTGACTTAACAAACATAAATCGATTGTCGTATAAGTTTGTGTCAGATTTTAAATTCTTATTAACAGTTAATGGATTACAGACTGCAACTTCATCCTTTCCCTGTCCTTACTGCCTTATTTCATTAACTGATCTGAAAAATAGGATCGATTTGAGTTATAATATTGAAGAAAACAATATTAAAGATTCTAAAGCTGAAACTAATACATTCACAGTGGAATTAAGAACTTACGGTGATATTAGAGCTAATTATTTAAAATTCTGTAGTTTGGAAAAAAATAAAAAAGAAGCCAAGTTTTGTAGCAGTGTCATAAATGAGCCTCTTCTTCTTCTTCTTTTTAATATTTTATTGGCCTCTTGATTAGATGAGTACAATCTTAGGCCATCACCAGGTTTCATCATTTGATATTTTTAGTTTGCCCAGTGGGACTTTTTATAATTTTTGTGTTTTGCGGATTGGGACTTTTTTGTATATATTTTTGTGTTTTTCGGGTTTATTCCCTCGGAAAAACTTCGAAAATTATTTTTTCTAATTTTTCCTAGGGAATCAAACCCCGGTCCACTGGGACGCAAGGTCAGTTGATTTTTACAACTGCACTTTTTCATCCCTTAGCGACGGAGCTCGTAAGTGTGTTCTGCGTACAAAGCACATGAAACAGAGGTGCTCGTTTGAAAAACAGCCGAGAGCGAGACTCAATCCCGGTTCCCCAAGAATATGAATCCAACGCTCCTACCGACTGTGCCACAGACCGGCTCAAAATGAGCCTCTCTTTGAAGAAAGTGATTCAACATTCGTTATTGATAAATGTGTTATGCCAGAGTTACACGTTATGCAAGGCATTACTAATCACGTATTTTGGAATGGAGTTGTATCTATAGTTGGGAGAGAAAAGGCTTTACTTTAGCCAAAGAAACTTAATCTTATTTCTAAAAATTACCAAGGTGAAATATTTGAGGGGAATGCCTGCAGAAAATTATTAAAAAATGCAGATGCGCTCCTGGATCCGGAAATATATAGCGGTATTAATGGATAACTGAAGTTGATTCCTTTTGTTTCGACCTTCAAAGCGATGGACAAGATTATTCACTGTTGTTTTTTAACAAATAAAGTTGGACCAGATTTAGAAAAACATTTAAAAGAATTTAGAAAAGCTCTACTGGCCACTGAAATTACTGAAAATTTGAAATCCCATATTACATTAAGTCATATTAAAAGGTGTCTTCAATCTTTAGATCAAAATACTGATTTCGGAGCTTGGTCCGAACAAGCGGGGGAAAGTATCCACAGAGAGTTTTTCAAAATTTGAAATAAAAGAAAAATCAATGTGATTCAAGATCCATCATATGCGATAAGATTGAAAGAAGCTGTTACAGAATTCTCATCGAAACACATTTAAATATATTTTTTCATTTTCATATGTTCAGTTCTTTGTAAATTGAAATTTAATTTATACATCTCATTATAAAATGTTATTTATTTGAATATTAATTATATATCCTAAATAATATTTTTTATATAAAATATCATATTTTACAAATAAAAAAGTTGCTATTCGTTAAAAAGATTGTTTTTTCATTTCTCAAATTAACACTGTTAATCAATCATACACTAACACACGCACACGCATACATGCATACGTGTATGTGCGTAAGGGCGTGCGTATGTGTGTCTGAAAGTATTATATACATTTATAAAATTTAAATATGTTCACTATTTTTGTAAATCTTATTCTTGAAAATCTCATAAAAAGCAGCAGTTACGATTTTGTGCCTTCGATTTTAGTGAATTATAAGTATTTTGGAATCAAATGAAGCGCGTAGAATTTTTCGTTAGCGCGGGCAGACTTTTTTTCTGTTGAGGAGACCCGTGTAAAGCAATGCGTCACAATTCATGTGTGGGAGTATTGTGCTCGGTATTTATATGAGGTCAGGACACAAACAGCAGCGGGAAGTGTGCTTTACCGGCCAGAAATTCTACCACACCGACTTCTGCTGCGTTGGACGACGCGAGAATCGTGACGGAGTATTCGAGATTAATTGTGCGAGATCGACACCTACGTGCTGTAAGTAGTTTTTAAGCTTTGCGCATGGTAATGTTTTCCACCTTGAGGAAACTTCGCCGAATGATATGCACACGTTAACATTTCGTTTTTCAATTAAAATTTCAGCTTGTGACGCGTTTTCCTCCATTTGTGCTATTTCTTTCTCGTAACGAGTTTTTATGATATGACTAAATTTTTAACGGATGGGAATCAAGTATATATATTTAAAGTTAATCATGAAATATAGTTTCTTATCTGTTAATCATTTTGTAATTTTTTTTTTCTTTATAATGAAGCCTTTTCTAATATAAAAATAGGAAATAGAACGTCTAACTTTTATTCAATATAATTGAATTTATGAAAGTACCAAGCCCTTTCGTCGCTTACTCCGACGCCTACACGGTCTTTGTTTACGGAATATTACATCTAGATAATATTTAATTACTCCCAATCAGACATCATATATTAATCTGTAGCGTGGAGATCTAACTAGCCGTGGTAGCACTTCTTTGGATTAGGTAAAAAAGAAAGACACAGCGTAAGCAATATACAGGGTGTCTTAAAAGTATCAGAACAGCTGGATATCTCGAAAGGTTGACTTTGAACCTGAGACACATCTCAGTACCTAAGGTAAACTCGACGAGACGAATCGATTAGTGACCTTGAATTGGACCTTGACCTTCATTTTCAAGGTCAAATTTTAATTTTCAAATGGGAACCCCTATTTTTTAATTCGGATTCTCAAAGAGTGTGAAATTTAACGTTCAAATTTGTATCTTTGTTATTTTGCAAAATAACTTTTACAAGTCATTAAGAGGTCATTAAGAGGTCAAAATCAGAGTAATGCAAAACAGCCAGAAAAATGGTATTTTTATGGAAAATGAATTTAAATAAAATTATTAAGTTTAGAATGGCCTACAGTTTTGTGACCTCACGCTCAATTTCGACCTTGAACCTATAAGGTTGTTCTAAGCTCAACTTTGTTTTGTCAATCATCAATTTTCCATCTTTGGTCTTGAACTCTACTGAAAAATATTGAATTTTACGTGTTGGTATGTATTTCAGTTTGTTGGATGTCAAGACAACCTTTAAAGGTCATTTGCAGATTATCGAAAGGTCATATTATTTACTGATGTGTGTGACAACTCAGTTTTTAATTGATATAATTTGATCACCTAGGTTAACTGGATTATTTGAACCTTCATACAAGTAAAACGCGTCTTCTATCGACCATTTCAAGGTGATCTAGTTTATCTTTTCGAGCGTCTTGGTGTAACGAGGCAACGAGATTCATAATTCTCTTCTAAACAATTGAAAAGCTAGTTAGAACACCAATAATATGAATGTGAATGACTAAGAAATTGTCCATTCTTAATTAAGTTGATTATCAGTAGACGATCTATGAGATAAAAGCATCTTCGAATGTCATTTTCCCGCTATTTCAAAATATTAAAAATCGAGTAAAATATTAGTAGAAGATACGAGTGTAAGTAAGCGAACGGAAATTAATAATTCCGAAAAAGAAATATAATATTTAAATCGTATTCTCAAACTGTAATACATAGTTATTATTCATGGATTGAGAGTCATATCTTCAACAAAGCACACTAGATCGTAAAAAATCAAAAGTACTATGTGTCACTTCAAATTTCTAATATTATCATACCAATCTTGAGCTTCTTGAGACAGTAAAGTTTGTTTGAAAAAGATCTTGATAATCATTTTACTATAACTGATTAATTGTAATACTCTGCCTTTCTTTGTATTTACATTTTTAAAATTGAGTCAATCCTTTCTGGATAATCTTATTGGTAAGCTCGAATTCTTTTATATTTTTTTCTCGTTTTTAGTCACCTAATTTCTTAAGTTGTTAGATTGAATATAATGGAGTTGACTGAAACTGAGAGAATTACTACTCTTATGATGCGTGAATATGGAGACAGAATACGATTTCACCGAGAAGTAGCAGATTTGTTTAACAGAACTCATGACAATCGTCCTCCTATATCAAAATCAACTGTCTTTAGGATGGTTTAATGATTAACAATTAACAACATGAACACACTTATTTCTACACTCCCTCTTCAATGCGAGTTACAATCTGAGTTTAATTATGGGCAACATGACCCATTTGGGTTAATGTTTATCACGCGACAACACCTTCGTTAATACATTAGCAATCATAATTTTACTCGGTAAATGACATAAAGTAAAAGATTTATTCATCAATGCCACTCTCACAATGTAATACCTTAAATCTATATGTTTGCTCCTAGAGTGATATGTAGGGATTTTTGCTAATAGTTCCGCACCATGATTACCGTTATACAAAATTATATTAGATGAATTCTTAGAACTTAACTCTTCTACAAAATACTTCAAATGCATTAATTCTTTGGTACCATCTGCTAAAGTCATGTATTCCGGCTCCATCGAAGATAAAGAAACTGTACGCTGTTTTCATCATTCCCATGTTATGGCGTATGTACTTATTTTGAATACAAAGTTAGTATAAGATATGTATATTAAGTTACGGAAACCACTTTATATGGTCAAACTCGGAATAGTACCATAATTTGTCGCTAATTTGTTGCTCTATCCCGAATTTTGTCGCTCCAGCCGTTTCCGAGGAACAATAGCTATTCTGGCTCAATATTAAGCTAGGGAACCCACTGTAGTAACTCACGAATGGCTAGAGTTAGCCACTTCATTTTGGTTGCATATTTTTTCACTTTTTTGTCGCTCTAAGATAGGATAGTTATCCCAAAACCTGACCCAGACCCAGATATAACCATTGGGCCTGAGTGAGAATGGAAACTTTTTTTCTTAATGTATCTAATAAGTCATGCTATGTTTCGGAACTCACTACAGTAACTCACAAACGGCTAGAGTTAGCAACTCCATTCTGGTTGCATAATTTGTCGCTTTTTTGTCGCTCTAAGATAGGATAATTGTCCCTAAGTCTGACTCAGACCCAGATATGGCCATTGGGCCTGAGTGAAAATAGAAACTTTTTTTCTTAATGCATCTAATAAATCGAGCGATGTTTCTGATACTATAGTAGCTTTAAGAAATTTGTCACCACAAAAATCTTTAAATCTAAGCACATAGAAATATTTTGATGTAAATTGTTTTAATTAAAATGCATTTAGGAATAAGTCGCTCTTGATAACAATCAAAACTTCGAGTGCAATGAAAAGATGTTTGTGATTTTACTGAGGCTTTAAGGAATTTGTCGTTCTAGTAATTCTCCAATTGGCATACTCTAAATATTTTTTTTTTGTCTGTTTTTTAATTTAGATGCGTCTGAGAATTTGTCACTCACGATATTTGAATAAATTAAAATTCGGAACGCAATAAAAAGATTTTTCTGATACAACAGATGCTTCAAAGATTTTATCACCCTAAACATCCATGGATCCTAGCACGCTAAAATTATTTTTATGCAAATTTTTGTAATTGTAATGCATTTGAAAATTGGTCGCACTTGAGATTTTTAACCATCAATATATTGATCGCAATAAGATGTTTTTGATACTACAGCAGCTACAAAGAATGCGTTGCTCCAAAATTCTTCAAATCCAAGCGTGAAGGAAATGTTTTTATGTAATTTTTTATGTATTAAAATAAATTAGAGAGTTGGTCGCTCTCGATATTTAAAACAATTAAGACTTCGAGTAGAATCAAAAGATATTTGTGACTTTACCGAGGCTTTAAGGATTTTGTCGCTCTAGTAATTCTTCAGTCTGCACATTTTAAATATTTTTTATGTACGTTTTTAAACTTAAATGCCTCTGAGAATTCGTCGCCTATGATATTTGAATTCATTACAGCTTCGAACGCAATAAAAAGATGATTCTGATACTACAGAAGCTTGAAGAATTATGTCGCTTTAAAAATTCATAGATCCTAGCAAGCCAAAAAAATTGTCATGCAAATTTTCATAGTTGTAAGGCTTCTAGAAATTAGTAGCGCTTGAGATTCTTAACCAGCGACTCAATACTTTGAACTTAATATTAAGATGTTCCTGATACTACAGTAACTGCAAGGAATTTGTCGTTCCAAAAATTATTAAATCCAAACACATAAAAAATGTTTTTTTGCAAGTTTTCGGAATTTAAATTAATTAGAGAGTTTGTCACTCTTGATATTTAAAACTATTAAGACTTTAAGTGCAATCAAAAGATGTTTTCGGATCTCACTAGAGCTTTATGCATTTTGTCGCTCGAGTGATTCTTTAATCGACATACTATATATTTTTTATGTAAGTTTTCTCACTTTGATGCCTCTGGGAATTTGTCGCTTATGATACACAAAACCCATTGAGACTTTGAACACAATAAAAAGATGATTCCGATACTACAGAAGCTTCAAGGGTTTTGTCGCTTTAAAAATCCATGAATCTTAGCACGCTAAAATGATTTTTATGCAAATTCTTGTGGTTGTAATGCATCTTAGAATTTATCGCTCTTGAGATTCTTAACCACACTGAAAAAAGTTAGGGATAACAGTTGTACTAAATGCCAACGCGCAGCCGTCTTACACATAACAGAGATCCTTGCTACGTTTTTGGAAAGTCTGCTATCTCAAAAATTGAAGCTAGAGCGCGTACGCTTAAGAGGGGAATCTAATATACACTGTTAAGATGACAACTATACGCCGTAGGTCGTCTGCTTTCCTAAATTCTAACAGCAGACTTCTCAAAGGCCGGTTCGTCGTCGCGTTTCAGTTGTTTATACATATACTCGCTTAAAAAGGTATATCAACGGTCCTAAATTTTAAAACATACAGACGAATGTGCGTTTCGTACAGCGACACTACGCTGCGGTAACGGAGAGTTCCCGTACTTTTTTCAGTGCGCAAATACTATAAACGCAATGAAAAGATGTTTCTAAAACGACAGCAGCTACAAAGAATGTGTTGCTCCAAAAATCTTTAAATCCAAGCACATAGGAAATATTATTATGCAAGTTTTTGGAATTAAAATGAATTAGAGAGTTGGTCGCTCTTGATATTTGAAACTATTAAGACTTAGAGTGCAATCAAAAGATGATTGTGACCTTACTAAGGCTTAAAGGATTTTCTCGCTCTAGTAATTCTTTAGTTTGCGCATTATAAATATTTTTTTATGTAAGTTTTTGAACTATGTAAATTTGTCGCACATGATATTTAAAACTTGCGTAAAAACATTTGCTATGTGCTTGGATTTAACCAATTTTTTGTAGCTACTCTAGTATTAAAAACATCTTTTCATTGCGTTTAAAGTATTGATGGTTAGGAATCTCAAAAGCGAAAAATTTCGAGATGCATTACAATCACAAAAATTTGCATAAAAATCATTCAAGCGTGCTAGTAACCATGGATTTTTAGAACGACATAATGCTTGAAGCATCTGTAGTATCAGAATTATCTATTCATTGCATTCAAAGTTATAATTTATTCAAACATTATGAGCGTTAAAATCTTAGACGCATCTAAATTAAAAAACTAACAAAAAAAAATATTTAGAGTGCGCCGATTGAAAATTTTTTAGAGCGATAAAATCCTTAAAGCCTCAGTAAGGTCTAAAACATCTTTTAATTGCCAGGAATATCTTTTTATTACGTTCAAAGTATTGATGGTTAAGAATCTCAAGAGCGACAAATTCCCAGATGCATTACAATCACAAAAGTTTAGCATAAAAATCATTTCAGTGTGCTATGGATTCTTAGAGCGACAAAATCCTTAAAACTTCTGTAGTCGGTATTATCTTTTTATTGCGTTCAAAGTCGTAATGGGTCTAAATATCATGAGCTATAAGTTTCCATACGCATCTAAGTTCAATAACATCCATAAAAAAATATTAGAAATGCGCAGATTAAAGAATTACTAAAGCGACTAAATTCTTAAATCCTCAGTAAGGTCGCAAACATCTTTTAATTACACTGAAAGTCTTTATAGTTATAAATATCAAGTGCGACGAACTCCCTACTTTATTTCAATCAAAAAAACTTGCATAAAAGCATATTTAATGTACTTGGATTTAAAGATTTTTGAGGTGACGAATTTCTTATAGCTACCATAGTATCAGAATCATCCCACGATTTATTAGATACATTAAGGGATTAGACTAGTTTCTCGAGTGTGAAAAGGAGGTGATTTTTCTGGGCTAAAAAAAAACAAGCTGACAAATATTTTTAGGTTTAGAGGATATATTGAGATTCTTTTAATGAGTTAACAAAGAAAATTTCACGCGAAAATATCGACTTTAAGCCGAGTTATACGCTATGACATGGAGTCCTCCAAGAATAAAGTCGTCAATTGGCTGAAGCTGCGGAGATCCTCAGGATGCTCGGATCTGAAAAAAAATTGGACGTTAAACCAAATGAATCTCTCTGTACCATGAACTAGGATATTTTAAAAATATAAAAAATTAACAAAATGGCACTGTTTTGAGAAAAAAATAAAAAAAAAAAAAAACGCTGGGAAATTGGCAATCGTTTAAATATCAAAAAGATCGTAGTTCATGGTATGTAAAATCATGTTATGAATATTCGTACAAAATTTCAAATCGCTATCTTAATATTTTATTGAGCTAGAGCTGGAGGCATTTTTAAAGAGGCAGTTTTGAGAGAAACGCGTTTAAAGTTTTGATTATTGATTTTTGTGTTACCAAATCAATTTTTTTATACTTATAGTTATTCTGCTATTCCTGCGCCATAGAATTCGCCTTCCTCTTGCTCTATAAAGTGCTGTTGCTCAAATGCAAATTGTCTACGCGCTGTCTGAGCATTCTTTGAAGTCTCCTTGGACCTTTTATCGCCTGGTTTCATACGCGCCGCGTTACGAGTCTCGGTATATTCTTTTGCGCAGGGGCCAACAATTATAGCTATTGTTCTAAACATTCTTCAGATGGATTTGATGCCATCATTGAAAATACCCATTGCAAAAAAAGTATGTCAACGTTTTTTCCACGTACCATCTCCGGAACTGTTAAACCATCTTTAAAAGCGTTTAACGTTCTTCCTTTTTCTTCTTTCACAGCATTTTTAATGGAAGATTCATACACCACCTGTGCAGCTGTCCAAACATTTTTAAAACAGCCTTTGAAGGTATTCACATAAAAAGTTTTTGCTATGTCCATCAAGCCACAAAAAAGACTTAGACCTTTTTTTCCTATTCCTGAAAGCCGCATCACAAGCACTATACGTTGATTAATTTCATAGACTTTTCCACTTCTTGTACCAGATTCTATGTAAAAAACACTACACTGACATGAGACAGCAATCTTAAAACCTAATCCTGCGGGACTCGCTTCATTATACTTTGTACTTGTTTTACAATTCTTCCAAATTATTATATTGCTGATTGCAGTGAAGACGTGGAAAAATTGTATAATACGATAGCCGTGAGTATTTTTAATAATAATCTAATCGTCCTCGTTACGTGCCAATTTTTTGTCAGTAGCACTTATATACTCCGTTGACTGATCGGGCGTGTGTCGATTTCCGTGGAAACTTCTCTTTCTACTCGAAGATCTGCGCACTGGCGTTTCTTTGGTGCTTTTCTAATCGCCGTAAATAGTTTTTTTCACTCATATTTACTTGTTGTAGCTACGATTTTCTCCAGACCTCTGCTTAAAGTGAACGGAAGCAAACGCTTCGTGTGCACCAGCTTGTGTATGATTTATCTAACTGCATTTCGTCGTAACGGTTTCGAACGAAACTATAGCTTATATCATAGTTGAGAGGATTCCCCAAGTAAGTACCCGACTCCCTTTACAGCTTATATTTGGTTTATGATGCCTTCGGAGCATAACAATAGGCAAATCTGCTCAGCGCGCCGCTTAGTCGCCGAGCGTCGAGGGTCAGCTCTAACTAATAACGCTGCCGTTTAGAAAGTATTCACAACACGACTATACAACTTTGGGAAATTGTTCTTGGAATAGTATATTTTTGAAACATAAAAATAAAACGATTTTTTGAAAGTGAGAAACTAGTCTAGTGCCTTGAGAAAAAAAATCTCCTTTTTCACTCAGGCCCAATGACCGTATTTAAGTCAGGGTCAAATTTTGGGACTTACGAACTATCTTATCTTGAAGCGACAAAAAAGCGACAAATTATGCAACCGGAAATAAGTAGCTAGCTCTAGAATTTTGTGAGTTACTGTAGTGGATTTATCAGCTTAATACTAAGCTAGATTAGCCATTGTTCCATGGAAACGGCTGGAGTGACAAAATTCAGTGCAGGATTAAATGTTAGCGAGAATTAGCATTAAATTATCAAACTTCGCATGACTTATTAGAAATATTAAGAAAAAAATTTTCATTTTCACTCAGGCCCAATGGCCATACCTGGGTCCAGGTCAGGTTTTGGGACTTACGAATTATCCTATCTTAGAGCGACAAATGATGTAACCAGAATTGAGTTGCTGGCTCTAGCTGTTCGTGAGTCATTGTAGTGGATTTACTAGATTAATAATAAACTAGAATAGCTATTGATTCTTGCAAACGGCTGGATCGACAAAATTCAGTGTAGGATTAAATGTCAGCGAAAAATTAGCAACAAATTATTAACCATCGCACGACTTATTAGATATATAAAGAAAAAAAATTTTCATTTTCACTCAGGCCCAACGGCCATATCTGGGTCTGAGAACCGACGAACTATTCTATCTTGGAGCAACAAAAAAGCGACGAATCATGCAACCAGAATGGAGTTGCTTGCTCTAGCCGTTCGTAATTTATTGTATTAAGTTTCGCAGCTCAATATTGAGCTAGAATAGCTATTGTTTTCCGGAAATGGCTGGAGCAATGAAATGCAGTATAGGATTGAATGTCAGCAACAAATTAGCAACAAATTATTAAATATAGCATGACTTATTAGATACATTGAGAAAAAAAGTTTCCATTTTCACTCAGACCCAATGACCATATCTTGGTCTGGGTCAGGTTTTGGGACTTATGAACTATCCAATCTTAGAGCCACAAAATAGCAAAAAATTATGCAACCAGAATGGTGTTACTAGTTCTAGCCGTTCGTGAGTTACTGTAATGGATTTCGTAGCTCAAAATTAAGCTTGAATAGCCATTGCTATTTGGAAACGACTGGAGCGATATTATCCACTGTAGAATTGAATATCATCGACAAATCAGCAACAAATTTTTGAATATCGCATGACTTATTAGAATAATGAAAAAAGTTTTTATTTTCACTCAGGCCCAACGGCCATATCTGGGTCTCTGTCAGGTTTTGGAACTGACAAACTGTCCTATTTTAGAGCGGCAAATTATGCAACCAGAATGGAGTTGCTGGATCTAGCCGCTCGTGAGTTCTAGTAGTGGATTTCGTAGCTTAATATTTAGCCATAATACCTATTGTTTCTCGCAAACGCCTGGAGCAACAAAATCCAGGATAGAGTAACAAGTTAGTGACAAATTATGGTACTATTCCGAGTTTGGTCCAATAAAATGGATTCCGTATCTTAATATACATATCTTATACTAACTTTGTATTTACATAAAAACATTTCTATGTGCTTGGATTTAAAGATTTTTGGGGTGACAAATTTTTAATAGCTACTGCAGTATCAGAAACATCGCTTGATTTATTAGATACATTAAGAAAAAAAGTTTCCACTTTAACTCAGGCCCAATGGCCATGTCTGGGTCTAGGTCAGATTTTGGGACTTACAAACTATCCTTTTTTAGAGTAATAACAAAGCGACAAAGTATGCAACCAGAATGGAGTTGCTAGCTCCAGTTGTTCGTGAGTTTTTGTAGTGGATTCCATAGCTTAATATAAATCTAGAATAGATATTGTCTCTCGGAAACGGCTGAAGCGACAAAATCCAGGATAGAGCAACAAATTAGCGACAAATTATGGTACTGTTTCGAGTTTTTCCCTACGAAGTGGATTCCGTAGCTTAGTATACATGTATAAGATCGATTCTACAGCCATCCCAGTCTGCCTTTAAAAACCCTAAGATCGATTTTTCATTCTTCTTATAACATAATTTAAAATAATTGTTTTACCTCGATTCGTAATACTCTTTTTGCATGGTTCCAGTAAAATGATCTATAACAATTGTTAAATTGGCTCAATATATTTTATAATATTTGAATCGTTGTTTTCCAATTTGTGATCAGCATCAAGAGTTACTGAAATCAAATTATACTTGTTTTGTGAACGACCTTTCCTTCTTGTAGAGACCCAATGTATCTATTCATTCAGTCTGTTTATCAATCTTCTTATTTAGATTTTCTTTTGATTTAGTTTTCTTTCTTCATTAGAATGAATTGTTAGGAGCAATATCCGTGATTTCAGTTGGTTTTGGAAATTCAGTATCCTCTGATAGACTTACATCATCAATTTAATCGATATTAGGATTACAAATAGGATCAGGCTCACCCTTAAAATCGAATCCATTTAAAAACTTCAAAATCCATTTAAAATCTCGGGAAACAATGACTTTCTTCTTAGGTTTTAGCCATACTTTGTAGGCTTTTGCAGTATTTGAGTACTTGACAAATACTCCTTTTATTCCTTTAGGTGATAGCTTGGCTTTATCAGAGGTCTTATCCAAAACGACTATTTTGCAACCAAATACCTTTAAATAATTCAATGATACCTTTTTCGATATCCATTCCTCATATGGTAATTTATAATTTAGAGCCCTGGTGGAGCATCGATTTCTAATATGATTTGCAGTTGTTATAGCTTCAGTCCCAAAGGAAGATGGTAGACCTAACTGGATCAACATGCAACGAGCCATTTCTATAAGAGTACTTTTGCATCTGTCCGTCCGTCCATTTTACTCTAGTGTAGTGCATTTCCGTGTTATTTCTCGTAATGCCAGGAATCTCTCGAACTCTTTATTTATGTACTCACGTCCTAGATTGTTCCGTAATTTCTGAATTTTTAAATTAGTTTGGTTTTCAATCATTTTTTTATATTTTATAAAACACTTAAGTGCTTCACTTTCATTTTTTATACAAAATTGTTTACCATAGCATGTGAAATCATCAGTAAATGTTATGAAATACTTAAAACCTTGTTGAGATTTAGTTCTCAAAGGTCCACCGATATCAGAGTACACGATTTCCAGCTTTTGACTCGACGGTTGTACTCGTTGTTTAAATAGCACAAACAGCTGTGAGACAAATCTCTTAACTGATAGATATGAGCGGTTCACTTGGCATGCTTCCATCTAGGACTCCCATTTTTCCTAGCATTTGTACATCTTCGAAGTTAAGATGACCTAACCTATAATGCCATAAAACGAAATTAGACAAATTTTCTTTTGTTACATTACTACAAGTTTCAATATTTTGACGAACATGATATAAATCCTCATATCGATCCGTGATTAATTTAACATTACCCTTTTTGTAGTTCACAGTAGCCTTATGCTTGTGAAAAGTAATAGCATGATATTTATTAGTAATTTTAGCAACTAAAATCAAATTTTTACGTAATTTCAAAATATACAAAGTATTATTTAAATTAAGAATTTTACTCTTATATCTATCAGTTATAAATATTTTAATCATACCTTTTGCATTTACATTTGTGCTTGCGTCACTTTCGAAATTTACTTTACACAGACTAGTTTTAAGAAAATTAATAAACTTATCTTCATTCTTACATGAGTAAGTAGTGCAGCTGCTATCAAGGTACCACAACCTACTTATAATTACGCTTTCAACGCTTTCAAAACTTACCAAATATGCTTCTTCTGTATTTAAACCTTGTATTATTAACTCACTTTGTCTAGTTAAACAATCCGCATCCTTATGTCTAGGCTTCTTACATTATTTGGAATTTTATTATTCATTGATATTAATGCAACTATATGTATTATTATTTCATGGTAAATTTTTGTGAAAATTATATCCAGCAGCTAGAGTCCCTTCAGTGGCCACGTTTCATCTGTTTTGTAGTCTTGATTTATTTTCTTCAGGTACTTTTATTTTCGTACCTCTAGATTTTGGTAATGCCTTTCAATAACACACCGATAGTTTTCGAACGGTGATGGTAGACTATGTAACAGCAACATAGATAAAAAATCTTTATTTACTTGAATATTCATTGCTTCCAGCTTATCAACCGCTTAAAAAAACTTCAATAAATGCATTCTTACATCGCCATCTATTTTGTAATTTTTGCAGTGTTAGTTGCTTTAACAGTGTTGCTTTACGAGCCGGTCCTTTTGATGCACATACACTTTGCAACTTGTACCATACCTTTTTAGATATATTGCACCTACGAATATGCTGCAATTCGAAACGAGTGCACTACTTGTTCTGTTTCATTAGCAGCGCTTGCGCTTGAATACACCAAGTATCATAATTATCCTTGGTTAATATTTCAATACTAGTCATAATTAAAGTTTGTCATGATCAATAAAACTCGTTATACTTTTAAATTTAATGACCTTTTATTTCAGTAATATTCAGTTAACCTCAAATATTAACCACGTGCTTTGAGCCAACAAAAATCCTTATTTGTTATCAAGATACACTTTATTTCAAAGCATTCATTACGTAGTCTGGGCCTATAACCATTGTAAAAAATATAGTTAATATTAAAGGTGCAATAAATCACACAGAGATATGTTTAACGCTTAAGGGGTATCCGCATACCGGCATAGAATTCTACCTTATCTACATTTGAATTTTGCATTTTAATACAAATTTAACTATTTACGACTGAAATTCATAGAAGAGGCACATTCTTAACATTCGAAAGAATTGATTGCAATGTTAAGAGACAGTATAAAAGTGAAAATGAAGACGAAAACTGCAAAATACGATTATTCATAACTACATTGGAAAGTTAATCGTATTAAGCAGTTTTCGTCTTCATTTTCACTTTTATACTGTCGCTTAACATTGCAATCAATTCTTTAGAATGTTAAGAATGTGCCTCTTCTATCAATTTCAGTCATTAATAGTTAAATATTTATTAAAATGCATAATTGAAATGTAGATAAGGTAGAACTCTATGTCGGTATGCTGATTCCCCTTAAGATTTAATCAAGTAATTTAGATTACACTTAATAATAAATCTGAGCGATATATTTCTTAATACATGCCGCAATAAGGACAGAGTGGCTTACAATACTGGGTGAGAAAGGTTAGGTTACATGTTAAGTGCAATATATTACATAGAAATAAACCACAACATACGCAAATTCAAAATCGAGCATTAACAACATATTTATACAAACATGAATCATCATCACAAAAAATTGTACACACTCGTATACAATCTGCTATCTGTTAACAAGTGTCAGACGATACAGTAAAACTTTGATGCGTAAGTTTGTATGCTTGTTCAATGTATACCACTGCTCCACATCTTTATTCGTGCGTTTACTTTTTATCGGCCTTGCACGAAAGGATTTTAAATAAGAGATCTGAAAAGCTGGAGTTTTCAGCTTTAATGAAAGAAAAAAAAAATTCAACGAATACAGTCGTGGTTATGGTAAAAAGCTACAAATCCTCACTTTTTTTTAAATGCTCATAATTTCTTGAAAAATCTTTGCATTTCAATATTTTTTTAAAAATATTTCAGAAGATTTTAAATTTTCAAATTCTATTGCCAAAACATACTGAACTAACAATTTTGTAGCTGATTCAATATTTGAAAGTTGATTTTTTTTCCAAAATTTGATAAGTTTCAACAGTTAACAACAGCGCTATCTGTTGTTAACTGTTGAAAAAGCTGAATTTTCAACCTTGAATATAAAGAAAAAAGAATAATTTAGATAAAAATTGACAGTTATAACTGTTTGAAAAATGGAATTTTTTCCGAAAATTTTAGGAGGCCTGCTAATTGTGTTACCGAGTATATAAGGGAATATAAAAAAAAATACTATACGAGTTTTAGCTAGAAACAGTATATCTGGAATTTTTCCCATTCATGTATTTTATGTAATTTCTATTTTTTATGGTTCAGTTTATTTTTTTCGTCATAAAAAAACGCAAAAATGATCCTTTAAGAAGCAAATTCTAGCTGGGTAAACATTTTATTTATAATTATTTCACCAATCAGATATGCTCAAATATCTACATATTGTAATTTGCAAAAATTTCGGTTCATTTTGCACTTTATGTATAACAAAAAGTTCTCGATTATTATTTTCATTAAACGATATTATTTTTTGAAAAAAAAATTTTGAAGGAATTTATTCAACAAAACATTTGAGATTTTTAATTTTTTTGTTGACCTTCCCTTTGATCTAGACTTCTGAAAATTTTTTTGTGTTTAACATATCAAATGAAACATATTTTCAGACTTTTGGCAATATTTATTTTTTAGCCGTGCAAGTTGACGTAAAATGTTGCATATACATATCCATATCATTTCCTTGAAAAAAGATACATTTTGTCATGCGAAATGTATCATTTTATAAATTATATTATGTTAAATTTAATGATACATTTTGTCATGCAAAATGTATCGTTTTATAAATTATTTTACTTTATTAAAAATTTTTAGTTGCGAATCAGTCTCATTTTTTTTAATTATCATTTTCAAAGATGATTGTCTTGTAATTTTTAGATATAAAGTCAAGTACTTTGGAACGGAACAAGAAAATTATGCTGTGAATGAATTTATCAATGAACACAATGGAAAAAATAATTTAATTGTAATAATTTCAAATTTTATCAGACATCTATCGACTAAATGGAATTCTGAGTGGCCCAATGAACTTTCTCAAATATTTATTCAGTCGTACTTAATAGTCAGGTATATTATTAATTTTATTTTAAATAAAATTATTTTTGAAATACATAATTGCTAAACACATTGTATTTATTTATGATTGTAATATAAAAATTGTGATGTCTTAGAAAAAATTTACGCAGGATATATAATATTCAAGATTATGCTAGCAAAACATAACAAATCTTCAAACTCTTGTTATATTAAAAAAATATTGGAACATCTGCTCAAACGACTAGACATTTGAGCTCCTTAGCACACACTATGATTTGCCTATCGATTAAGTTACCGCTGTCATAAAAAATACAGCATTTGTTTTAATTTGCCTGTTCTGGAGCTCAAAAGGCTCCTCTACTCTAGGAAAAAAGCGATAAAACAAGAAATAAAAGAAAATAAAACTTAAAGAAAATAAGTAATATGTTCCGAGATCGAGACTATTTTTTGACCATCTTCAGTAAGATACGAAAAACTCTGTCTTAGACAGAACTAATTGATAGTGAAAAGAAAAAACACAGTGTACTTGTACCAGGCATATCTTTCAATCAAATGCCAGAACAGCCCTCAAGTAGCCTTAGGGCCAGAGCTATGATCCCTTCAATGTCAAAAAATAATCCATTTTTGCTCTTTTTTTGAGAGCCTATATCTCGACTCCCTGTTAACCGATTTTAATTTGCCAATTTTCATTTTTTTGTAATAATGTCTAGTATATTTTATGATTTTTTCACATTTTTAAATATTAATCTCCATTTATGGCAACCAAATTTCAACAAAAGAAATTTTAAGAAATTTTACCATTTTTAAATCGCTGCTAAAACCGAACACATAAATGAAAACACTTTTTATGGTTCTTATGATAAAGATATTCAAAACCTTTAAAATGAGCCCTGCTGAATTAAAATCGGTGCAAAGGAAGCTAAGATATAATTATTTAAAAAATAAGCATTTTGTGAAAATCGCGATTTTTGCTATTTTTGAAGGTCTATAACTTTTTTCTACCAACTTAAATATTCACAAAAATTATTCTGAAAGTAGTTATATGCATATACAACAATTCCCTTACAGATAATTTCCTGGCCCAGACCTTTAACACCCTCATCTAGATTATCAAAAATGTAGTATTCTTCATTTTGAATAAATTAATACACTCACTACTGTTGACTTGAGCTGAACCAATTCGGTGATACAAAACCTTTCATATATTACGAAAAATCGAAATTAATATCAAAATCCTGAATTTAAGAGCAGGTCGTATATCTCTATCCTTTTCTAACCAAAAAATTAATTTTTCTGCAAAACTTAATAATTGTAACGAAAAATAAAAAGAAAGCCCCATCTCATATAATAAAAAGCAATATTTTCTTTAATGAGGAAAAATTATTTTTATCGCTTTGTTTTTAAAAAAACTTTGAAAAACTGAATTGTCCATCCTAACCTCTATTTTTTAAGTTTTTCAAGGTTTTCTTTAAAACGAATCGATGAAAATACTTTTTCCTCATCAAAGAAAATATTGCTTTTTATAATACAAGATGGGGCTATCTCCTTATTTTTTGCTACAATTATTAATTTTTGTAAAAAAATTAATTCTTTAATTAGAAAAGGATAGATATACTCGACCTCCTCTTAAGCCCTCTTTAAAGTCTGTATGTATCATAGAAGCAGAGCTACAACCATTTTAAGATTTTTTAAATTTCTAAGTATCGAATCTGTAAAAGCATTTTTTTCATTTTTACCCATATTCTTAAAATTATTACATTTTTTATTTTATACCGTGAACATTTTTGCAAGAATAAATAAATTAAAGTTATTTTACCTGTTGCGCTAATCCATTGTCAGGAATTGTTTTTTATCATGCAGTATTTTAATTTTTAATCTATTTGATTTTGCAAATAATATATATATATATATATATATATATATATATATATATATATATATATATATATATATATATATATATATAGATATATATTTATTATCGTGAACTAATTATTAAGCGCCCAATCAGTTAAAATATTGAGTTATTAAAAATTTCTCATACGCTCACAAGCTAGAGGATTTTACGCGATTCCATAATCTTTCATACATACTGCTTTTCCAGTTATTGGGCCCGTATTATGTCGCATCTTAAATGATTCTTTACGAGAGTGCGTTTTTCCTTCTTGCTCGAGGATCTTGTTGGTTACTACGATCAACAAGGTTTCTTCTTCACGCATTATGGCTTATATCAGGCCGATCTCCTTACTCTGTTCCATGTCCAAGGTTCTTGAGCGCCTCATCTATAATCAACTTCATTCCTACTTGTCAGTAAGGCAGTTACTTGACGCTCACCAGACGGGCTTTAGAACTGGACACAGTACTCAGACTGCTTTACTTAAACAGACTGATGACATTAGGCTGTATACGGACAGACGTTACATGACTATGCTCTTACTGTTTGCTTTCTTCAGCAAGGCATTTGATACAGTGTGTCACACCACCTTACTTTGTAAACTATCTTCTCTCGACGTGTCGCACTCTGTCGTTAGATGGGTTGCTTCTTATCTATCTGACCGGCGTCAGGCTGTTGTTGATAGTGCTGATAATCAGACGTTGTCACTCTTAACACTGTCCGATATGACCGACTTTGTCACTCTTAACACTGTCCGATTTGACCGACTTTGTCAACCCTTAACACTGTCCGATTTGACCGACTTTGTCACTCTTAACACTGGTGTTCCTCAAGACTCTATCATTCTCCATCTATATTAATGACATTGTTGATGATTTTCACTCTAACGTTCAACATCTGATATATGCTGATGATCTGCAAGTATACGTTCATTTTCAGATAAGTCAACTTGATTTTTTTACCTCGCTCATAGCTGAGCATGCTTCTTTAATTAGTGATTGGGCCTTTTGTAATCATCTGAATCCGAACGTTAGTAAAACTAAAGCCATTACTATTGGCTCTTATAACTATATTAGCATGTTACCTTCATTGACAGTAACTGGAGTTTCAATTAATGGGAACATTATTACATTTTAATTCTCTGTCCGTAATTTAGGTGTTTGGCTTGATAGTAAGCTGAACTGAAAAGAGCAAGTTGCACATATATGTAAAAAGTCGTTTTCTTTACTTTACAGGCTTAATTTCTTCAGGAAAAGCTCTACTCTGGCTCTCTGCAAGTACCTAATTCAAAGTTGTTTCCCCTCCTGAACTACTATTGTTTTGTCTATTCTGACCTTTCTACTGTGCTTGACCTCAGGCTGCAGAGTGTCATCATCTTTGGAGTAGGTAGACGCGAGTGCTTATAGGTCCTCTCTTGACTGATTGCCCACTGTAAGTAAGAAACGTTATTTTTCTGCTACTTTCTTATTTAAAAATGTTTTCTTCGTGCTCACCGCCTTATTTATACTCTGTTGAGGGGCGATGTGAGGCCTTTGACTATACCTTTTGCTGTCATATAATATTATCATAGATTGTTTCTAGTAACGTCCTCGCCTCCATCGAACGATCTTCCTGCGATACTTAGAGTCTCACCTTCACTATCTTATTCCAAATTATCTACCTTTCCATATTTCTTGTCCTTTGAGAATGGACCTCTATTTTCAGTTTGTCTTTTGTTGTTTCGCTGCTACTTACTTACTAGTTACAATATCTATACACTTGATAGAAAAAAATGCGCTACTTTTTCTGGTCTGAAAAATGACAATTTTCAAATGGTCATATCTCCGTCAAAAATAAGCTAATCAAAGTGTTCCAAGATGGAAAATGAAGGGTTTATCTTCTTTTTTCAAATCACGTTGGAAATTTTTAACTATGTCTTTTTGCACATGCGCTAAAACAAGATAAGTAGGAAGTTATTTTTCAATCTAGAAAGCGCCATCTTTGAGAGATGCCACCAACTTTGGATGAATCAAACAAATGATTCTGATCATAGAATTTTAAAATTTAGGTTTTTCTAAGCAATTTCTTTTTTTGGAGCATATTGTTTCGAGCATCAGGTGCAGAACTAAGAGCAAATGAAAATGGCGCGTTTTTTGGCAAGATTTCTAGGCTCATGATATAAAAAAACCATATAAGATCAAATAAAAATCAACCTTCAGGAAATTAAAATGGATCCTGGCTTACCTTTATTAAAAAGCTTAATCTGAATCCAGGACCTGTTTGACCTCATCATGTCTGACTCTGAAACTTTGAAGATCAGCCATGTTTACATAGCTTTGATTTCGCTTCCTGCAATCCGTTATCGAGTTCGTCGTCGACATTGACGTCATCTGACGTGCACCACGCAGTGGTTGTTCGACAAGACTTTGCACATCGTGTTGGTCCTGAAAAGGGCCATCCAACAACTACATCAGGGGACGTTAATGTTGACGGCGAATTCGATAACGGATTTATTTTAATGATTTATCATCAGTGGGAGAGAGGCGGAGAGGGACAGAGCATATTCGGTCGTAAGCAGCAGATGATTCAACACGATAATTTTAATTTATTGATTTTTCATCAATACTGAATTATCACAACGGGTAAATGGGACGTACTTTTCGCCCGGAATGATGAAAAATCGTATATTGACCTCAGGAGAAAAGTGGAATATCAATTACTCGCGTATTTGCAGCTCTCGCTTCACTCGAGCGGCAATCCATACGCGAGCATTTAATAGTCAACTTTTTTCCCTAAGAATAATATACTATTTATTTATTGCAGAGCATTGTGGGTCCCCGATTCTGACGTGCAAAAATATGCGAAAAATTCATGGAAGTGATTCACCTCAATTAAAACATTTCCTGATGACAGATCAAATCACTGTTTTATTCCATGTGATGGAAAGTCGACGAAAATGAAGGTCACTTCTTTTGACAACGTTAAAAAGTTATTCAATTGCAACAATATTAATATTTTATGAGAAATATTTAAAAAATGACTATATTTTTTTATATAAATGATATATAATAAAATCGATAAATAATTCTTAAAATTGCACTAAATTATTATGTTGAGAATCGGAAAATAATCCTTTCACAGATTTTGAAAGCAATTTCTACTAATTGATTAAAGCAACAGATAGAATAACGTTTATTTCTTGGAAAATGTTTACGGCATAAAACTAAAAATGTAGTAGTTTGAAGAATATAGGTCAAAATAAAAAAAATGCTTTTACAGATTCGATACTTAGAAATTTAAAAAATCTTAAAATGGTTGTAGCTCTGCTTCTATGATACATACAGACTTTAAAGAGGGCTTAAATTCAGGATTTTGATATTAATTTCGATTTTTCGTAATATATAAAAGGTTTTGTATCACCGAATTGGTTCAGCTCAAGTCAACAGTAGTGAGTGTATTAATTTATTCAAAATGAAGAATACTACATTTTTGATAATCTAGATGAGGGTGTTAAAGGTCTGGGCCAGGAAATTATCTGTAAGGGAATTGTTGTATATGCATATAACTACTTTCAGAATAATTTTTGTGAATATTTAAGTTGGTAGAAAAAAGTTATAGACCTTCAAAAATGGCAAAAATCGCGATTTTCACAAAATGCTTATTTTTTAAATAATTATATCTTAGCTTCCTTTGCACCGATTTTAATTCAGCAGGGCTCATTTTAAAGGTTTTGAATATCTTTATCATAAGAACCATAAAAAGTGTTTTCATTTATGTGTTCGGTTTTAGCAGCGATTTAAAAATGGTAAAATTTCTTAAAATTTCTTTTGTTGAAATTTGGTTGCCATAAATGGAGATTAATATTTAAAAATATGAAAAAATCATAAAATATACTAGACATTATTACAAAAAAAATGAAAATTGGTAAATTAAAATCGGTTAACAGGGAGTCGAGATATAGGCTCTCAAAAAAAGAGCAAAAATGGATTATTTTTTGACATTGAAGGGATAATAGCTCTGGCCCTAAGGCTACTTGAGGGCTGAAATTCTCACCGTAACGTTTTTTCATAATGCACAACAACATACTATAATTTGGTGAAAATCCCAGGACCCCCCTCCCTAACGAAATTTGGCGAAAAGTATTGATATTACTCATATATCTATATGAAGTTATATCATTATTCGATAAAAAGAGTTTAACTTCATGTAAGTGAGTTTTATCATTATTATACTTCCATATATGAATTTATTAATACCAAAATGTTACCGCGAATAAAGTTTTGGCATTTATTTAAAAATTATGTCTATAAATATAAATTTAATTTACCATTCAATAAAAAGAGTTTAATATGTTCTTACTTCAACCATCTTAATACTTGAATATGAATTCCCTAATATCAAAAACATGCGGTATAAGACAAGTACACTATGTTTTTCTCTTTTACCTGTAATCAGTCGTATCTAAGAAAGAGTCCTTTGTATCTTACCAAAGATGAGCAAACAAATAGTCTCCTAACAGAAACACATTTCTTATTTTTTGGTGCATTCAAAGTAGCGCGTACGATCAGCAACTTGAAATTTTATCTATGATGCATTGATAAAAGTAACATTGCCCTAAGTATGTTGAATCGTGACTGATATTTATTTGGTCTCAATACTGCGAATTTTAACGAAACAAGCAAAAATAATATACATGCAAAAAAATCTCTAGTAAAATAATAATAGCGAAAATCCTGCACTTCAAAATACTATCGTAAAAATGCCGCATTTAAAAAATTAACCTGCGATATATTCTTTTGTTAACGTTTTCAAAAATGACACAAATATCAAACGCATTATGTGTATGACATAAGCGTGACGTATTTATATCATAACTAACCACCTATCTAATTTGAGTGCACAGATCTAACACTTAGCTGTACAAGGTTCGCGCTTGATTATACACGTATCGACATGCTTGTACATGTATAGTCAGCGCGGTATACTAATATTGATACTCGTTATACACGTATATTTAGCGCGGTGGTCGTGTATCGAAATTCGGAATACATTTATAGTGCTGTGCCTTATGCATGTATCAATACTCAGTATACGCGTATAGTACAGCGCTGTATGATTCAAAACTTGTTATACACGTTACAACGCTAGCTATACACGCATCAACGTACGTATTTATATTTTCATTTTGTACATATCAACGCATGTGTAATACATGTATCGTTACCCTCATACATACGCTGATACGTGTTTCCTACACGCATACATGTTTATTTTCGTACATAAATACGCATCATCAGTCTATACGTGTATTTTTTATTATATTGACATATATGTTAGTAAAATAAAAAATACACGTACAGACTGATGATGCGTATTTATGTACAAAAAAAATATATAAAAATATATAAAGTTACTCAATATATATATATATATATATATATATATATATATACACACATATATATGTGATGCATTCTTTGTAAATCGGTATCCCCCTTCTCCAAAATTGTGGTAGACTAAAAAAATTGTATGACGGTTTAAAATCTTCCTTTTATCATCTAGTTTCAGATGCAGAGTGGCGTTTTCGAAAATTCAATATGGTGACCAAAACTTGGGAAGTTTGTAAAAATGTTTCGAAATTTCATGATAACTCGCTCAGTTTTGAATTTTTCGTTTTTTTCTCACTAAAAGTGAATAGAGCACGAAATTTTACGTATAAATATGGTATTATAGTCAAGGTCAAACCACATTTTGAAGGTTATTTTTTGCAATCCTTATTTTTAATCGCTTGGCTATTATTTTGGCTGAAATCGGATCTTGAATCAGTAAGCTCTCACATTCTTGAGATCGCCGCTTACGATCCTCGTGTCCATACAATTTCAGCATGTTTCGGTTAAAGTCAAACGGAGGTCAAGATACTCAAATGCTCGTATGGGATTAGAGCTAACATATTAGTAAAGAAACAATTTATTCTGTATGTTCATATGTTAAAACATTAAATGGAACAGATAAAATTGGTCAAAAAAACGTTTTGTTTTTTAGAAACCTTACTTTTCCTGTTCCCGCTTGAGGTCACTTGTGCTTATTGTCTATTGTATTATTATATTTTTAGAAGTATATCATGTAATGATAGTATATTGATTATAAATAAAGATTGATTGATACAGAATTCAGATTAATTTCACTGATTATCTAATTTCATGAAACAGTCCCCGTCGTTAAATTTTCTATTCTTATTCAACAATGTCATAATTTGATTCATTAATTCATTATCTAGAGACTCAGATTAGAGAGCAGATAAGGACTTTCATCGATGAAGATATATATGGAGCACCGAATACATATGTCTGTAAGCTTGAAAAATGACGGATTATGATTAATTTGAGTAGGAAAAAATTATCATGATCTACGGTTAACCTTCGGAATAATTTACAAAATAAAAATAATTAATTATATCTCATACTCAAAACGAGACATAGAACATAGTACGACCCAAGCGTGCTGGGGTCGTGATTGGAAGTAGACTTATCCGAGACTCGTTTTTAGACTAAATATCAGTTGAGAAAACCAAAAGAAGGATTTGACCTCAGGATAACCTTGAAATAACCTTTACTGGGACTTTTCCCTATGAGATCCAAACTTATCTCGATGTGGGATTTCCTGTTCATTCAGAATCAGAAGTAAAAAAAACGCTGCCAAGTGCTTTGGCGGAATGCTTTCTCATAGAGCTCTATGAGTTTCATTAATTTTTTTATATTTATTTAAATGTGATTTTAATATTGAAAAATTGTCTAGCATTAATATTTACTCATATTGTACTTTATAAATTTCGAACATATATGCTAGCTGTTTGCTTTTTCAACATTTATAATTTATTTTAAATCATTGAATGTAATAATACAAGTCAACATCTAAATCAGTAGTACTATTATAAATTTTCAAAAGTTACTCAGAAATCAAAAGAAGTGATCAAAAAGCTACGCTAAGAAAATTATTTTTTTTAAACCTGATTTATAAAGATAGTAGCAAATAACTTGTATACAAATTTTAGAGCAAATCTATCGAGTACTTTACGTAAAATGGAAAAAAACTGAAATATTAAAATATTTTAAGAAAATTTTTAAAATTTCCTAAAATGAAAACTACGCTAAGAAGATCGGTTTATAAAAGTTATCCTTCTTTTGGCAGATGCAAATTATTCCCATGGAAATCTCAAAGCAAATTCATCAAGTAACTTACTTAAAATACAAAAAAAAATTAAAAATCGAAAATTTTTTCAAATTCTTAAAATGGCTCTATAAAAAAAAAACTACACTATGAATACCAATTTTCAATAGCTTCCCGTATAGTTATACAAAAACATAGATGGTATACAAAATTTGAAGCAAATCCATCGAGTAATTTTCGAGATCTAACTGGTTAAATAAATAACATTTTCTTTTCAAAATTTCTTTTTCAAAATTTTAAAAATGCTCTAAAATTAAAACTACACTATGAAAATCAATTTTTGAAAATTTCCCTTATTTTGGAAGTCACAAATAATTTCCCTGCAATTTTTAGAACAAATCTATCGAGTACTTGACGTAGAATTAAAAAAAATAAGAACCGAAGAATCGAAATTTTTTTTTAAATCTTTAAAATTCTCTAAAATTGTAACCACGCTAAGAAAATTAGTTTTCAAAAGCTTATTTTTTTCAGACAATAGCGAATTAATTGTATAAAAATTTTGGAGAAAATTTATAGTATGGTTTACGCATAATAGAAAATAAATGAAAAATGAAAATTTTTTTGAAAATTTTCAAAGTGCTCTAAAATTAAAACTGCGCTGAGAAAATTAGTTTTCCAAAGCTTGTTTTCTTTAGACAGTAACAAATAAATTGCATACAAATTTTGGAGCAAATCTATCAAATGGTTTTCGTAAAATAGAAAAAAATTAAAAATAAAAATTTTTTTAAAAATTTTTAAAATGCTCTAAAATTAAAAGTGCGCTAAGAAAATTAGTTTACAAAATTTTTTATACTTTTGGCAGTCAAAATTAAGTTTTATACAAATTTTCGAACAAATTCTTCGAGTAGTTTACGTAAAATACAAAAAAAATGAAAAATCGAAATTTTTTTAAAATTCTTAAAATGATTCTAAAAAAAAATCTACGCTAAGAAAACCAATTCTCAATAGCTTCCGCACCAGTTGATCGAAAAATTGAATTGTATGGAAAATTTGAAGTAAATCCATCGAGTAGTTTTTAAGATTTTATTGGCTTAATAAATAGAAACATTTTTTTTTTAAATTTCAAAATGCTCTAAAATTAAAACTAAGCTAAGAAAATCAGTTTTTAAAAATTTATTTTATCCGGGCAATCACAAATAAATTTCATGCAAATTTTGAAGCAAATTCATTGAGTAGTAAACAAAAAAAAACCAAAAAACGAAAAATCAAATTTTTTTTTTTTTTTTTTTAAACTTTAAAATAAAAACTACGCTAGAAGAACCAATTATCAATAGCTTCCCAGCAAGTTAGTCAAAAAACTAAATTCCATGCAAAATTAGAAGCAAATCCATCGAGTAGTTCTCGAGATACAGTTTACTAACTGAATTCATACATCCACACACACACACACACACACACACACACACACACACACACACACACACACACACACACACACACACACACACACACACACACACACACACACACATACATACAGACATTTTCTGGAAACCACTTTTTTCGACTCACCGAGTTCAAATATGTACAAATTAATGAAAAAAAAGAAAAAAATTTTTTTTATCGATACAATGCTTTCTCTATGAGAAAGCAAAATTATATTATTCTAATTGAGGTGTTTGATCTCCGTTTGACCTTAACCGAAACATGCTGAAATGGTATGGACATGAGGATCGAAAGCGGCCATCTCAAGAATGTGAGAGCTGACTGATTCAAGATCCGTTTTCAGCCGAAATAATAGCCAAGTGATTCAAAACAAGGATTGCAAAAAATAACCTTCAAAATGTGGTTTGACCTTAACTATAACACCATATTTTTATGTGAAATTTTGTGCTCTATTTATTTTTAGTGAGATAAAAACGAAAAATTTAAAACTGAGCGAGTTATAATGAAATTTTGAAAAATTTTCACGAACTTCTCAAGTTTTGGCCACCATATTGGAGACACCATATTAAATTTTTAAAAACACCATTCTGCATCTGAAACTAGATGATAAAAGGTAGATTTTAAGCTTTCATACAATTTAAGTCCACTACAATTTTGGAGAAGGGGGGGGGGTACCGATTCACAAAGAATACCCCATATATAATATATATATATATATATATATATATATATATATATATATATATAAATATATTAATATATATTGATATATATTTATATCCTTATGCATATATATAGTGTGTCCCATTTTAAATGACGAACATGAATATCTCAAAAAGTTAACGTCGCGCAAAAAAATTTTTTAGACAAAAGTTATTTAAGACCATAGTGGTCATCTTTGTGTCGTATCAGTTTTAACCTTGAAATCAATTTTTAAGGTCATTTAAAGGTCAAAGAGGTTTTTTCAAATAGGAACCCCTATTTTTTACAACAGATTCATGTAGAGCGAAAAAAATTACGTTTGTAATGCTATATATTAATATTTTTTGTGACCTTAAACAGGTCAATTCAAGCTTAAATGCTTAATCTGTTTAAGAGCTATTTTTTCTTCAATTTTAATGATATCGAAAGATGACCTAAACAAAAGTTTAAGGGTCAGAGCGGACCACCCAACAAACCCGACAATTTTGATCTCGAGCACGATTTTCAAGGTCATTTGAAGGTCAAAGGGTTTTTTGCAAAAAAACCATTTTCTTAAAGCTTATAAGGATCGTGGGTCAATAATTTTGAGATGAGCTCGTGAGCCAATGACCTTGAACATATCAATCTTAGGTCAGTTTTCAAGGTCATTTGAAAGTCCAAGCGATTGTTTTAAGTTGGAACCCCTATTTTTGACACCAGATTCGAAAATAACGAGAAATCTTACATCCAAAATTATAAAGAAGATTAGATATTATTCATGACTATGAAGTTATCTTTCTTCAATATAAGTTATAAAATATGACATTTAAGTTACTTTTCAAGGTCCTCCAAAGGACACGAGGATAAGTAAAATTGATCTTAAAAATAAATTGTGACTCGAAGGTTTAATGAGTAATAAACTTGATCGATAGTATTAGCAGAAATGCTTTTTATTATTCAGATGTGTAACAATTTGTATAAATATAGAAAATACATAACTTAATTAAATTCATTAATTGACAGAAACTAAACGGCCGGGTATCGCAATAAATCAAATAGATGTGAAAAATGTTATCGCAATAGATGTTCGAAGTGTTGCCCAATATTTTAAAAGCATAAGTTAATTCTGCGTTAGAAATTCCTCACAATTGACAACAATACCTCTCTTGGAATATTTTGTCTCGTTGGTGATTGAGCGTAAACAACATTTTTTTAATATTCCCACAAAAAACATCTAGACAAACACCATTCAACAGGGGCCACCCAGTCCTATCCATTTATTTAGAAATATCAAATTCAAATATTCGCGTACTTGTTTACTCCAGTGTGCTAGTGCTCCGTCTTGCTGGAACTATAAATGTGCTCTAGTTTGCAATGCAATGTTTTCAAACAATTCAGGTAATTCGTTTTGTTAGAATTGTAGGTAGTTTGCACCATTTACATGACCATCCAAAAAGTATGGCCCGATTAAGATGATATTAATTATGTAACACCACACATTAGAGGTCCAACAATGCTGTCGATCAATTTTTTGAAACCAATGCGGATTTTCAACGGTCCAGTAGTAACAATTATGGCGATTTAGTTAGCCACTTCTATAGAATGTCGAAATAAAACATAGCGGAAGAAATCAGGGCTCAGATGCATCATCATTTGTGCCTATCTACAAAACACCATTCTCCGCTGGAAATTATCCGGCGTTAATCGCTGCGTTAACGTCATATGGTATGGATGAAAGTTATGAATAGATAATATTCTTTGAGCAGTAGATTTAGAGATACCCAATTCTCGCTCTCATTGTCGTAAACTAGAGTGCAGATTCATATTTACTTAACCCAATACTGCTAATACTTGCGGATAGTCTCGTTCAGGCATATTTACTCCACCTCGTCATCTATTCGAAGGAATATATCGTTGACGAAATAAAATTCTTGCAATCTAACGATCGTTTGTATATATTCTCTCTAGAGAATGTTAACGATATAAATTTTCTGCTCGACGGTAGTTGCCTTGATGTTCCCCAAGTATCAAAATGATGTCAACGCATTCCGTTTCACGGTTCGCCTAAAGGAACTTTAAATGAAAATGTTTTGTTGCCTCAAAATTCATTTTGATTATGATTTTTAGATATCCTAAACATATTTTGACATATTTTTTAAAATCAATTTACGTGGCCGATTCATAAAAAGTTAACTTTAAATGAACAAATATTGTTTTATTAGGCAACATTATTATGAATATATAAATAGAAATAACAAATAAGTAAATAACTATCCCCCATTTATTTTATATCACCTGTATGTTTAAAACATTTATTTACGGTATTAATATGCATTAAATCTATAATTATAAAACGACTGATATATATATATAATTACTTAAGAAATGAGAAATAATATATACAAAGCTAGAAAATTTTTTCCATAACTACAGTCTTAAAGTTTGTTATATTCTCACCTAATTCATTGTATACAAATAAAATAAACATTGAAAAGGTTACAGCTAACAGTACTCGATACTATTTATTATTTATAATATAAAGATCATATGTAAATACAATTTGTGGAATTTAAAGTGATATATAATCTTAAAGAAAATTTAGTATAGCATTTGACTTCGCGCAGCAACGTTCGTTCAATTTATTTAATTTTATTCAATTTAAAAATAGTGATTGTCAATTATGAACTTGCAAAGTGATTCGGCTAGAACTCACGAACAAAATCGGCATAATATGTGTTTGATGTGTAAAAGGAAGCCGAAAAAAAGCATTATAAAACTACAGGTTAAATAGGAACTCAAATCAAATTGTTATTTCCTGATTTTAATGAGATGGATTCGTGTTTACCTGCTGTAGTTTGTGGTGCTTGTAGGCTTAAAATTACAAGAGCTAATATGAATACAAGTTTAAAAAGTTCACTTCAGATGCCAGACTACTCAAAATATCATTTAAAAATGAAAACGCGCAGTACATCAAAGTCAGAAAAAGAGTGTGGCTGTACTTCATGTAATGGAATTAGATCCAGACAAAGAAGTTTTGAAATTGTTAATACTAAAAAAAAGGAATCTCGCAAACCACTGAAGAAGACTAGTAGGCGATGTTCGAATTGTTTAACTTTAATAGCTAAAGGTATAAGTCATAAATGTACTTCAACAAGATTCCTAAAAAATGTTCAAGAAGGCATCAAAACTCCAAAGCAAAGTGAATATTTGATTTCTAAATTATTAGTCAAAAGGAAAGTTGAAAATAAATTAAATGACAAAGCAGGAAGGACGAATGTTGCACTATCTCTATCGCAACAGCGTGGTAAACCATTAAATATTATCGTAAATGCAAAAGAAAAAAAACAAATACACCAAATATCGTCTAATGATTGATGTGATTTGCAGAATGATTCAAATTTATCTGATCGTCAGATACGTGATTTTTCTAAATTTATAAGAAAAAAAACATGTTCACGAAATATTATTGAGCCTTATACTCGAGAAAAAAATTTTCAAAAGTCTCATAGTTCGGATGAATTTTTTGAAGTGCATTCATTGGATTTCGAAATTGTAAAAAATGAGGTTGTTACGAAAATTCCAAGCTCTGCTGTTATTTGCACCGATTTGATTTTGTTTATACAACATATTATTCATAATAGAAATATTTTTTATTTTCACTTGAATTTTGGTATTGATGGTGGCGGAGGTTCTTTAAAATTCACCTTATCTATTCAATCTAAAAATGAAGATAATAACATTGAAAAAAATACTTCAAAGAATTCTAAAAAATGGATGGACACTGGAGTAAAGAAGATATTTATTATTGCTCTTGCTCCAGATACACAAGAAAATTATAACAATGTAAAACTTTTGTGGTCAAAACTAAAAATTAATGATTGTTTGATTGAATATCCAGGAATAATTACAACTGACTTGAAACTTTCAAACATAATTACGGGTTTAACGAATAGCGCAAGTTATTGTCCATGTATTTGGTGTGATGTCACGAAAACTGATTTAGGTTTGTGTGGTACTTTGAGGACAATAACTAGCTGTATGTCTAATTATAATAACTGGTGTGATCATGGAAAGGTAAAAAAAAAAGTTAAAGATTTCAAAAATTGTATCAATCCACCTTTGTTTTATTCAGATGATGATAAAATAATTTTAGATGTAATTCCTCCTCCAGAATTACATCTTCTATTAGGCTGTGTTAACACACTTTATATTAATATGTTTAAGTTATATTCCAATATTGCTACAAAATGGGCGCATCAAAGTAACGTAGAAAGAAGTTACAGTAATGGTGGTAACTTTTCGTTTGCAGGAAATGCATGTAACGTATTACTGAATAATGTTGATAAACTTCAACAGATATGTGAAGTTAACATTGGAGGTCTAGCAGGTTCCATGGCATATGTAGATACTTTTAGAAAATTTAAAATAGTCGTTGACGACTGCTTTTCTCTAAATTTGAAGCTAGATTTTGAACAAAATACTAAAGAATTCAAAAAAAGTTACGAAGTCTTAGGAATCTCAATAACACCAAAAGTGCATACAATTTTTAATCACGTAGCACAATTTTGTTCAAAACACCAGATGGGCTTAGGATTTTTCGGAGAGCAAGCTACAGAATCAGTGCATTATGATTCTAATAAAAAGTGGATGGATTATAAAGTATCAAAACAGAATGAAAATTATACTACAAAATTACTTCGAGCTGTACGTAGATACAATAGTGCACATATATAGATTTGTATAAACTTATTTAAAGTTTAATAATTAATGCATATGAAAATAAAATTGAACATTTTTATGTCTGTTTGTTAAAAAAATGTATTTTTTTGTTTACTGTTAACGTGTTATTGTTCATTAAACTCTTATTTATGTACGCGACCGGTATTTTTTCATTTGCTATTATATTTAAATATTAAATGTTGGTATCCAATAAAATGATATATTTTCATTTAAACCCAAGTTTCTATAAAGCAGCCACGTAAAGTAATTTTAAAGTATGTTAAAACATGTTTAAGATGTATAAAGATCATAATCAAAATGAATTTTGAGGCAACAACACATTTTTATTTAAACTTCCTTCAGGTGAACCGTGATTTGAGTATAGTCCGGCGTTTTAAAATGATTGTCCTAAATTGTCCTAATAATCACAAAAACAAAAAACAGAGATTTTTTAATATTGAAAAAAGCATTAAAAAAATGATTCAGACAGAAGTTATTCATTTCTTAGCGAGAAATCACACACAGTCATAAAAAAGCACATTCTATTACCTTGATACCTTGCAGCTTTGGTTGGAAACTTTTTTTGGTTCGAGGGCACTATCGAAAGTAATTTGCGCACAAAACTTGAAATGGAAAAAATAAATAATAATTTCAGTCAGAGTGAAGTCCACAGTTACCATCCGACTACCTTTCTAAAATTTAGGATCATGGTATTTTTCGATTTCGGCCTTTAAAGGGCAGTTACTCTGATGGATTAATCAAAACTGGATTTTGAACCTTATGCAATTAAGTATACAAATTATAAAGATATTTGTCCAACATTATTGGCAAAGAATTTAGCTGGCTGTGATTGGACGCCATTTACAGTTGGTATAGTTGACCCGGAATCTGCACTTGACTGCCTCTGTGGCAATCTTACGGCAGCAATACAAAATCTGGCTCCACTAAAAACACTCAAATTCAGTAAAGACAAATTTCCATGGATAATCAAGGGATTGTCGCAGATGCGACGCAAGAGAGATGCCACATATCGAAGATACAAACAGACGAAAGACGAGAGATATCTCTCCAAATTTCTGCAACTGCGTAAAAGAATAGATGAATATACTGAACAAGCTAAGACTACTTACTATCATAATAGAATAGATGAATAATATAATATAATATAATAATAAAGAATAGATAAATAGACTGAACAAGCTAAGACTACTTACTATCATAATAGATTGCTCGAATCCCTTGCCAGATGTAATGTTTGGAAGGAGTTTAAAGACCTGAGGCTTCTGTCCGGACCTCAAGGGAAGTTAAATGGATTTACTCCAGATGATCTTAATGCGCACTATGCGGGGGTGTCAGTCTCGTCACACGATGATAATGAGGAATGTAACAGAATTTTTTCTCAATGTAGTAAAAGTGGCTTTGGCTTCAAGCCAATTAATGTTAATGATGTAGTCCTTGCAATTTTGCATTTTTTATCACAGTCTTGTGGCGAGGATGGCATCCCGCAGAGTGTGATACTCAAAGCTTTACCGTTTATCGAAGGGCACCTTGTGAATCTGTTCAATTCCTCTTTTGCACGGACGTCTTTTCTTGCCTTTGGAAGCATGCATGCATTGCGCTGTTAAAAAAGTGTCCTGAACCTGCATTGCCTAAAGATTTTAGACCCATAGCAATCTTATGTTTTCTTTTAAAGGTCCTTGATAGAATTGACCATGACCAATTACAGGAGTACATTACCACACATAAAATACTTGACCCTATACTGACTGGCTTTTGAAAGCATAACTCAACGCAGACTGCCGTACTTAAACTTACAGACGACATGAGATCGGGTCTAGATAAGAAACTCGTCACGTTGCTTCTTCTATTTGACTTCAGTAAAGCATTTGACACGATCTCGCACTCCAAACTACTTGCGAGGCCTAGATCGATAGGGTTTTCCAGGGCTGCATTTGAGTGGATTGGCTCCTATTTATCAGGTAGGACACAATTGGTTTCCATGCATCTAAAAGAGTAATCAAATGGACTAATAACCAATTTTGGAGTTTCACAGGGTTCAGTGCTGGGGTCTCTGTTGTTTTGCCTTTACATTAATAACATACGTGAGATGCTCGACTCTGATTGCGCCGGGCACCTACTATATGCGGATGGCCTGCAAATTTATACGCAAGTTTCTTACGAGGATGTAAATGAAGGTATTCGTATTCTACATAGGGTAACAAGGACGGTGTCAAAGTGGGCTCTCGATGCTTCTCTCACATTAAATGCAAGTGAAACTAAGGGGATCGTTTTTGGCAACTGTCGATTTGTTAATGACTTTTATGCTGGTGAGCCAAGGGCGGTTGAGCTTGAGGGTGGTGTCGGCATACCTTTCTTTGATACCGTCACGAGCCTTGCTGTTGTGCTTGACTCTAAGCTATCATGGAAGCCACACATTAATATGATGACTAAAAAATTTAATAGGACTATGAACGGCTTACGGTTTTTTCGTCGGTATACCACTAAAGCTCTGTGCAAACAACTTGCAAGTGCCCTGCTGTTTCCACATCTAAATTACTGCTGAGTAGTTCTGCTCGATGCTTCACAAAAGTTGAGGAGACGATTACAAAGACTACAAAATTCTTGCTATCATATTTCTCCTCATAGAGTTGCGCGGGGTTGGCTGCGTACTGATGCGAGGAGACAGTATTTTATAGTTGTACTTATGTATAAAATCGTGTGCATAAATACTCCCAAGTATCTAGTGAGTTTCTTTACTAGATATGTACCTAGGGTAGCTGTTAGGAGAGAGATTAAGGATTTTGCGGTGCCCTTCATGCGTACTAAGACTGGAAGGAATTCCTTTCAAGTTCAAAGTGCGCTTTTTTGGAACTTCCTACCTGCTAATATAGAGAATCTTCCATCGCTCAGCAAGTTTAAGTCGTCTCTGGAGAGGTACTCACTCGACCTCGAAGGAACCTAATTTTATTTTCTATTCATATGTTAATTTATTATAATTTGATGTCCTGTATATAGGCTTAATGTATAATTGTATTTATTTGCTTGAATGGTTAGTGAGTAAATGCTTTACTTGTTTTTATTGTTTCGACTGCGTTTTATGATATTGGGCATGCTTATTATTTTATTGTTTTATATATTATTTTTGATTTTGCATTTAAAAAAATTTTTTTTCAATACTATGACTGATGGATATTGTATGACTGACTTTTAATTTATAGGATTGTTGCGTGTATTTTACTATTTTTTGTATCTGTGATATCACTTCTTTTGTTGTGACTTACTTATTCAGTATTATTAGGTTTAGTAATTGACTGTGATATCGACTGCAATATTTTTATATTTATACATTGTTTTATGTGTAATATTTATTATTATATTTATAAATTGTATTATACACCTTTTGTATTATGATATACAAATGAAAATAATATCTATCTATCTAACCTTCAAATGATTTTGAAATCCGTAAAAAATCATACTGAATTTACATTACCAAAGTTGTAACGCGAAAAATTAGTTAATAGCATGAATTTAAATGAAAACGGAAGAAATCATCACATATCTAATCAAACAGAAAAAAATATCTTTAAATGCAAAATCAAATCAATTATACGTAAAGCAAGTAAAGAATTTGAAATTAAATAATTAAAAATTACTTAGGTTCATTAATAAAATTTTTTTTGGAATTAGACTTTAATATCTAACCTTCTTAATATCATTTCGGACGTTAAATAATTTATTCTTTTTGAACCTGGGGTCAAAAATAGAAGTTCCAACTTTAAACAATCACTTTGACTTTCAAATGACCTTGAAAACTGACCTTAACATCAATATGCTCAAGGCTATTGACTCACAAGCATATTTGAACATTATTGATCTACAATCCTTATAAGCTTCAAGAAAATGGTTTTTTTTGCAAATTTTGTGCAAAAAAACACTTTGACGTTCAAATGACCTTGAAAATCGTGCTCAAGGTCAAAATTGTCGGGTTCGTTGGGTGTCCCCCTCTCGTCTTTAAACTTTTGTAGAGGTCATTTTTTGATATCATTAAAATTGAAAAAAAAAACAATTCTTAGACAGTTTATTAAGCATTTAGCCTTGAATTGACCTTCTAAAGGTCAAAAAAAAATTTAAATATAGCATTACAAACGTAATTTTTTACACTCTATCCGAATCTGGTGTCAAAAATAGGAGTCCTCATTAAAAAAAATCACTTTGACCTTGAAATGACTTTGAAAATTGATTTTAAGGTCAAAATGATACGACATAAAGATTACCCCATGGTCTTGAATAACTTTTGTCTGAACAATTTTTCCGCGAGATATCGAATTTTTGAGATATTCAAGTGCGTCATTTAAAATGAGACATCATGTATAGTTATGCTTGTAATGCTCAACTTCACAACGTTTGAAGTATTAGAATGATAGCTAGCTCTTCACTTCTATTCAATGACGCTCTTTATATTGTTTTATTGAAAGAATTTACATAGAATTATCCTGCTTATGAAGATCATAATGGAAATGATTAAAGGGATAAATCAGGGAAGGATATCATCATCTCGGAGCTAGACACCCCATATAACCTTTACCAATCTTCACCCGTCATACACGAACTCGCCCAATCGTACAATTATATTACAAGTCTCGCTCTCGATGATAATAATGTAGATCTTTAGAGACTTAAGTGATAATTCGTATATTGTATTCATTTATTTATTATCTTTTCTATATAATTCAATTGATTCAAACAAAATAACCTTAATATAAATCAAAATAAACGTAGTAACGGGAAAATAATACAATTATCCTAGAATCGCTTGTGCAAATTCAATATTTGATGACTGAACAGGTTTATTATAAAATTTAAAAAATGTTCGAGAACCAGTTGACCACCCAGCAGTACGTCTTGTGGATGAAATATAAACGCCTTTATTATAAGCTGCAGATACCGATGCATGCCTAGTACTAAACGCAGTAAATTTGCTAGTATCAATTCCAGCTTTACAAAGTAAAGATTTTATTCAACGACCGATAGTTCGCGATGATACTGCTTTGAATGGTTTTATTATTGAAATTCATAAATCTTTTGTTTTTTTGTCTCTCAAATTTTTAGTGCAATCCAAATAATCTAAAAATGCAGAAGCTACACACAAACTTGGCTTATCTTTAAAAGAAGTTAATATCAATTCTGGCTGAAAAACTTCAGGTTTCGATGTTTTCAAACGATCTGTAATTTTTATAATGATTTCAATTTCATTTCGTACTATATTATTAATATTTATCGCAGCCAAAGTTTGTAGCCCCTGTGCTCTTGTTAAAGTCAATAATATTGTTACTATTTCTCCAGCTTCTCTCAATTTACATTTTTCAAGAGAATAAAGAGCTTCAATATAATGAAGTACTGGACTAAAATCTTAAGTAGTTCAATATCTAGATTCAGTTGGTTTTTGTTTGAAAACTCCTTTCATAAATCGTGAAATTAAACCATCTTCATTAATATCATCTCTTGAAATCAAAGAAATCGAAGAACGAGTAGTGTTTAATGTAGTGTAACTTGCGCGTTCTACAAAACGATTTTTCAAAAATTCAATTATAATAAAATAACATGAGAAATTGATCATATTTTATATGCTAAAGATATTAAGTAAATACGTAATAATATTTAATTAAGAATAACTTTCGAACAACAGAAGCTTTCTTAATGCAATGAAGCTTAAATTAAAGCATTCAATTCGTGCTTCATTTTATCTTTCATGCATTTTTTTATAAGAGTCTTAGTTCTTTGGTTATTTAAGTTCTTATAAAGGCTCTTATTCACCATATTTTTTAAAAATGTATATATCTTTGTCTAGAGGGGCTATTCAACGAAAAGAAAAAACACAAGTTCATTTTTTTTCATCAAAAAATCATATCCTGCAGTTTCTGCCGAATCCGTTTCCCGGAGGTGGGGTGCTCTCCTTGTAAGTTTTAAATATTTATTTTCTAAAATTACATTTATCTAACTTTACGGAAGGTGGTGAGTGGAGCAAGCAGGGGGTACCCCCCTAGTATATATATATATATATATATATATATATATATATATATATATATATATATATATATATATATATATATATATATATATATAGTCTAAACCCTCAATCGAAAAATTCTAAAAATGGAATCTTTCAACTATAAACTTCGATTCTAAATAGGTAAACTTATATATCATAAATATTATGAACTCTTATTCCACAATTTTTCGGACTTTAGATGTTAAGTCTTTGCTTTCTAAATTTATAATCCTGAAACTTATAAACTTTCGGACCCTAATTTTATTGAGCTTTGTGTCTTCAAACCCTAAACTCTATGATTCCAAACCCTTGAGCTCTTAAAAATTATTCCGTTGAGCATTATATTAATAAACTTTGAACTTTTAGATTTAAAAACCTTATATCTTTAATTCTTCACGCTTTGAATGGTTATATGCACTTACATAATTTAAAATTACTCGCAAAATCTAAATACATAAGTTAATAACTCAATATTTTCATGGATATAGAGTTTTATAACCATCAAACAGATAGTCTGTAAATAAACACAATTATGTCTTATTAAAATAAAATAAGGAAATGTAATAAATGCATTATCATTACTGAGTATTTTATTATATATTTATTAAATAATAATACTCATAAAGCTAACAATATTAATATCTATTTCTAGTTATGGTTTTGCAGAAATAAATAAGTCAAACTTTTTTTATATTTATACAATCATATATTTATTGATTTTAATCTTAGCTTATCTAAATCGTCGATATCTTATGGAACAACATTGCCAATTGGACATTGATGAGAAGATTTCGTTTCTATTAATGCTTCTCGGACTTAACCATCTACCATTGTACGAAGCATAATATATGCCTCACATTTATTCTGTGTCTTTAAAAATCGATCCATCTGTTGGTCTTATGCTCTTCATTTTATTCATCATTCATTTTAGATTTAAGTTAATCTATTGTCTCTTTCTGATAGGCATATTTTATTGTATGGCAATCCTTCGTTAAAGATATATGGGTAATTCTTTCATACTTTTAAAAATCATGTTACTGCGTCATTTCTCCTAAATATGAGATAGCACATCTTGTTAGCAAATGTTCACTGATTTATTGAGTTATTAGAAACTAATTTTGTTATATTTTTAATGATAATTAGACGTGTCATTTTATGGCGGATGGGGAAAAGAGGTTTTTTTTTTGAAATTTAAATGTTACCAGGCCATGTAAAATGATAAATTATCGCTATAAAAAAAATGACTACTGCTTTTTTGATTTGAAATTCACACCAAAGCTTTATCTATACACATACTTTTGGAAAATCAAGAGCATGGGTGTGTGCCTGTTAACAAAAGTACTTTCTGAAAGGTTATTAAAATGTTACCAAAAATTTATATATTTTACTTTTTTCTGGAAAATACGATGCTGTAAAAAAGACTATTCAGCGGTGACATTTTAAACTACATCAAAAGGTAATATTTAGAATCACAAAGAGAAATTTTTTTATTAGGAACGTGTGCCTAGTGTAGATAAAGTTCTTTGTTCGTTTGAAATTATACTTAAAAAACGTGACTCACTTTTGAAAATAGGTTTTTATCCACTAATATGAAAACCTAAGCTTTGATTCACCTTTTCTCTGTTGTGAACTTTGTAATTTACTATTTTATAATACTCAATGTAATCTTTAAGTTGCTTTTGAAGTATTATTTCGAGTATTCTGGAAATCATTGAATTTTTCCCGGCTATTAAATTTTCCAAATTTACATCGATTACCTAGTTTCTATCAATGTTTTAATTCTAAAGAGTTTAAACTTTAAAAAGCTCAGTTTTAGTATGTATTTAATAGCTTACACCTAGAACATTAAGTTGAATCATCACTGAAATTTCTAGATTTAAAAACTGATTTTCTAATTTCGAGATTTTGTTTATATAACCGTGATTTTTCTATTATTCATAATGCTACGATGCTAAGATTATTTATCAAAATTTTTCGATTGTTATATTTTTTAATGTTTATTAAATAATCTAAAATGTTTGGTTAAAAGGAATATAAGTATTTTAATTCGAAAACATAAACTATACAAATCTATGTCAAATTTCATACCCTAAGATTGACAATTTTAGCAAAAATAAATTGATATTCCACTCACTTATGATTTGTAATCAGCAATCCCAAAAGCCATTGGGTAACTAATATCACTCAATTTTAATACCCGAATCGCCAAAAATGAATTTTCCAAAAAAATTGCCATTACTGGCATATTTTATTTATTACAAAAAATTTTGTAATTATTAATGTAAATTGCGTATTTAAATATTTTCTGTAACATATTAAACATGTAAAAATGAAAAAGCTCAATGGGAAATGATCTATTATAGCCCAAAATACTTAAAAACTGATCTGAGATAGCTAAAATATTATACCTGGGTGTGATAATAATGAATATATTCAAATGTCTTATATTAAAAAAAGCTATCTTCAAAAGTGAGTAATGCGATTTTTTCTTTTATTATCATTTTAATATATCAACATTTAAAAAAAATAAATTTGATACATGTGTCTTCAATTTTTTTAAATTTATTGAAAGTAAATTTTAGCACTATGAAAAATTTACTCGAAAATCTGTCTTTTGATGTTTGTTAAAAAGACTACCCTTAAAAGTGAGTAACACGATTTTTTTCTTTCATTATAATACGTCAACATTCAGAGAAAATTAGTTTTATACGTGTGCCTGTATTTTTTTTTTTTTAATTATTTGCAGGTGAAATTTTAACATTATGAAAGATTTACCCATATAGTCCAGTTGCTAATAACATTAGTATAAAATTTTAGGTCCTCTCTGTAACTTTGCATTTTTTAGTAGTTTTCATGAGTGAAATTATAATTTCTTAATTACCAAGCCCAACTAGTGGTCGTTCTTTTGTTATAAACAATTTGATTGTTCATAACGCTATAAATCATTAAATATTAAAAATACAGAGTCGCTTTTAAGAGCAAAATCGTTCCTTATAACTATAAAAATCTGCTTGATTTTGAATTTTTACGATATCTCATTTGTGACTTGAGATATAGTAATCATAGGATTTGGTTATAACAAAATACGTTAGTAGTATAGGTACCACTATGGAGCGTCATAACCAACCCCCACTCCTGACCACTCCCAGAGGTAAATGGCCTCTGAGCAGTGCCAGGCGCGGGATGACCTACTATGGCGTCATGTGATTGTTTATAAATATATATATATATATATATATATATATATATATATATGGGACGTTTCACGTCAACTCACCTAACAAAAAAATAGAATCCGTCGAAAATCTGTGGAAATGTTCTATTTGATACCCAAAATATACAAAAAAAATTTTAGAGGTCCAGGTCAAAGGGGTCAGGATTTAAACGTGATGGAATTTTTCGAATTTTCCAAATTTTTTGCTAAATAAATATTTTAATGAATTTTTTCCTCGAAAACTATCAATTTTTCGTTAAAACTTAATAAAATACTTTTTCTTGGAAATTAGATGTAGAATTCACCTGAATTTTTGCAAATTACAATATACTGATTTTTATGCTTACTTGATCGATTTAAACATACTATTTAGTATATCTAAAAATCGAGCAGGTTAAATTGGCTTTTTAAAGTCTTATTTTTTTTGTTTTTTTATGAGGAAAAAATATACGAAGCCTCCAGTTGGGCAGCCTTCTCAAAGTTACTTAATTGTGCAAAAAAGTCTGAATAAATCGTTATTTTGGATCAATGATGAGATTCGTGATTTTTTTTCTGAAAAAGAATTGATTTTTGGGATAAATGTATGATAATGTTTTTTATTGGAAATTGTATGTAAAATGAATGTAAATTTTCGTAAACCATTATTTGCTAAACATCACAAATTATAAATGAAATTTTAAAATTTATTTTTTGTTAAATTTTTAGTATATATGGTTCATCATGTCTTAAATTACAATTTGTAAAAATATGTTCATATTCTACACATGATTTCCAATAAAAAACATTTTTATACATTTGTCCCAAAAATCAATACTTTTTCAGAAAAACAATCACGAATCTCATCATTGATCCAAAATAACGATTTTTACAGACATTTTTGCACAATTAAGAAACTTTGAGAAGGCTGCCCAACTGGAGGCTTCGTATATTTTTTCCTCATAAAAAAACAAAAAAAATAAGACTTTAAAAAGCCAATTTAAACTGCTCGATTTTTAGATATACTAAATAGTATGTTTAAATCGATCAAGTCAGCATAAAAATCAGTATATTATAATTTGCGAAAATTCAGGTGAATTCTACATCTAATTTCCAAGAAAAAGTATTCTATTAAGTTTTAACGAAAAACTGATAGTTTTTAAGGAAAAAATTCATTAAAATATTTATTTAACAAAAAATTTGGAAAATTCGAAAAATTCGATCACGTTTAAATCCTGACCCCTTTGACCTGGACCTCTAAAATTTTTTTTGTATATTTTGGGTATCAAATAGAACATTTTCACAGATTTTCGACAAATTCTATTTTTTTTGTTAGGTGAGTTGACGTGAAACGTCCCATATATATATATATATATATATATATATATATATATATATATATATATATATATATATATATATATATATATATATATACACATTCCTGGTAGAAAATTTGTCTAGTTTTATCGAGGCCTCGATTATTTAACATACAAAACTAGACAGATCTAGACAGATCTAGAGTAAATTTCCACCAGGGTTATGATGTCACGATAGGGGTTAGAGAGCTTGCTATAAGGCCCCAAAGTGGCACCTAGTCTTTGTAAATTTCACGCGCACACACACACACACACACACACACACACACACACACACACACACACACACACACACACGCACGCACGCACGCACGCACGCACGCACGCACGCACGCACGCACACACACACACACACACACATGCGTGCGCGCGCATTTTTCTATTTAATAAATATTCCACAACCTTTAAATCGCATGCAATAATAGTTTCGAACGCTGTACAGTGTTCTGTGACAGTGCAAATAAAAAGTCTTTATGCCAGTCCTTATCTTATAATTTATCCTCTTTTAAAAAAATGATGGCTGGATGTTGTGGAGTATTTTATACTAAGAACGAGATTAGTGAATTGAATAGAATCATATCATCAGCAAAAAAAATTTGATTTACTAAAATTTTTTATATAAAATATTTAATTGAGAATTTAATAATAAAAATTATTGATAAATAATTAAATTATATTTATTGAGTCATAGTTCATTTTTTAAATAAAATTACTAATATAAACATCGCCAACTTCCGTTCACGAAAATTTGCGTTCCTTTTGTGTTAAGATGTTGAGAGTGCGAACTATCGCTCTATATTTATTTGCTATTGTATATTTATAATTAGAACATGATAGCAATTCTATGACATTTACTTCTAAATTATCTTTTTAAAAATTGTACTATAAAATAGTGTATTAAGCAATAAATTTAGAAAATACAGATGTTATAAACTTTTTAGCTTATAACAGAACCATAAAATATTTATCCACGAGCCTGGCAAGTAATTTTATAAATTTCAAATAAGATTTAAAATATTTCGGAATATTTGAAAACAAATAATAAAAAATTGATAATAAAATTTCGATAGTTTAATTTAATATCTAAAATATTTATAGATTGACAGCTTGAAATATTTTTTTAAAGTATAGTATAATGCCATAGTTGAAATATAAACAATAAGGATTCTCATTCAAATAATATTAACAGGGATCATATATATATCATTAATAAATAATAATTTTAAATAATAAACCATTTCATTTATATGCATTTTATCATTTTTATATTATTAAAAGAAAAGTAATGAAATACAAAATTATTCGACAATATCTGGATCAATTTTGAAACTTTTGTTAGTTAAAATTGTGTATGCAGTACTGTTAAGAGTTAAAATTGGAATAAACATATATATATATATTTTAAATATTGTAAAGAAAACAGTACTATTTAATTATAAACTTGCCTAAAAAGTATTTTTTTTTAAGTTTATTTATTTAATCTTAAAATTGAAATTGAATCATTCCTAGAACAAACGGCTTTTCTACAAAACAAAATTTAAAAGTCTTTTGTTTGAAAAAATAGTATATAACTATAATTAAGATAATATAAACTAAAAAAATTCTTATTTCCATTTGTATTTTAAAAATAGGAAAGATGTACAAATCGTTGAGAATTTGAGCTATTTAATTTTTTATATATTTTATGAATTTTATATTGTTAAAAACATTATTAATTATTAAATAAATTCATTCATTAGCTATTGTAATGAACCGAGTTCATCACCAATAAATTCTTCAAAAAAAATTAAAATTAAAATAATAGTAATGATAGTAGAGTAAAAATAATATTGATCAATTAATATATAAACGAATAAAAGAGACAAATAGCACGACGCAAGCAAATTGAGGTCAAGCAGTGGCTGAATGAAACAGTGAAAAAAAGAAGTATAAGCTGAAGGAACAGAGTTTATTACTAATGAATTTTTTAAAAAAATATAAAAGCTAGAATGATAATAATAATAAAAAAGTAAAAATAATATTGCTAAATTAATAAATAAACGAATACAGGAGACAAATAACACGATGAAAACAATTCAGGTCAAAGCGGCGGCCGAGTAAAATAGTGCGGGAAAGAAAAATACGCTACAGGAACCGAATTCAATACCAATAAATTTTTCAAACGAAAAATAAATGAAAATAACAATAATAAAAATAAAAAAAAATAAAAATAATAGTAATAAAATAATAAATAAACAAATGCGAGAGACAAATAGCAAATAAATTCAGTTGACCTCAATAGAGATCAAGGCTCGGTGGCCGAATGAATCGGCAAAGGAAGGAGAAGTACACGCTGAATGGAATGCTAACAAAAAAGATGCGGGCAGGTGGCAAGCTTAGAAAAAGCGATAAGCTTGACAACGATGAACGGCTTTACAAAAAATCGTGAAGTTAACATAGGGGGGTATGAAAGAATTTGAAAAAAATTCAGAGTGATGGGACATTAAATCCAATTTATATGAAGCAATTATCCGAAGTCAATGCTAAAATTGGAAATAAAAGCTTTGACGGAATCCCAAAAACAGGAAGCCGAAACGATAACGGCAGAAATTAATTACCAATAAACTTCAAGCTGACCTCTTTCTATTCAACTAAAATCATGGTTTCCGAAAAAGAATCATACAGTGAGGGCCGACTGGAAACCAATCGTATGACTAAGACTCACACTAATGTGCAAAAAAAAAGATGCTGCCGTTAGCAGCAAGCGAAGGTTCTCGAAGTTAGTATGAGAAACCCATAAGAAGATTAGAGTATAAAAAGCTTTGAGCTTGTAGGCGAAGCTCTCTCTTCAGATCGAAAAACCGGCGAAGCAACAGCTCCCTTTTGGATGAGATAGAGGGCGAAGCAACAGCTCTGTCACAGATCGGATGGCAATGGTGCTAACCTCTTTTACCCGACCAAACTCTTGAAAAGACAGAAGAAAAGACCTCTACTCACAATGTCTAATTATAGTGACATTCAATTGATAAAAAATACTAAAAATTTTAATAGTGATGTTCAGCGTTGTGATTGTTACATTTGCATTACAGCGAGCAATACTGTTTAAAAAAAAAATGTTAAAAAAATAGGAATAGCTCGGTCCAATATTTTGAATAAAATCACTTCTGAAAATGGAATATATGGTAAAAAACAAAAAAATAATACTACGCAGGCTTTATCTTTTACCAATAAAAATTATGAGAAACCAATTGAAAATTCAAAAGAATTTATTAAACTTTGTAAGAAATGTTTACAAGAAATTAGAAAAGGTACAAGTCATAAGTGTTACAACATACGTAATAATATTGAAAGCTTAATCTGTGATAAACTTTCTGAAAAATCTCAATTACAAGCTGCTTCTTCTATTATAAAGAGAACTCACATAAAACTATTTATATCTTCGAATACCAGCTATACAAATAATGTTGAACTAAATTTAAATATTAAAGGTCGTAAAAGAAAGATTATTCTCAATAGTAAAGAAAAAAAAACGTAACTTTTTCAGAAAAAAATTTAGATGATCTGAGAAGTACTAGTAGTATCTCATTGAAACAAATGAAAAACATAACGAATTTCATACGTTGTTCTTCTGGCGAAAAATCAGTGCCTATAAACTACCGTGAGCATATGACGGAACAAGCTACATTTTTAAAAAATTTGTACAAATCTGGTAATTTTAAATTTGACATCGAAAAAGGTAAAGCAAGAGAAGAAAGAACTGTTATTTGGACAGACGCAGAAGAAATTATAGATGTCATATTAAGTGAACGACATATCGTCGGCAATTATGTTGTAAAAATAATGGCTGACGGCGGGCAAGGTTTTTTTAAAGTGTGTATGTCGATAATACCAGAAAATTTTCTAAAAGACAACACAAATTACACTGCTTTTTCAGACAGTGACGATATAGATAATGATATTCCTATTAAGAAGAAAAGAAAAACGTACCACGAAGGTGGAAGTGTGAGTGCAAAATCAAAGTTAACTAGTGTTTACCGTTTGATAATGTTATGTATAGTTTCTGATATCAAAGAGACCTATGAAAATGTTAAAATTTTATTGGATCTAATAAAAATAAATAATATTTCTTTTAAATTTTGTTCCGACTTTAAGCTTTTGTCAATAATAAATGGTCAACAGACTGCTACTTCTTCTTTTCCTTGCCCTTACTGTAATATTAAACTGAATTCTATGAGACATTCTTCAAGTGGAAGCGAAGTATTACAATTAAAAACTTATGGAATGCTTGAAAATGATTATAAAGCCTTTTGTTCTATTGGAAAAGATAAAAAGCTAGCCAAGAATTGCAACAGTGTCATCAATCGACCTCTATTTGAAGAAAAAGAAGATTTGTGCATTCTGGAACAATGTGTAATTTCTGAAATACACATTCTTCAAGGATTCGTGAATCATAATTTCTGGCAGCGATTAGTACCTTTATTAAGGCAGGAAAAGGCTCTTATTTGGCCCAAAATATCGAATGTGATTCCAAAAAATTATCATGGCGAAATATTTGAGGGTAACGCGTGTCGGAAACTTTTAAAAGAATATGAAAAGTTGTATAATCCAGAAATTTGCAGTAAAGTTAAAAAACTAGAACTATTACGTTTTGTAAATGCGTTAAAGCTATGGATGAAGTGGTTGACTTTTGCTTTTCAATGACTCAAGGGTAAAATAGGCGCTTTAATTATGAATTTAAAAAAGAGTTTTTAAGCTACTGGATTGTCGAAAACTTTAAAAGTTCATATCGTGACAGATCATTTGAAAGATTGTTTTGGTTTTTTGAATAATGTTGGATTGAGGGTATGGTCTGAACAGGCTGGAGAATCTGTTCACAAAGAATTTCTAAAATATTGGAATAAATATAAGATAAATGGAAAAACCGATTCTTCATATTCTCAAAGATTGAAAAAAGCAATTATTGAATTTTCATCTCTACATATTTAGTTGTATATAACTATTATATATGTTATCATTTTTGTTATTATTTTTTAATTTAAATTATTTTAATGTTCAAAAAAGTTAATCATATGATATTTGTGGAATTAAAATGGAATAAAAATATGTCAAAAATAACTCTAGCTTAAGAATTATTTACCTTCTGCAATTATTTTATTAATGGCTGGTTGAAACAAATAAAAACTTGAGTAAAAAAGGAGTATTCTTGCTCCGCCGATTTCCATTTGAGTGAATTTTAGTATATTTTGTGATAAGAAATGAAACCCTGTTGTCAGTTTTTGTCGTCATGTTTGCTTAACTTTCCCGCCATTGAGGCCCTATGTGTGTAAAGACATTCAAGGCGAGCAGAAAGAGAGGAATCACCATCACATGTATCGCACTATAAAAAGCGAAAATACTAAAGGAGGGCAATATCATCAACAGCCTTATAATCCAGAAAAGTAAAGTCTTTAAGCATAGGTTTGGAGAGAGAGAGGACTTAACAGTCGCAGCTATGAAAGAGACGAAAACGGAGAGACAAAGACGGAGAGACGGAAATACAAAGACAGAGAGACAAAGACGGAGAAACGAACATAAAAAGGCAAAGATGAAAGAACGGAGACAAAGAGACAAAGATGAAAGAACGGAGACAAAACGGTGGAGACAGAAAAACAGTGACAGAAATAAGGAGACAGAGAGACGAAGACAGAGATACAAAGACACACGGCGACAGAAAGATGGAGATACTAAGACGAAGAGATGGAGAGGGAGACGAAGAGACGAAGAGAGAGACGGAGAGACGGAGACATAGAGTCGGAGATAGAAAGACGGAGCCAGGGAGACGGAGACGAAGACGAAGAGACGGAGACGGAGTGATGGAGACGGAGAGACGGAGACGGAGAGACAGAGACGGAGACGGAGTGATGGAGACGGAGAGACGGAGAGACAGAGACGGGGACATGGAGAGACAGAGACGGAGACGGCGACTGAACTCGAAGACGGAGAAACGGAGATAGAGATGCAGTGACAAAGAGACGGAGACAGAGAAATGGAGATAAAGATACAGTAACAAAGAGACGGAGACGGATAGACGAAGATGGAGTGACGGAGACGGAGAGACAGAGACGGAGAAACGGAGACGAGGAGACGGAGACGGCGACTAAGAGACGGAGAAACGGAGATAGAGATGCAGTGACAAAAAGACGGAGACGGAGAGACAAAGATGGCGTGACGGTAACGGGGACATAGGGACAAAGACGGAGTGACGGAGACGGAGAGATGGAGAGACAGAGATGGAGAAACAGGAATGGGGAGACGGAGACGGAGAAACAGAGATAGAGATACAGAGACAAAGTGGCGGAGACGAAGACGGAGTGAGAAAGACGGGGAGACGGGGAGACGGGGTGACGGAGACAGAGAGACGGAGACAGGGAGACGGAGACGGAAAGACGGGGACGGAGACGGAGAGACGAAGAAAAAGTGACGGAGACAAAGACGGAGACGGAGAGATGGAGTGACGGATATTGTGTATGTGTGTGTTTGTATATGAGTGTGTGTATGTGTTTGGATATGTATATATGGGTATATGTGTGTATGTGTCCGCATGTATATGTACGTGTGTATGTGTACGTATGTATGTGTATGTGTACGTATGTATGTGTTTGTGTGTATGTATATGTTATTGCTTCAAGTGTGTATGTTTATGTATGTATGTGACAATAATGCAAAAGATATTTACGTAAGAAAAAAAACATCTTAATTCTTTACTTTAATATAATAGTAGTAATTTTGCGAGAAGAGGCCCGTATAATTTTCCAACTCGCAATACGAATAATTTTTTCAAATTTAACATGTTATTACTGTGGTAAACCAGGCCACACTCACAATCAGTGTTTTAAATTACAACAAGACACGCGTTTAGGACAAGAGTCGCAGGGAAATGGTTTGAATCTCCTTCAAGTGGGCGCGGAGAGAGATAATGGCTAGCACGCACCCAACTACGTCACAGGCAGCGAGCGACTGCCCGCGCACGTCGAAACAGTGAACTTGAATCAGCCAATGATGGGCATGCCAATGATGTTATTTTAAATGATGAAAAAAAAGTATTGGAAAAAGGTAATCATGTGAATTATAGGGAAATGAATGATAAATTGTATGAAAATAATCAAAATATAGAAAAAGATATTGTTGATATGAAGGAAGGCAGAGGCAATGATAGGCATGCCGATGATGTTATACTGAAAAATGAAAATGAGTTATTACAGAAAAATGAAAATGAAATGGTAATTTAAATGCTGTATGTACTGTCATACCATCTTGTAATAAATTAGCCGCTACGCTTGTCCATGATACAACTAAATAGTTGATTCCATGAATTTTTAGATAAGTTATAATTGTATTTAATAAGTAGCTTTTACCACTTCCACCTGGACCGTCTATATATATATATATATATATATATATATATATATATATATATGAAACCGGTCTTTTGAATGCACTATACACCCCGCTCGTTTATATAGAACTTGTTTAGTATCTGGCACACGTTGAGGTGTGTGGCAGTCTCATATTATTACACCCTCTTTTCCATTTGCGTATATGTTATAGAAATTTGGTCTTTTGGGACCCTAAGACCTCTCAAAGTACCGATGCGATAAAAACTCCATGTAATGAAAAGTCTTTGCGATGAAAAGTACGTACAATGAAATATCCGTACGATGAATGGTTCATGCGATGAAAAGTCCGCTATGAAACATCCGACGATGAAATGTCCTGCGACAAAACGTCCGGCTACGTCCTCCTAATGCTCTATCAACCTGCGAGTTCCTCAGGGTTCAGTCCTTGGTCCTCTCCTCTTTGCTGTTTATGTTAATGATATTTCTCACGGTCTTGACGACCTGATTTCTCATGTGCTCTATGCTAATGATCTCCAGATGTATCTCCAGTGCCGTCCTGATGAACTTGAAATCTGTAAGAATGCTCTCAGCCAAGTTGCCGATTGCCTGGTGAGTGGGGCATCTGAGAATCGCCTTCCTCTTAATACCTCTAAAACCAAAGCTATTTGGATCACTGGTTGATATCAACCGTATTTACTTCAAGATAAGCTATATCAACATTGGCGACTCCGTGGTGCCTTTTGAGTCATCTGTAAAGAGTCTAGGGATCTTCCTAGACTCTGAACTATCTTGGAAGAAGAAGGTTACTTTAATCTGTAGTCGGTCGAATTTCCTAATGTACCGTCTTAATTTTTCCAGGAACAGTACTAACCTTCCTCTGCGCAAGCACTTAATCTTATCTCTTTTGTCTCCTCTTATTGACTATTGCTCAACTGCTCTATTAAATATTTCAGAGGAGCAAAATCTTCGTTTACAGTGTGTGGCAAATACCGGTATTCGGTACATTTTCGGGATGAAAAAGATTGAACACATCTCATCATATAGGCGTTCCCTTGGATTGCTTTTCACTAAGGGTCATCGTCTTTACCTTGGTTGTTGTCTTCTGTATCGAGTACTAAGAATACAAGTTCCATCTTATATTTATAAAGATTTTAATATAAATACTACCCACAAATACCTCGCTTGCTATTGCTCACTCGGTTCTATTTTTAATATACTTATGTAAAACATATTTTATGAATAAAATATATAGAATTTTTCTACTCATAGGTATTTTTTATATTTCATTTATAAACTTTTTTTTTATTTATAGATACTTCTTAAATATTACAAAAATATTACGAAATACTTTTTAAGATAATAATTTGCAAAAGATCAATTGATTAATTATATATTTTTTAAAACTTTTAATAAAACAAAAAAAAATATGTTATATTATCTAAATTCCTATAATTTTTCTGTTTTTTATCTTTAATAAGTTTCGTTATTATTTAACGCTTGCTCAGTTTTTTTTTTAAATATGGATAAAAAATAATTATTATTCATAATCAATAGTGATTGTTTGTCATATATTTAATATTATTGTTAATGATTTATGAATAAAATTTTTATAATTTAGATGTATATAATTTATGAATATTTTAATATTGACACGAAATTTTTTTTTTTGTTTAAACTACTTTAGAATTATTAAATTATTTATTATATATAACTTTTTGTATGTAATAAATTCATATATGTAAAAAACTTTTTTTAAAATATAAACATAGCATCACTGCATATAAGTTTAGGACATTATGAAAAAAAAATGCTGAAAAAAACTTCTACCCAACAATATTTGATTGTTTCTCATTGCTATGATAAAGAAATGGCGCTATAATAGTATTATTTTATGAATTTCAACATAAAAAATAACTGCATAAAAATTTTATAAAACTAATATTAAATGATTAAATATTGCACTTTTAATTGAATAGAAATATTTTATTAAATGTGCAATATTCAAGCCTTTGATATTTTCGTTTAATGTTATTCTTTGTTGTAGTTATTTTTTTGTGGCGCCATTCATAGAGTCATACGATTAAATCGTCATGTCTTCATTATAGCAATGAGAAAAAATAAAATTTTTTGTGGGTAAAATTTTTATAAAAGTTATTTTCAAAAGTTTCTCGACTCATATGTAATAATGCAGTAGTTATATTCTAAAAAACAAGTATGTTATATATATTTATGAATTTTTTACATTTATGGATTCGTAGTTCTATTAAGTTTATTTAATAACTTTCAAAAAAATATAATAAGAATAAATAAATTTTTATTATTAGACTGCTATACAACTATGTTACATATATGAATTCATTACATTTATCAAGGTTATATTTTGTAAAATTTATTTATTATTCTGAAAAGTTTTAATAAGTAAAGATAATTAATTTTCAGTAAATCTTTATTTTAAATCAATAAATGCAAGAGTAACACAGAAGACAGTGGTCTTTGCAAAAAAATATTTAAAGAGTATATTGGATTAGGAGAAGTGTCCAATATCTTAAATGCGTAAGTTTTGTAAATAAACTATTATTACATTTTTCTATTTTTAATGAATCATTATTCAATCTTAAGGAAGTTCTATTGGTAATAGAATTAAAAAATAGATTTGAATGAAATTCGATATATTGGTACATGGTACATATAAGATAACGTCGTTAAATTTTTGGAAGGCTAGGATACACAGGAGAAAAGTTATCGAAGGGTTTTTTTCGAGATTTTAACACGTAGTCTTATAACGGCACGCACTTTTGCCGCAATCACTTAAGAAATACAGTTTATTTAACAAACAGATATTGTTCAAATTTTTTAAATAACTTAAAAAATATTTTGAGAAAATATAAATGTTTAAAAAATAGGCATTGAGTATCTAAGAGTTGTAATAAATAATTTTGTAAAGGCGTTTAATGAATTTTACTTTTTAGCCGCCATGACCAAAGATATGTGGCAACACTGTGAAAGTAAGATGGATGCGATGACGTGTGCGTTTTTAAATTTGTTTAGTGTAATGCATATGGAGTATTAGTGCAAATACTAACTGCAGATTAAAAGCATTATTTATGCATACAAGGCTAAGGTGATAATTAGAATAATTAAATATAAATGTTTAAATAAGATTTAAATAAAATAACGGATATTAAATCATTTGAATATAAATTTATTATACAATAGCAATAGTATTTTATAATTTTCTAATCAAATGAATAATATTTATTAGAAAAGTAACAAAATAATATTCATCAACGTATTTACAAGTTGTGTAAAAATAGCTTGAATAAATAATTTAATAGTTCAGATGAAAATATAAATAAATATCTTCTAAAAATATAATCATGTATACAATACTTATTTTTTGGTATAAAGATTTGGCAATTTTTCCAAATAATCAGCAATTTTTTTAATTACTTTAACATTTTTTGTAACTTTTTTATTGCCGTTTTTTCATCATCTTTTAAAAGCTCTATCAAATCTGTAAATTTATTCTTACGGTGAACATAAAAAATCTTATTGCAGGTAATATTTGCATTTATCATTTTTTTTAAATATTATATGATGTGATTACTTTGCATCAATATATGATATAATGAATATATTAATGCAAGACCGAAAACCAACACACTGTCGAACGAACACGCACGCAACAGCTGTAGTGTGCAATATTGCCAAATAAAATATTTACATCTAACGAGTCAAATGATAACTACGGTTAATCTGCTTTGACTTGTGTAGTAAGGATAGAACTCTCTTAAAAATGTAAATATGCAATATGTAAATTTTAAATATTAAATTGAAAAAAATTTATTTCCTTTTCTTAATATTAAATATTTTTATATGTAAATAGTTCTGTGCTAAACATTTTGCATTTGAATATATACAAAAAAAGGAATTCATTAATTGCTGTCACAAAGGAAATACAGAACTATCAACTAATCCTACTAACCTAAGAGAATTAAAAAAATTAGCTACAGAATTTTCACAAAATAGTATTCATTTTTGTAAAAATATTTGATCATACAACAATTTTTTAGCTTTTGCAAATTATGATGCAAATTTTGAAAAAGCTAAATTAATAGATAAAAATTTCTTTAAAAATTTTAAAAATGCTCTAAAATTAAAAGTGCGCTGAGAAAATCAGTTTTCAAAAGTTTTTCTTCTTTTGGAAGTCGAAAATAAGTTTCATTCAAATTTGCAAACAAATTCTTTGAATAGTTTACGTAAAATACAAAAAAAAAATGAAAAACCGAAATTTTTCTGAAATTCCTAAAATATTTCTAAAAAAATTACGCCAAGAATACCAATTTCCAATAGCTTCCCGCCTAGTTAGACAAAAAAATAAATTGTATGCAAAATTTGAAGCAAATCCATGCTGAATTCATACACACACGCACACATACATTTTCTGGAAACCACTTTTTTCGACTCCCCGAGTCTAAATATGTACAAATTAATGTATAAATGAAAAAAAAGTTTTTTTATCGATTCAATGCTCTCTCTATGAGAAAGCAAAATATACTAAAAATATAAAAATTGGAAAAATGGATATTTTACCATCGAATTTTACGGAAAGTTCACGATTCTTAAAGTAAATTTATATCGACTGAATGACACTTGTAAATCTTTACGGCAGGCTAAACTTATTTATAACCCTTACATGTAATCCTAACTGTGTAAATTCAGATTATGAAAATACAATTGACAGGCCCGACATTGTATTTAAAGTATTTCAAAAAAAAGTAAAACAATTCATGGAATTGGTAATTAAAAAACATGCATTAGGAAAAACTGCTGCTTGTACTTATGTTATTAATTTCAAATAGAGGGCTTCCACACATGCATATGTTATTATTTCTGGATGAAAAAGATAAAATTAATACTTTTGATAAAGTTAATGCACTTATAAGTGCAGAAATTCCAAATGAAGATATTTATCCACAATTATTTGAAATTGTTAAACAATTTATGGTCCATGGTACATGCAGAAAACAAAACAGGAGTTCTCCTTGTATGCAAGAAAATAAAAATAAATATTTGAAAAATTTTCCAAAATTACTATAAAAAAACATCCTTTAAAACATCTGGATATCCAATTTATATGCGGAGAGATGATGGTAAAAAAATTTGTTACAATCGTAAAAATAACAATAGAGCAGCTGATAACAGATTTATCGTTCCATATAATTTTTATTTACTACTCAAATTTAACTGTCACATTAATGTAGAAGTGTGTTTAACTGTACAATGTATCAAATATATGTTCAAATATTGTTACAAAAGACATGACTGTGCGTTTACTGAAATACGCAATGCAGAAATAAATTTTAAAGAAAATTTTGACAGTTCGAGTTGAAATGAAAATAATGAAAGTAATGAAAAAGAATATGATCAGATAAAGCAATATATTAATACAAGATATTTGTGCCTCCCAGAAACTATGCATAGATTATTACAATATAGTTTACACAAAATGTTTTATTTTATAATACGATTGGCTTATTCTCAATGAAAATAAGCAAGAAGTATAAATATACTTATGTTTTCAATTCCATTTTGAAGAAGGAAAAAAAGAAGATATAAAAAACAAAATTGTGATAACAACTTTAATAACATATTTTTAATTAATAAAATAGATCCTAAAGCAAAAAATTATACATATTCGGAACCATTGCATTATGTATTTAATCAAGAATTAAAAGTATGGAATAAAAGGCAAAGATTTAACAAACAAATTCCGAGCCGAATATATTTGATGAATCTAAAAGATCGTCGAAGATATTTAACAAGATTATTACTCTTACATGTCTTCTTCTTCTTCTTTAATTATTATTTTGGCCTCTTGGCTTGCTTCATATGAGCGTTACGTCTTAGGCCATCACCAAGTGATTATTATATTTTTGTTTTTGTTGCCCAGTGGGACTTTTTATTATAATTCAAGTTTTGCCCAGAGGGACTTTTATATATATATATATATGTTTTTGTGTTCTTCGGGTTTATTCCCTCGGAAAACTTCGAAAACTATTTTTTCTAATTTTTCCTAGGGAATCAAACCCCGATCCACTGGGACGCAAGGTCAGTTGATTTTTACAACTGCACTTTTTCATCCCTTAGCGACGGAGCTCGTAAGTGTGTACTGCGTACAAAGCACATATAACAGAGGTGCTCGTTTGAAAAACAGCCGAGAGCGAGATTCGATCCCGGTTCCCCAAGCATACGAATCCAACGCTCCTACCGACTGTGCCACAGACCGGCTCACTCTTACATGTCAAATGTGCAACATTTTTTGCAAGCTTTTTTGCACCAACGCTGATAGTAATGATTTCTTTAGAACTTATGTAAAATCTTAAAGGGTCCGTGGAAATATATCTAAAAAATGACTATGAGATGAGAAAAGTACAGGATTCATTATTTTTGAAAAACCAGAATAACTGTATTGGAGCACTCTTTTTTTTTTGTTTTGGATTTTTGTAGGATATGTAACGAGGATAGCAAATTATACGTATACTGTATGTCAGTATACTTCTGTCTCTCTCCTCGTTGTGAGTCGCACAGCCTATTGTAAACTTTTATGCTTACTTTATGTGTATAAGAGTGAGACAGAGAGTGGATATTTCATCGTCTTGCGTGGCTGACGGTTAGCGAAGGCGCGCGCAAGACATGACGAGGAGACTCGAGCGGGATACGAGAGCGAACGCGTTGTGAAGCCGGTTGGCCGCCATGAATTCTCTTGCTGTGCGTGCTTGAGCGTCCGTTAGTATTTTGTTGAATAGAAAATCGCCATCTTGTAAGGATTGCACTGTGATTATTGTACAGACAATCATCAGTATCTAGCTATTTGCTGCATTCGACAAAATTCTTCTTGAGAACTTTACAAGGGACACGAGTGAGACAGAAAGCTGCACCGTGTGCATCCGGTGCCGCATCAAATAGATCTCGCAGGTGATCCATAGGTGAAGAGAAGCTCTGACCTAGACGTCGGCATAAAATGTAAGTCTGCAGACTTTAACGTGTCTTGGTTTTCTTTTTGTATTGCTTTTCGAACTTGCAGCGTAAGAGACTGTCGTCCGCGTCGATGTGTTGCGTTGTAGGTTAGGTTAGGCCTTACTTTCTTTATTTACCAAGAATGTGTAATTCTACTTTTAATACGTCATTATTTATTTTATATATCTACTTTTCATTGTATTAAATTCCAATAAGTTGATTAAATAAAGTAAAGTAAAATGAAGGTTGAATTTAATTATTAAGTAGAGTATGATCTTATTTCCTTGTTAATTATATATCATCTTATTTCCGCGTCACAAATAAAATTGAATACATTCTTTCTTAATCAACGGTATTTAATAGAGTTCTCGGGTACACGCTGTGGGTTTCGTCGTACCAGACAACCAGGAGGCAGAGCTTCAAAGTTAAGTTCTGCAATAGTATTAAATATTGTTTAACTGATTTTCTTTGTCAGAAATAGATAGACGAAGTAGATCGGCGGTATTGAATTATGCTGATCGACTATAAACCGAAAGTCAGTTATTTAACGGTAAGTGCACGTGTACTTAAAGAGAGTACACGTGAAACCCACAAATATATTTGATTTAGTTTAGTTGAATATATTTCCCGTTACAGATATTTTAATGGAAAATTCTAAGTTTTACCAAAATTTTAACCTCTTCTGACCGGCATCCATATATTTAGATGCATATGGCTGATTCCATTTCAAATCGTACAGCCTGTATACACTCAAGTCACCAATCACTGCACCGATAAAGTATGTTATTCTACTCTGAAAACAAGGAAACATGTATTTTTTTTTTGCTGGAATATTAAAATTGCATACAAAAACTAAATGTCGAAACTGAAAAAGTTGACAAAAACTTTGAAGGGCTATCGTTTTACCAATTTTCAATGAATTTTGGTAAACCTTTTTTTATTTTATTCTGTTTTGATACCTCTTAAATTCAGTGCAAGAGATTAAAAAAAAAACTAAAAAATGACTGAGATATATGCATTTGACCAAAAAATTCACTTTCTATGCACATGCATTTTTCTCAAAAAGGCCATCTTTTTTTTGTTGAAATTGTTAGGGCTAATAGAGGACCAAATTACCTATTTAATGGTACCTGTTTAATTCCGTATTTTTTTGTTTGAAACGAGAAAACAATTCATAAATTTTATTGTTTAAAAATGCTTGTATATACGTTCGGAAGTCTTAAGCAACCTACATTCCAACGCTGTCGCATGCTTCGCTTATCATTTGTATATATTTGTATATATGTATATACTATCAATAGTGATATATATGTGTGTACATATATATGTAAATTCGTAATATAAAAATAAATACTTGAAAATGGAAAAAAAAAATTCTGTTCGCGTATATCTATATTATGTATGTTTCGATGTACAAACAATAGAAGGCCAACTCGCGGACAAATACATCGCGTAACCAAAACAGCATATTGGAACTGCTATACAAAAGCTGTTTATTCTTACGACTGATTTGAAAGGTACTTCTCGGGCTTGTGAAAAAGTAAACAAAACTGTGCAATTACAATGTCCGAAATTTACTCTCCTAAAAGAATTTCATGTCCCGATTTTTTCCAAATGCATAAGAAGGTAGTTTATAAGAGCATTAAGAGCAGGTCGAGTATATCTGTCCTTTTCTAATCAAAGTATTGATTTTTTTACAAAAACTAATAATTTTAGTAAAAAATGAAGAGAAAGCCCCATCTCGTATTAGAAAAAGAAAACTTGTGAAAAACTTGAAACAGAGGTCAGGGTAAACAGTTTGGTTTTTAAAGGTTTTCTTGAAAACGAAGCAATAAAATTATTTCTTTCTTATCAAAGAAAGTTTTGCTTTTTCTGATACGAGATAGGGCTTTCTCTTCATTTTTTGCTGAAATTATTAGTTTTTGTAAAAAAATCAATTCTTTGATTAGAAAAGGACAGATATACTCGACCTGCTCTTAATTGATGTTTTAGACCATTGAAAGATTTAGCCATTAATTAGGCACGTAAATTATCCCTTATATTTTCAGGTATTACAGTTTTTCTTTTTAGGGGTGAGACGCATCCAGGTAAAACTGTATTAAGACTCTTGTTCAATTCCTCTATTCATTCTGGTGTCTTTGAAATGAAATTATCATCTTTTCCACTAAAAAGTTTAGTAATTTCATTTTCAGATGTAGACTCAAGATCACTTAAAATCATTTTTTATATGCTTTCATAACAATTTGTGCATACATTAGTAGGTGGCAGTATTTTTAAATCTGGATAAAGTCGTGCCAAATTAATAGCTGAATCATCCAACGGTCTAAAACGTCAAACCGCTCTTATAAACTACCTTCTTATGCATTTGAAAAAAATCGGGACATGAAATTCTTTAAGGAGAGTAAATTTCGGACATTGTAATTGCACAGTTTTTTTTACTCCTTCACAAGCCCGAGAAGTACCTTTCAAATCAATCGTAAGAATAACTAGCTCCTATACAGCAGTTTCAATATGCTGTTTTGGTTGAGCGATGTATTCGTCCGCGAGTGGGTCTCCTATTGTTTGTACAGCGAAACATACATAATATAGATATACACAAATATAATTATTTTTTCCATTTTGAAGTATTTATTTTTATATTACGATTTTACATATATATATATATATATATATATATATATATATATATATATATATATATATACACACATACGTATCACTATTGATAGTATATACATATATACAAATGATGAGCGAAGCACGCGACAGCGTTAGAATGTAGGTTGCTTAAATTGTGTTAAAATTTCACCCACGATAAATTAGAAAAAAAAAATTACAGACACACGTATAAAATAAATTTTTTCTAAATTTTAACGTATTATAATGAAAGAAAAAAACCGTGTTACTTACTTTAGAGGGTAGTCTTTTTAAGGTACATCTAGGAAACTAGGTAATTAATGTAAATCCGGAAAATTTAATAGCTAGAAAAAATTCAATGATTTTCAGAATAATTGAAATAATACTTCAAAACCAACTTAAAAATTCCATTGAGTACTATAAAATAGTAAATTACAAAGTTCACAACAGAGAAAAGGTGCATAAAAGCTCAGGGTTTCATATTAAAAGATAAAAACATATTTTCAAAGGTGAATTACGTTTTTTAATTATAATTTAAAACTAAGACAGAACTTTATCTACACTAGACACACGTTCCTAATAAAGAAATTTCTGTTTGTGCTTCTCAATATTACCTTTTGATATAGTTTAAAACGTCATCGCTGAATAGTATTTTTTACAGCATCATATTTTCCACAAAAAGTAAATTATATAAATTTTGGTAACATTTTAATAACTATTCAAAAAGTACTTTTGTTAACAGGCACACGTCCAAGATCTTGATTTCCCAAAAGTATGTACATAGATACAGCTTTATCGTGAATTTTAGATCAAAAGAACAATAGTCATTTTTTTTATAGCCATAATTTATTATCTTACATGACCTGGTAACATTTAAAATTCAAGTAAAAAACCTCTTTTCCCCATTCGCCATGAAATGACATGTCTAATTATAATCCAAACTATAACAGAATTACTTTCTGATATCTCAATAAATCAGTAAACATTTACTGAAATGATGTGCTATCTCATATTTACGAGTGTTTCGTCGAAAACCTTCCAATACGGAGGATTTTCGTTATTCGGGAAATTAATAAAAAAACAATATTTATGTTGTTTACTATACTTTATTTTCTAAATACAAATTCAATAAAAAATTAAAGAAATGTTTAATGTTGAATCATTGATCAATTGAAAAGGATATGAGGTGTGATTTATTTCAGAGAAATCGAACTGCAGATCTCTCTACGAGTCGTATGCGACTGCCTATAGCGTTGCGCTAAGTGAGAAGCTTAACGATGACTGAGCCCGAGCAACGTTGCGTTGCTTCCTTTATACTCGACCTACGAGGTCGCCTCCACCACTCTCTCCGCGTCATTTGTATTCGTGCGCATCATTCCCGTTTCCCGCCAATATACTACCGCGACGCGTCTTCTATCCACAAACAAAATAAAAATAACAAAACAATCGAACGATAGTGCGGCCGCACAACAAACGAAAAAATGAATTAACTTTCGACCGAACAACGAGTAATGACGCAGTAACATGAATTTTAAAAGTATGGAAGATTTACTCATGTCTCAGTCATTTTTTTGTTTTTTTTTAATTCCTTGCACTGAATTCAAGAGGTCTCAAAACAGAATAAAATAAAAAAAGGTTTACCAAAATTCATTGGAAATTGGTAAAACGATAGCCCTCCAAAGTTTTTGTCAACTTTTTCAGTTTGAACATTTAGTTTTTGTATGCAATTTTTAAATGTGCATATCTTATGCAATTTTGATATTTCAGCAAAAAAAAAATTCATGTTTCCTTATTTTCAGAGTAGAATAACATACTTTATCGGTGCAGTGATTGGTGACTTGAATGTATACAGGCTGTACGATTTGAAATGGAATCAACCATATTAAAGTTGCGATTGTGAGGTAACCTAAAGCTTTTTTAATGAAACCTTTCACATTATTTTTTTTTTTAATAAAGAATAATAAACATTAATATAATAAAAAAATTTCATATTAATTTTTAAATATTTTTTCGATAATATAAAATGAAAAAATAGTTTTCTACCCGTAACTAAATAGACACATCTATATTTAGCTTTGCTTACTGTCTTTGTTTTCAATAATTGTTGATTATTCATGCAATTTTCATCACATCGTGCATCTGTTATAGACATTTAGTTCTTAATAATAATATTCTGGATTTAGTTTTGCTTATGACTAGCAAATTATTTCTATATTCATTAAAAGTCATCAAATTGATCGAAGATTTTATATCTGATGATTTTCTGCATGAAATAAATATTGGTTCAGCAAATTAATATTTGGTATTTTGATCAACTAATTTTAATAAATGTGATGGCACAAGTCATCGCCGTTAATCAGAACCTTGTTCCGACAACTTATTGCTAGATGGTGATCAGATTATATTACATATAAAATTACAAACAACATTCATGTCTATAATGTAATTGTACATCAAATTAATTTAGATTCCTATTCTACTCGTATAAATATTCAAAAAGAAATGTTTGTATATATACGTACACTAATGACTAAATAATTATTAGAGTTTGCGATGGCTCAAAGTCCTATCTACCTAAAAAGGTAATTGTTATTATAACAATAACAAGTGTTGTTCAATTCATAATTAAGATTCTAATTGATAAATAACTTTCTACTCCATGATCTTTATACTTATTTCAATAGTTTTTGAGTATTGAGATAAGATGTTTATGTTTAGTATATGGCTATTTTCAATAAGCAAAAATTAATCATGCTTGATAATATATATTTTAAACTGGGCCTTTTCCGAAAAATTTGAAATATTTCGAATTTTCAGGGAGCTATAACGCTTGATCATTTTGATCTCGATCCTTGAAAATTTTTTTGCATATTTTGGGCATCAAAAAGAATATATTTTTGGAGTTTCGGTGATTTTTATTTTTTCGCTGACGTGAAATGTCCCATATACATATCTTCCTATATTGTACAGACTTAAGTCTCAAAATGAAGGTAGCTTGCGGTCTCACCATGCCTCTCCATGCCTCCTTCTGCCTCTCAATTTTTTATTTTGTATCGTTGATTCCAAGTTTTTTCAAGCCCCTTTGAGGTGCCTTACCATGCCTCCTGTTACATCGCCTCATGTTTTTCATCTCTTACATAGCCTCATGCATTGCTTCGAAGATGCCTTAAAGATGTCTTAATGATACCTTAGGATGCCTAAGAAATGTTTCAAGTTTAAAAGAGGTATTTTTTATTTACAATTTTTAAAAATACGTGGCATTGGTCGTGTATGCCTCTAGCTAGCCTCTTACAATGCCTAATCCCCGCCTCCCACAATGTCTCATAAACCGCGTCAACTGTGAGCTATTCATTCTGTATGCCTCTTATTCTGCTTCATAGTATTCCTCTTAGTCCGCCTTATAGTATGTCTGTTACTCTGCCTCACATTAAATTATATTAACTGCATTTGTAAATTTATAAAATTAATTCTTTATCCTGAATTGATCTTATTATAAATATGTCTGTAGCTAATATAGAATGTTTTTCAATTGGACTAATTCTGTTGCAAATTATGTTGGTCGACTGCATTTATTTTCCTAAATTATATCTTGTCTTTAGATATATTAAAAAGTATTTTTTAACTAATCAAATAATTTGAATATTTGCATATTGCGATTTGCATATATTCGTGTATATTTGACATGTTTTATTTATCGAATAATAATTTAAAGTTTCTAAAAGTCAATAGTTATCCAGTGAAAAATGCATGATAAATTAGGCTTTTTAAAAGAAATATATTCCGAGACTTTCAGCAATTCTATTATTCAACTGTGCATATTTATATAATAAAAAAACATATTTTTATGAATTTTATATAAGTATGTCAAGAATAAGCGAGCGGCATCACTCTGAAGTTGCTCCGCCATTCTGTGTTTATGTTTTGTTGGTTGCAGCGCTACGGCTCAACAGCGGTCATCGCTTCGATTACACAAAGCTGCCAGTTGAAAGCTAGCTTTCGCACATAGAGCCACGCTCCGTTACTAAGATCGATATATAGATATTTTGTACTTATTGATTCATTATTAAAAATTTGTTCTCTTTAATAAATATATCTCAACAGGTTATAGGCCAGGCACGCTTTAACAGCGCGTGTTTTCTTTTTTGTGTTTCTTTAAAAAAAGGCTGTAGTGTTGGTGCTATAAGAAGGAAGGAGAAGAAAGAGGAGAGTTTTACATTTTAGTTCGAGAGCATCGCGAGCAGCCATATTGAATTGCTTGTGTTTTAGCTGGAAGTTTTGCTGTTGGAGTTTTGCAGTTTGAATCTTTTCTTAAGTTGTCAAATCTTGTTGGTGGAATGTCGGCTGACCAGGATAGGAAAATGTTTGACGTCCCTAAGTCTCGGGGTGAGTTTTCTTTACTGACGGTGGAAAATTCATTATTAAAAATTGTCTTTAAATTTAATTGAAAATTTTAGTATAAAATTTTTTTTGTTGTTTGAAAATTGAAAGTTTTTATTAATGGAAATGATTGTTTATTTTATTAAAAATTTTATTTTATTGAAAATTTTGTTCGTTAAAAATTTAGAAGAGAGGAATTTTTACAGAGGGTGATTACTGAATTTTACAGATAAAATCAGGAAAAAGAAAATTGTTTTAAATTTTTTTTATTATAAAAAAAAGAGAATCGTCAATTAAAATTTCTAATGTAAAAAAAAAGAAAAGGGAATTATTTCTTTTGTTTTTGCTGGACGTGTGTGGCGGCCATGTTTATTTCTCTCTCTCTCTCTCATATTCTTTCTTCTCTTCTTTTAGCGTTCGTTCTCGTAAAGAGGGAGTAACTTGACGTGGACGCATGTCAAGTTCGGGCTACAGAATTAACTGTATGTATAAAATGATGCCCAAATATACTCTGAACGAGTTGAACGAATTAAATTGAAAATACATGCATGTGTATGTGTATGTATACATATATGTATAATTTTTTTTTTTATACGATAATGTACATACGTGCGTATTCTACGCGTATTAAGATGGAATATGCATTACTTTATGAATAGCTTGATTAATTTAATTTTTCTTTTGTTTTGTATAAATCTAAAATTAATAAGTTTGAATTATTAACAGACGAGAGGAACGTCAGGTTGTTTTTGCTTCTGCAAGATCAGGAGCTACAAATCTCTGAAAGACATCCTGGAGAAGGGATGTATCCTGAAGTGAATAGTGAAGAAGAGATTTTTATAATTACGTCTTCAGGCGTTGAATATCCTATAGGTAAAATTTGCTTGATTAAAAAGCTTGAAAATTAAATTGATTTAAAAAAAAAAAATTAATTTAATACAATTTATGCATGCAATTCAGATTCAAATTTTGTTGGCTGGTGCATGTGGTGTGGTGTATGTTGTTGCTGCTACACTGCGTGTACCGATACAGGCTGTAAGCTTTACTCTATTAATTGTTGTACGTTAATTGAGTGAGTCTTTTATTTATAAATACCAGCCTTAAATATATAATAATCTATTAATTGTTGTACGTTAATTGAGTGATTATATATTATAATTTAATTTATGTGAGTCTCTATTTTTTTAAGTGTTGTACCTTGAAGAATTATAACTCATTAAATAATTGAATTACAGATTTATCTAATGTCAATGAGGAGCTGCTGGACTCGGTAAGGAGAGAAATAGATAAATCAAAGGTCAAGGAGGTGACTTTGACTGAGGAGCCCACTTCAAGCCAACTGAAAGAGGCTCGGCCCAAAAAGCTGGATGTAAAGGAGGATAAAGGTGCACCGCGAGATAAGTTGGATGTTCCTAAGTTCGAGACGCAACAAGGTTCGCAGAGCTCTAATGACGAGCTGAATCTTAAGTTGCAAGGTAATAAATCCACCCCAGTTATTAAAATGACAGAAAAAGTCAAACTGGATTTGAATCTGAATAAACTCCGTAAGAGAACAAGGGCACTAAAAGTAGATTCATTCAGTGAATCCAATTTAAATCTAAACTCTTATACAGATCCTGAAACGGAAATGTATAATAATTTTAATATGTTTACAGAAATCATGGAAAAGCTGGAGAAAATGCAGAGAGATATTGGGAGTATAAGGGAGGAATCCTATGAGAATATGGACCAGGCGGCACTGGTCATATCAAATTTCAGATGCTCTATTGATGATAGGTTAAATTGGATCGAGAATAAAGTCAATAAATGGGTCAAAGAGGAGTATGAAGAATATCAATCAGCTGTAGATAAAAAAGGACCTGAGGTAGTAACAAGCTTGAGTGACAATACAAATTCCACTGAAGAAACTAATGGAATTTTAAATAAAAATTATGTAACTCAAGTAATCCAAAAAGAATTAGGAAAAATAAATTTAATAGATAATAATTCAAACTTAACTGATAAAATTCAAATTGAAGTTAATAATAAAGATAGTACAATACGTAGAGAATATAAATTAACTCCAGATTCAGATATTGATTCTTTTATGGATTACTTGAATACAGAATTGACAATTCGCGATTTATTATATGTGATTGATTCCTCAGCTGGATTAGACCGTGTTGTAGATTCTGCTAAGTTGGAAAAAGACAAAATTAGAGTCAGAGATATTCTTATAAATAGAATAGACAAATCCTATAATTTTAAGGTTTCTCAGATTCGTGATCCAGTAGAGATGTTAAAAGAAATTAAACGTTTTAAAACTTCCGAATCAGCACTTACTACAACCAGCTTGAGGAAACAGTTACATAAAATCAAGTATAACCCAAATAAAGAAAAGGCCCCGGTCTTCTGGGATAGATTTGATAAAATAGTTCGATTATATAATAAACTACCTCAAACTCCAAATTTGTCTGAAATTGAAATCAGAGATGCTTTCTTTGAAGCTATAGTTACTAATAACCCAAAAGTTAGAGATTTTCAAATATTTAACAAAAATGCTACTGGAGAAATGCTAATTCCAAATCAACTAAAAGATTATATTCTTCAACAGGATGCAGCTCGAGATGAAGAAAAAGCAGCTGGACAAAAAGACAGCACCGGCGGTGTGACCTCATACTATGTGCCACATCCAGGAATCCAATGTGTAAACTGCGGTAATAAAGGTCATTACAAAGACCAATGTACAAGAAAAGGAAAAATGTGTTTCCGTTGCAAGCGGTATGAGGGTCATGTCCGTGCGGACTGTCCGTATTCAAATGCACAGCTGGAAAAGATTTTGAAAGGAAATGAGCAGCAAAGAAGGTATGATAATTTTGATTGTTTTAGGAATAGAAAAAGATTGACAAATCGTTTCACTACAAAGCGAAAAATAGACTACGCACAAACTCGCAGTGACACTGAACGATATAAGTTTGACAAAAATCGAGGTCGAAGTCACTTACGAGGAAGTGGTAAATCAAGTATCACTAGAAATAATAAAATGAAAGGTGGACCAGAATTAAAATTAAAAAATGGTGAGTGCGTAGGTCTACTTACAAAAGATAAGCTCGATACAATAGGCCAAAGTAGTGAAAATCAGTTAGTTAGATTTCTGGCAGATTCGGGTGCTAGGAGCACATGTCAAATTGTAGGTTAATTTTTAGAACACTCAACGAAAACATCAAAACCGAAGTTAAATGTGCAAATAAGGATGATCACGCAACAATAAAATCGGAGGGAGTTGGTCAGATCTCAGGACATGTTAATAACAAATTATTGAATTTATATAATGTAATTTATGCCAATACATTGTCGGAGAACTTACTTTCACTTCGGAAATTTGTTGATGAAGGATTGAGCATTTATTTAGATAATAAATGCATAGATATTTTTGATCCACAATCACAAGAAACACTAATTTCAGGAATTTATGAAAAACCCTTTTGGATTATAACATTGGAATCCAGCAGCTCGAATAATGATGAAGAAACATGCAAATCTAAAGTCAGCAAAATTGTTGCATATATAGCTACAAGACAAAAAGAATATGATGATAAAATAGAAAAGACAGATGAAGAAGACAAGCTTGACACTAAAAAAGAAGAAATTAATAAAAAGATTGATGAACAAAAGAAAATGAATTTCAATAAAGAAGAACACCTCAGATACTCGAATTTTCAAGATACACTTAAAGACCGAAAAATAAACAAGATGGAAAAAGTAAAAACAGAAAATACAGATGAAGATTGTTACAAAGTCAATAATAAAATGCTATGGCATGTAAGGTTAGGTCATGCTTCCTTGAAATACTTAAAAGAATTTCAAAAGAAATTTCCAAATATAAAAGGACTAAAAGAAGTAGTATTCGATGATTCAATTAAAGAATGTGAAGCATGTATAGTATCAAAGTTCAATAGATTACCTTTTAGCTCGACTAGACAGAGAGCCACAAAACCTCTACAAATAGTTCATTCCGACTTAATGGGTCCAATAAAACCTGCTTCACACCCCAAAGGATATAAATTTATTTCAGTATTTATTGATGATTTTTCAAGAGCAGCAATGGCATACCCTATGAAAACTAAATCTGAAGCTGGATATTGTTTGGAAATTTTTATCACATCTACTAGAAATTCATTAGGATATGATGCAAAATTTTGCTATCTTCGATGTGACCAAGGTACAGAATTTACAGGAGGACACACCACAGAAGTACTAAATAAGTTTGATGCTGGATTCAATACAGCTAGTCCTGATACACCTCAGCATAATGGTGTTGCTGAGCGATTCAATCAGACCATTCACAGGAAAGTCAGAGCACTAATGTATGATACAAATCTACCTGAAAATATGTGGGATTTAGCAGTGAATGCGGCTGTATACTTCTACAACAGGACTCCTCACAGTTCGAATGATATGATACCACCTCTACGAAAATTAAATTCAAACTTTAATCTTCATCTAGAACAACTTAAACGTTTTGGCTGCATTGCATATATGAAAGTACAAAGAAAAGTTGGAAATAAGTTTGGTCAGCTGGGCAAAAAGGTTGTATTAATAGGATACAAACCAACAGGATATATTTTTATAAAACCGGAAGAAGGCAAATACTATGAAAGCAAAGATGCTCGATTCAATGAAAAACAAGTATATGGAGATAGATACAACAAAAATAGCATAAAAGATTGGAACAACTCAATGGAAGAAATAGATCGCGAAAATTGGTTTTTACAGTTTGAAAATGAAAAAGAAATTTTGATCTCTGAAACGGAGGGAGAGAAAAGGAAAAGAGGACGTCCAAGGAAAGAGAAATTACAACCTCAAGAAGAACATGAACTTGGATCAGATATAAATTTGCTTGAGAATGAAGAAATTAGTACATTTATAGCCACAACACAGAATGATCCAAACTCATACCAACAAGCCATGAAATCAGAAGATAATTATGAATGGGAAAAAGCTATTAAGTCTGAACTGCAATCTATGGAAAAGAACAAGGTTTGGAAAATTGTTGATAGACCATCAAATGTTAGTGGAGAAAAACCAAATATTATAGATTCAAGGAGGGTTCTGAAAAGAAAAGTTGGAACAAATGGAGACAAAAAGTATAAAGCTCGATTGGTTATAAGAGGTTTCAAAGATAAAAATTCATATGAATTGAATGAAACTTACGCACCAGTTTCGCGATTGCCTTTAATTAGAGCCGTGCTAGTTATAATAAACAAGCTTGATCTGGAAGTAAGACATCTGGATGTAAAAACAGCTTTTCTAAATGGCAAAATAGATAATGAAATATACATGGAAATACCCGAAGGTATTGACTGCTCACTTGATTTAAGAAGAAGCAAAGTATGCAAAATCGAACGTTCTTTATATGGATTAAAAATAAGTCCGAAGAGATGGCATGAAAGGTTTTCAGAAGCAGCTGAAAAACTGAATCTAGATTCTCATGACTCTGAACCATGCTTCTTTACATGGCATGAAAACAATAAGCTCTTAATATTGTTATTATATGTGGATGATATGCTGATCGCTAGCAATGATGAAAACAAGTTAGACGATATTAAACAGAAACTTATGTTGGAATTCGAAATGTCTGACTTAGGAGAATCAAAGAACTTCTTAGGTATAGAAATTGAAAGAGATAGACAAAATCATACTATAACACTTAAGTTGGAAGGTTACATCAATAATCTACTTAAACGTTTTGGATATAGTGAAATGCATCCGCAAAGAACACCAATGGTAACAAGTCAAGTGGCAAATAGAGAACGACGTGAAAGAGAAGAAACAGAAAATCAAGTAAATGATGTCTCAAATAAGATAAATGGACTTTACAGAGAAATAATTGGTTCTCTTCTCTATCTTGCAAATACTGTACGCCCAGATATATCATATACTGTAAATGTATTGAGCAGACATCAAAACAATCCAACTGAAGAAGAATGGAAAATGGTAAAACGTTTATGCAGATACTTGAAATATTCCAAAAGTCTAGGACTAAAGTTTGAAGGAAAGCTGGAAAACATGCAAGGATACTCAGATGCAAGTTTTGCTGATTGCAAAGGATCATTGACAACGAGTGGTTTTGTTATTAAATTGTACGGTGATACAATAGTCTGGAAAACACATAAACAGTCTTACGTAGCTCTCTTAACATGTCAAGCTGAGTATGTTGTGATGAGCGAAGCATGTCAGGAGATGGTATCATTGAAAAATTCATTAAGTCTGATATTGAAATGTTCCTTTACACCTATGACTCTGTGGTGCGATAATAAAGCTGCAGAAGCCAGTTCACAAGTTAGTTATACAAATAAACTTAGACATATGACAGAAGTTCGAGAACATTACGTTCGTGAATGCGTTGCCAGAAATCTAATAACAATAAGATGGATTGCTTCTAAACAACAAATTGCTGATATATTCACTAAGGCCCTACCCTTTGAATTACATAATAGCTTGACTTCGTTACTAATGAATAATAAATTAAAATTGTAAATTTTTCTTTCTTTACAGATCCTAAATAAAGTTTTCAGCTGGAAATGAAGTGAGTCAACTCAGAGAGATTTGCTCGGGAGGGAGTGTCAAGAATAAGCGAGCGGCATCACTCTAAAGTTGCTCCGCCATTCTGTGCTTATGTTTTGTTGGTTGCAGCGCTACGGCTCAACAGCGGTCATCGCCTTGATTACACAAAGCTGCCAGTTGAAAGCTAGCTTTCGCACATAGAGCCACGCTCCGTTACTAAGATCGATATATAGATATTTTGTACTTATTGATTCATTATTAAAAATTTGTTCTCTTTAATAAATGTATCTCAACAAAGTAATTTAATTTAACATTTACTTCAACTCATCTTGGAAAAATTCCAAAACTGTTATTTTGTGAAGATATATATACTTATGATCTCTAGAAATTTTGAAGTCAGTTGAGAATTGACTGAGAAAGTCTACGGCAAGTACCAAAATTTCCAAAAATCAAGTTTTCGACAGCTCAAACGAATTTAAAACATAGGATGAGATTTCTTAAAATCATTAATGGATCAAAGTCTTATATTTGATCATATTAAGGTGAAAAGTAGTTTTATTGATAAATATCATTAGAAAGAAAATTAAGACTACTTGAAAATTTTTTTTTCAGGCTTAAACTCAGTCCTGACACCTTCAACAGTTTTTAAATGTAAATACTGTAGTGTGAATGTAATATCTGTGAATAACTATAAATGATTATAAATGATGCAATCATTAGAAATATCTGAAAATAATTATATTTATGTTCTATTTATAACAAACTTTTCTGAATAATTAAATACAGATACATGCATATCCCCTTCTCTGTCAAATTAAAGGAGGAAAATTTTTTTTTCGCTAGAAATCGGTAAAATGGTTCTTTTCCATATCATAAACCACTCAGAATTGGTTTAGATTCCTTTAGTACATATTTTTAGAGCTACAAAGCTTCAAAGTTGGGCAAAAACCAGACTTTCCACATTTTCGACTAATATTAAGCTTGAATTGCTCAGTTTGTTTGCGTTTTAGAAATTTATTACTGAGAAAATTTTTTCTTCAAAACATTCTAAATTTTGAAAAAAATTAATTTAAAAGTGCTTATGTAGCCATTCGCTGAGCTAAAGTCATTAAAAACATTGAAATACCACTTTTCAAGGTTTCGAACTATGATCCCATGTCCAAAAAAATCATCGAAGCAAGTAATGTATGTATAAATACGGCCTAAAAATTTCAGAGTGGACATCCTTGGCTATCCCTTGGAAAAAATAAAAATGTAATTGAAAATATTGAAAAATGTGATTTTTAGCTGAATTTCTTTAGTATTAAACTTGAAATTATTTCAAAATGATTTGCAAAATGATACTACGCAAGTTGTATTAAAATTAGTTAATTTACTTTTTTCATAGAATTGATCACTCAATTTCAAAATTATAAAAATCTGTGTTACTGTGAAGTGGGATAAAAGTTAAAAATAAATAAATTGACTTCATGTGTCTATTTATAAAATTATCGTATCAATGATAAGTTAAAAAATCTTATAATTGTTTAAGAAAGAGCCTTTCCATGTTTTAAGTATACATTTATTGTAAATAAAGTGAAAATAATTTTGAAGATTGTTATGGATGAACGTAGAGGTGATAAATACATTATATGAGGATTTCGACTTGTACAACCTCAAAAAATATAGTATATTAATACATCCAAAACCGACATAAGTTTAATCGTATATCATTGACAATAAGAATAAATTAATTTAATATTTATATATACCAATGTCTGTGACATACTGGTTTTAATTATTTGTTCAAATGGCTCCTAAGTTTTTGTACATAATTCAATGATTGCTGTCACATCATTGGATGAATTCCAATTAAAATGAAAATAAATTTTCATTAAATGAAAATATTATTTACCAATGTGAATATAATAAGCTACTTTAAAAAAAATACTGCAAGAACTAGAATCAATCATTTTCTAAAACTGAACTTAAGAATATAGGTCAATAGGTACTTTAATTTTAACAAGTCTCGAGAAATAAAATTCAAGTCAGTGTCTATCATCCGCTAAGTCTATAAAAGATATGATCATTTACCTGTTATTCACATTCATATTATTCATCTGCACTGTTATAAATAGAATGCTCACTCACCCTGAATTACACTATTTATAATTTTTAATGAAAAAAAAGTTATTACAAAGTATCAATTATTATTTCAAACAAATCTGTCAGGATAAACGTTCATACATGTTTTAAAGAACCCGGTTGAAAAATTTCATATGAATTTTAATATGAATTTTTAATCTGAATTTTTTATATATTCAATATATCGACGCCTCCTAGCCATATAATTCTATTTGGAATATCAGTTCCATAAAATTCTTATTAAAAATATTTCAATATACGGCTATTTCAATGGAAATTCAATATAATTCTTACTGATGTCGACGTATTATATAATTTTAATTAAAAATGCGTTCAATATTCTAATTGAAAAAGCTGTGTAATATAATTCTAACTGTAGCAGTCGTGCATTATAATACTAATTCATATAGTAAAGCCTGATTTGAATGAAAATTAACATCAAGTTAGAATTCTATTAAACGCATATTTAATTAGAATTATATTATAGGGTCGACATCAATAGGAATCATATTGAATTCCCATTAAAATAGCCTTATATTGAAATATTTTTGAATAAGAATTTTATAGAACTGTTATTCCAAATAGAATTATATGGCTAGGAGGCGTCGATATATTTTTGTTTCATTGTTTTATATTAAAAAATTCATATAAAAATAGCAGGTTACATTTTGAAGTTTTTTTATACTATTCCCAAATAAAAATAATGAGGTTATCATCATGATAATTATTTATTTGAATTTTTTATGTGAATTTTTCATATAAATTTTTTATATGAATTTTCCATATAAATTTTTTATATGTATTTTTCATATAAATTTTTTATATGAATTTTTTAATGTATGAAAATAAAACAAAAATGTATATTGAATATATGAATAATTCATATGAAAAATTTATATTGAAAATTCATACAAAAATTCAGATGAATTTTTTTAACAGGATATCGAGTTCTGCAAAGCTTTCAAGCTCACTTAGATTTGTGAACCTCACTATTTTACAGACATTATGAATCACATAATAAACAATACCTATTAATGATTTATGTAACTGAAAAATAATATAAAAAGTTTCTAACACCGTAATAATATTTGAATATGTAAATTGATTCATACTTTTCCATTTTAAATGCAAAATTAAGAAAAAGCCTTAAACGATCCTATTTGTCTTTAAAATATGATTATATTGCACTTAATGTGAAACGATTATTTGTGAATTAAAAAGCAAACCATCAAAGCCCTTTCTGCACAGTGCTGTACAAGAATGTCTCTTTTTTTCAAACTGAATATTAAAATTGAAGATATTTATATTTTTCCAAATATAATAGTGATTTTCCAATCTAATAGTATTCTTTAATCTTTCATCATAACAATGCAGTTACATATTGGGACGGTTCATAAAATGAGGAACATTTGTATTGTAACATGGCAAATTGGCCATGTTACTTATATATATATATATATATATATATATATATATATATATATATATATATATATATATATATATATATATATATATATATATATATCTCCCTATATTATATAGTTATATGAACCAAAATTCAGTCGGTGCCCCCACATCCCCCCACAGCCCCCCCCACACGATTTTTATCATTAAATAACGTAAATTTACGTTATTTTATGTTATCGATCATTACCCCCCACGCCCCCCCCACAGACCCCCACTAACCCCCTTTTGCTCCCCCCACAACCCCCTTACAACCTTTTAGAACCATCAAATACTGGATAATATAGTTTTATATTTTTTTATTATATTCTATTTATGTATAATATTACATAAAAATATAAAAATTTTAATTTTTTTTTGTTGAAAACTCGAAAGTAGTTGAATAAAATTACAATTTATAATATTTAAAATGAAAAACATGTGCCTCATCAGATATATTATTAACATTTTTTACATAGTTTATCTGAAATTAATAAATATAAATTTAAATTAATTCTATTACAATTCCTCAACACTATAATTAATTCATTTGTTGAAAACATAATGATTTTTAATAATTTGTTCATATTATAAATATTTTATTGTATTAAAATAAAAATAAGCATATAGTGTTGAGGATTCAGATTTCCACACCATCTTACATTATAAACCTTTAATAGTATTGATTTATACAACTTTTAAAATTAATTGATATTAATATTTATGTTTAAATTTATATAACTTTCAAGATTAATAACTATTTATATTTGTTTTACAAAGGTGTAGATCAAACGGATGATAATATTCATTTGAATTATTCAATAGAAATGTTAAATAACATAAGAGAAGGATTACCTCCACAGGAACTGAAATTAAAAGTAAATACCATAATTATGTTAATTCGAAATTTAAGTATAAAAAATGGATTATGTGATGAAACGCGATTAAAAATAACTAAATTATTCAAATATAACATAGAAGCACAAATAACTCTTTCACGTTGTAAAAATGTAAATAAAATATATATTCAAAATGAATCGAAAAACAGAGATATTGTACCTAACATAGTTTGGAAAGAAATATTAAAAAAATAATTTTATTATAATTTAACAAAAATTTAATGTTATTTAAATAAATTTTTTATAAATTATTTTATTAATTAAACTTTATTTTTTTTCAGGTTATATTTATATTAATTATAAACATTAAAAATTTTTAATAATATATAAATAAAAAAAACATAATGGAATGGAATCCAATTAATAATGTTGAAATTGACAATGTTAATGATCAACAAATGATTGAATGAAATCTATTTTGATGGAAAATTTAAATGATCAAATTGAAGAACATTTAAATTTTCAAGAAGAATATGAATATTATTTAGAAAGTCTAGATAATAATAGTTCAATAAACAATACAATAATTTCTGAATTAAATAACATTATTAATTCATATATAGAGGAAAATAATGAACAATTTGAATTTAAAAATTGGAATGAAGTACCAGAGTATTATAAATATTATGCGAATGAAATTATAAAATATAAAATAAATATACGCGAACCAATAGCAGGATATTACTTTAATCAAAGTCATGAAATTTATTCTAAATATTTATTAAGATTAGCTAACATTATTAATAAAATATGAAAAATTAAAATAAATCATAAATATTTCAATATATAATAATAAATTTAAAAAAAATTTTTAAACATTATCAATATTATTGAAAATAAAAAAAAAATAAAATATTTAAAAATTAACTAAAATATTTAAAAGTTATGATTATTTAAAATTTATAAATCGAAATTTTAATAAATAAATAATTTAACTACTAACAACAATAAATAAAAAAAACATATTCATAACTTTTATACAGGTAAATGTAATATAAGTAAGTATAAAATAATTTAAAATTATTTTATTTATTTATTTGTTATATAAATAACTAAATTTTAAATAAAATATGATATAATGATCATGTAATAATTTCATTTACAATATCATAATAAATTTATAAATTTTAGTATGAATTTTTGATATATCTCATAAAAAGTTTAAAATGAGAAAAAGATATAAAAAAGGAATTATAACAAAATAATCCTATAAATCTTATAAAACTCAAAATCATTACGATATATCAAATAATATACTAAATTATCAACGAAACTAAAAAAAAAATGATTTAAAAATTTAAAAATGATTCAAATGTTTAATATATAATTATATTTATAGCACAACTGGGGGTTGGCGAGCAGTGCGAGCAGGGGGTACCCCCCCTAGTATATATATATATATATATATATATATATATATATATATATATATATATATATATATATATATATATATACTAGGGGTACCCCCTGCTCGCGCTGCTCACCAACCCCAGTTATGCTATAAATATAATTATATATTAAACATTTATTATTAATATTATATTATATAATGTAATATTATTTAATTTATTATATAATATAATTTTTATCTAAACTCTAAATAATATTTTTACTATTTCTATTAATATTAATTATTTATGTTACTTTATATAAAAATACCTCAACACTATTTTGTTCATTATATTTCAAAAAGAAGAGATATATATAATTATTATTAATTCATTATTTTTTTATTTTTATAAAAAAAGAAGAGATATATAGTGTTGAGGTTCGGCTTTCCACACCACCTTACATTTCAAACCTTTATCAATATAACTTATAAATATTTATTTTTAAATCAATATTAATTTTGAATAAATTTGTAAAATTTTTTTGTTAATATAATTATATAATATATGAAGTTTTAAAAAAGGTGTGTAACATAGAGGTACCTTGATGGCGCGTTAGATTTTTTGATTAGTGGAAACCCTCGCCAGTAGCCCTAAAAACTACTTAGTCTTATAAAATATATTTTATTTTAAATATTTATAATATATTTAATTATATGTAGTATAACTTAAAAATAGTGTTATTATTGTTATGATATTAATGATCATTAGTTTAAAATATATTGAAAATTTTGTTGATAATTTAGTATATTATTTGATATATCGTAATGATTTTGAGTTTTATAAGATTTATAGGATTATTTTGTTATAATTCCTTTTTTATATCTTTTTTCTCATTTTAAACATTTTATGAGATATATCAAAAATTCATACTAAAATTTATAAATTTATTATGATATTGTAAATGAAATTATTACATGATCATTATATCATATTTTATTTAAAATTTAGTTATTTATATAACAAATAAATAAATAAAATAATTTTAAATTATTTTATACTTACTTATACTATATTTACCTGTATAAAAGTTATGAATATGAATTTTTATTTATTGTTGTTATTAGTTAAATTATTTATTTATTAAAATTTCGTTTTATAAATTTTAAATAATCATAACTTTTAAATATTTTAGTTAATTTTTAAATATTCTAATTTTTTTTGTTTTTAATAATATTAATAATTTAAAAAAATTTTTTTTAAATTTATTATTATATATTTAAATATTTATGATTTATTTTAATTTTTCATATTTTATTAATAATGTTAGCTAATCTTAATAAATAATTAGAATAAATTTCATGACTTTGATTAAAGTAATATTCTGCTATTGGTTCGCTTATATTTATTTTATATTTTATAATTTCATTCGCATAATATTTATAATACTCTGGTACTTCATTCCAATTTTTAAATTCAAATTGTTCATTATTTTCCTCTATATACGAATTAATAATATTATTTAATTTAGAAATTATTGTATTGCTTATTGAACTATTATTATCTAGACTTTCTAAATAATATTCATATTCTTCTTGGAAATTTAAATGTTCTTCAATTTGATCATTTAAATTTTCCATCAATTGTTGATCATTGACATTGTTAATTTCAACATAATGACCTTCTATTGGATCCCATTCAATCATTTGTTGATCATTAACATTGTCAATTTCAACATCATTAATTGAATTCCATTCCATTATGTTTTTTTATTTATATATTATTAAAAATTTTTAATGTTTATAATTAATATAAATATAACCTGAAAAAAAATAAAGTTTAATTAATAAAATAATTTATAAAAAATTTATTTAAATAACATTAAATTGTTGTTAAATTATAATAAAATTATTTTTCTAATATTTCTTTCCAAACTATGTTAGGTATAATATCTTTGTTTTCCGATTCATTTTGAATATATATTTTATTTACATTTTTACAACGTGAAAGAGCAACATATAATTGCCCGTGAGAAAATAAAGGTTTTTTGATGAATATTCCTATATTTTCGAAACTTTGGCCTTGAGATTTATTAATTGTTATAGCAAAAGCTAATATAACAGGAAATTGTTTTCTATATAAAATAAATGGTAAAGATGATGATTCATTAGTGTTTAATGTAATACGTGGTATAAAAACTTTATTTCCTTTATTTTCTCCAGTAATTATTTGTGCTTCTATGTTATATTTGAATAATTTAGTTATTTTTAATCGCGTTCCATTACATAATCCATTTTTATACTTAAATTTCGAATTAACATAATTATGGTATTTACTTTTAATTTCAGTTCGTGTGGAGGTAATCCTTCTCTTATGTTATTTAACATTTCTATTGGATAATTCAAATGAATATTATCATCCGTTTGATCTACACCTTTGTATGTTGCATAGTCAATGCTATAATAAGTTTTTGTTTCATTCTTAATTAATTTTAAAATTCTGTTATTTAAAATATTTACATCTTCATTATGTGAACTCAAAATGACATTTTTTGAAAAACAATAATTTTCGTTAATGTTTCTATAAATTTTGGCACAGACGTCATTAGTTTTCCATTCTTCTGGAATAATAAATGGATTAATGTTTCCTTCTCCTATATTTAATAAAAATGAAGAGAAACTGTCATTATTAGATCTTATATTTTTTTTTAATTTAAAAATATGAAATAAGGGCCAAAGATTTGAATATTTTATAGTCTCTTCAATTATAGTATTTCTTCTTCCATATTTTAATACTGGTAGAATTTGTCGAAAATCTCCACCTAAAATAATTATTTTTCCACCAAAACTTTTATCATTATGACAAACATCTTTTAAAGTTTTGTCTACGATTTCTAAAGCTTTTTTAGGAATCATAGATGCTTCATCCCATATAATTATATCTGTTTCTCTTAATTTTTTTTTATCTGAATTAAATTTTAAAAATGCGCTTTCAATGTTATTTAAATCCAATGGTAATCTAAAAGTTCTGTGACTTGTTAAACCTTTAAGTAATAAAATTGAAGCTATTCCGGTCCAAGCCATCGATAAAAATTTTTTTTAATGCTTATATAATAATATATTAATGTTTTGTATAAGAAAGTTTTTCCGGAACCTCCTGGTCCATCTATGAAAAATATTTTTTGTTTATTATTTATTATTTTTTCAAAAATTTGTTTTTGATCATTATTTAATTGTTTATACATTTTATCAAATTTTTTTTTACTAAAATTTATAATTTCATCATTAATTTCTTCATTTTCTTCAATGTATGTTTTATTTGGTTCTGGTAAACCAAAATTTTCACATGACATATCTTCTAAATTTAATATTTGATTAATATGTGATATAGCTTTATTTTCTTTATTATCTTTAAAATCTTCTGTACAAAATTTTTTATATTTGTTCCAAATAATTTTACCTTAAATATTTTCACATAGTAAAAAACATGCAAAAAATTTACGTAGTTGTATTGGTAACATAACTTGACATGCTTCTTCAAAAATATAATAAATTTCATTTTCGTGCTCAATTAAATTCATTGCTAAAGCTGTTTCTTTATAAGTATTATAAGTAATATTTTCGTGAGTTCGTAAATCTGTATAAGATGTTGCACCTTTTATTCTATTTAATATTAATTTTAAAAAAAAACGTTCACTATCTTTAGGAGATACTACATTTAATCTACCAATAGCTATGTTTTTTCTATTTTTTGATCGTTTTATCCAAGATTTTGTGTTAGAATTGAAAATATAATATTGTGGTATGTTAACATATTTAATTTTTTTAGCAAAATCATCTTTTTTATTCAAAGTAAACCATGCGGTTAACGTTGTTTCGTATTTATTTAATGCTGAATCTATATCATTTTCATTAAAAATTATTTTTTGTTGATTTTCTGTATGAATACTTAATCTTATTACAGAATGACTTCTGCCACATAATGGTAATTCTTGTAATCTCCATGCTGCTTCCATTGGACTTAAGTATCTACCATCTATATATTGTGTTATTTCATCATATACTTCTTCTTCATTTTCTTTTATTTTATTTTCTTTTATTTTGCAATATGCTTTATCTACTCCTTTATAAATATAGTCGTAAATATATTTAATACTTTGTATTGACATACAAAGTTCAGTATTAATATGAGCAGCATATTTTGCTAATAAAAAACTATTGTAAGGAATTACCATTGAATTATCAACTTTTATAATTTTTTTGTTATTTTTAAAATTGTAGATATAATTATCAGAAATATTATTTCGTCGTTTGTATTGTGGATATTTATTTTCTTCAATTTTTGGAAAATTTTTTTTACATATATTTTTATTTTCATCATAACATGGAGATTTGCTAGTATGTGGTCCGTGTAACATATGTTTAATTACTAATTTTTGTAAATATATATTTTCCGATGATGGTATTTCAGCTGAAATATACTTATCAATAGATTCTACAGTAAATATTTTATGATTATGGTGTAATGTGATAATGATATGTGCATGAGGTAATCCTCTTTTTTGAAATTCTATGGAAAATACATAAGCTATTACAGGACCAAAAATTTCATTTTTTATTATATCATTTAATAGCATTTTAAATTTTGCATAAAATAATCTTACTGTAATATTTGGTATATCATTAGGAGTTGTTCCTTCAGGAAAATTTTTTAAAATTTCTTTAAGTTCTTTCCATATGTGGAACAGTAATAAAAAATAAAAAACATATTAAAAGACATTTACAATTACATAACCAAAATAATCAAAAATTTACATGTTACATTTGTAACAAAATCATTTTACGACATGATCATTTTTTGAGACATTTAAAAATTCATAATAATTCTTATAGTTACATATGTGAATGTGGAAAAGGTTTCCAACGATTGGATTCTTTAAATCGACATAAAAAAATACATAATTAAGATATTTTAAAAATTGTTTATTAAAATTTTGATACATCTTAAATAATGTAAAAGGGAATAAAATAATAAAAGGAATTATAAATAAATAATCCTAGAAATTTTAAAACTTAAACATTATGATGTATCTAATTTAATAATAAACTTATTAAAAAAATTTTTAATATTATTCGAAATAGTTTATTTTTTTAAATTTCTTATAATAATTTATATTATTTATTATTTTATTTTTCTTTAATATCAATATTTATATTATACATAAATAAAATATAATAAAAAAATATAAAACTATATTATGCAGTATTTGATGGTTCTAAAAAGTTGTGGGGGGGGGGATTGTGGTGGGGTTGTGGGGGGACTGTGTGGGGGGGTTAGTGGGGGGTCTGTGGGGGGGACGTGGGGGGTAATGATCGATAACATAAAATAACGTAAATTTACGTTATTTAATTAATAAAAATCATGTGGGGGGGATGTGGGGGGGCACCGACTGAATTTTGGTTCATATAACTATATAATATAGGGAGATATATATATATATATTTATAACTCATATGGACGACAGAAGGGAGCATCTAAATAATAACACGACGGGAAGCAGACCACACAGGTCAAATATCTAGGAGTATGAACCCAAGATTGTTTGGCACGCACGCGTGAATATCTAGAGTACGTATACTATGCACTCAGTATAGATAGCAAGCAGCTTGACTCGAGTAGCTGAGCTTGGGTCCATCAAGGTTCGATTGTCTCTCTCTTGTGGTGCGCGCAGCGTACAGCAAGAGAGATGAAGCTGAGTAGAAACGAAGGAAACACCATTGCGTCATTCCTTCTGTCGTCAACGTGGAGTATAGAGCCGTTACAATTTGCGTGCGACTTTTCTACAAATTCTGTAGTTTTTTAAGGATAACTTAAGCTTTTGAGTGAGTAAGTGAGGATACTTGATATTCTTTAGTTTTCTTTTGCTTAGCAAAGCCTCGTTTTGTTGCAAGAGCAGTTCGCTAGTGCTAATTAGAATAATCTAATTTATTTAATATCGTGACGTGTGTGTCAGGCGATGCGTGCTCGTTCACTAGTAAAAATTCCCTTGATGCTTTTCTTTTCGATTTATTGTTTTATTAAGCGTATCCTCTTTTAGCATATATTTCTTGTGTACTGGATTTGTTGTTGTAGTCTCTGCTTTTCGTCGTGTTAATAATAACTTGATTAATACAAGCGGCGTCGCGTACGCTATACGTGGCTGGCGTCCATTTTGAGCTTGCGTGCAACAATAGTGTAATCATTTAAATAAAGCTTCTTATTCAGTTAATTAAACTCCCTAATTTTCAATTACTTTAACTTTCGTGAGACCTAATGATCCCCAAGGTCGTCACAGTATATAAAACTTTATTTTATTATAAAACTTATCAACATTTACATCTATATCAATATCATTAAAAACATTTTTTTAATTTATTTTATTAAAAAGGGAATTTTAATTCTTAAAATTCATTTTTGAAAAATTGAAATGCAAAATAACACATTCTCTTGTAGCAAATGACAAATCCAGAGAATAACCCTCAGAATCCAACACAGGATACACTTGTTTATAATCTACTTAAGAGTAGGTTCCATACACCACATTTGTCTTAACTAATCTGCATAAATTTATCTCTGAAGAAAATCTGACATATAAAGGATCATCAGTCCATATCATATTTGGTAAATTAGAGTTACGATTTATGATTATTTTATGATCAGGATATCTAAAATTTAACTCTTTAATTTTTTTTTAATGAGCTTTATAGACACTTCATCTGACGGAGAAAAATAGACACATCCAATCAAAAACTTTCCACCAAGCAATGATGATAATTGATTATTATTCATTCTTAAGTTGACCTGACTATAATCAACAGGAAAAACAGCGATCTGAGACTTTTTTCAACCTGATAATGAAAATTTCAGTATTTAAAGTAGGGCAATTTACACAGCTATACTTTTCCATTCTCCTTTCTTCCTTTTTTCCATTTTTTTAGGTTAAAAGCTACGTGCAAAAACGGAGCATAAATTATTCTTTAAAATACTTGAAAAAATTAAAATCATGATATATAATAAGAGTTAAGAGGAGGTAGGAACCATTTGCCGCTTGGCGGCGCTACGGTCAGGTGAGAGAAAAATATAAAATGTCTTTTTTATTCAGCGATTTATAATTTGTCCTGACAATAATATACTTCTAACGTTATCAAAGGTACTAGCCATATATATGTAGAATAATTATTGATGATAATCTTGTTTGAAAAGTCTTAGCTATTGTTATAAAACGAAAAATGCAGTGCGAAGTAGAGCCGGCGTGAGCATGTGTATACTTCGTTCTTTACTATTACTTTCTCTGTCGCACTTAGGAAAAACACTCATATGTTTACATCGGTTCTACCACGCGCCGCATTTTTCATTTTATGATAATATTTTAGACTTTTCAAACAATATTAGCATCAATAATAATTCTACATATATATGGCTAGTGCCTTTGACAACGTTAGAAGTATATTATTGTCTCGATAAATTATAAATCGCTAAATAAAAAATATTTTCTATATTTCTCTCATCTGACCGCAGCGCCACCCTGTATAGAGCGGCGAATGGCTACGGCCCCCTCTTGAGAATAATGATAGCGACTCTTTATTAATTTATTTGCACTTAATTATGTAAGAATAATTAAATATACATTAAACATAAGAGATACAGATAAAACATGTTGGCTATGCATTCCCTCGTGGCTATTTTGAATAAAAATGGAATATAAATATTTTCTTTTTTAATTTTTTTTTATAATGAAAATATTATTTTATTATTATTATTCCCACTCCATGTCCTCGGATTTCTATGACATATCTCTTTACTTTCATTCTGCATCATGTGAGCAGGGCACACAAAGTTTCGCAGAATAGCTATCGTTGGTTATTTCCATTACCCAAGCTCCACTCTGCATATCTATTCTTCATCATTTGATCGCGGCCTAAGGCTTGAATTGATAGTCGTGACTTGAGTATTCAGTATAACTTGGAACTTAAGTATCATCACTTGAATATCAGCTGTTACTTCAATTGAGTGCTATATCTTTATCCAAGAGCATCTCATTAATAAAATATGCTACTCGGAGAAATTATCACAGTCAGTTATAAAGCATAAAATAACACAGATAAGATACTCGTCAATAAAGATGTAAAACTCAATTGAAGTAACAGCTGATACTCAAGTAACGATACTCTCGTTCCAAATCATACTCAACACTCAAGTCACGTCTATGGATGCACGCCTAAGGTTTGGAGTGATAAACGTAACTCAAGTAATGGTATCATCTGTCTTTTTTTTATTATGACAGAGATAAAGACAAAATTAGTTTTAAATAACCATCGTTACTTGAGTTGCGTCTATCAATTTCAGCTTAAGAATTTTTCTCATGGTAGTTTTGAAACTTGTATATATGGTCACGGCCTTGCCATTTTAAATATACAGGGTAAGGAAAAAGTATGGAAACCTCTAGAAATTTTGCAAATTTTATAGTAAAACGAAACAAACAAAAGGAATACCCTAGGTGACTTTGAACAAGGAATCTGATGGTGACCTTGGATTTGACCTTAAACCTCATTTCCAAGGTTATTTCAAGGTCAACCTCATTTTTTTAAATGGGAGCCCTACTTTTTAAACCATAATCGAAAAGAGCGGAAAATTGTACGTCCGGATATGTGTTTCGCTATGAGGTTTACGTAAATTTACTTCAAGATAGTATTTTAAATATTTCAAGATTAATTTAAACATTAATAAGAAAATTGTATTTTATTTCTCAAGGTCCAATATGTACATACCTTCTTAATTCACAAATAATGATTCCCATATTTTTACAGGTGTTATTGATGTTTCTTTAGTATTTATTAAGTGCAATATAATCATATTTTGGAAATAAATAGGATCGCTTAAGACTTTTTTTTAATTTTGCATTTAAAATGGAAATGTATGGATCAATTTACGTATTCACATATTATTACGGTATTAGAAACTTTTTATATTATTTTTGAGTTACATAAATCATTAATAGGTATTGTTTATTATGTGATTCATAATGTCTGTAAAATAGTGAGGTTCACAAATCTAAGTGAGCTTGAAAGCTTTGTGGAACTCGATACCCTGTTGAAAAGATGCATATGAATTTTCATATGAATTTTTAATATAAATTTTTCATATGAATTATTCATATATTCAATATGCATTTTTGTTTCATTTTCATACATTGAAAAATTCATATAAAAAATTTATATGAAAAATTCATATGAAAAATTCAAATGAATAATTATCATGGTGATAATCTCATTATTTTTATATAGGAATAGTATGAAAAAACTTCGAAATCCAACCTGCAATTTTTTATATAAATTTTTTAGTATAAAAAAAATGAAAAAAAATATATATTGAATATATTGAAAATTCATATAAAAAATTCAGATTAAAAATTCATATAAAAATTCATATGAATTTTTTCAACAGGGTATTTTAAAACATGTATGAATGTATATCCTGAAAGATTTGTTTGAAATAATGGTTAATACTCTGTAATAACTTTTTTTTTTATTACAAGTTATAAAAAGTGTGATTCAGAGTGAGTGAGCATTCTATTTATAACAGTACAGATAAATAATATAAATGCGAATAACAGGTTAATGATCATATTCTCTTATCGACTTAGCGGTTGATAGACACTGACTTGAATTTTATTTCTCGAAATTTGTTAAAATCAAAGAAGATAGAAGGATTCTTCCGGGTTACATTTTTCGTCCAAAAGCCTGGGAAACACTTTAACATTGTTTGTATATCTATACATATGAGAAATGTGCTATGTATATAATATATATAGATATAAAAATACATGGAATTTGGTGGCGCCCCCGAGTATCTGGGTAACAGAACTAACTCATTTTCGGAAGAAATTTCCCATTTAAGAGTACGCTTCTATAAGCGTCTATATTCGTCGTTGAAATTAAAGTACCTATTGATCTATATTCTTAAGTTCAGTTTGAGAAAATGATTGATTCTAATTCTTGGTGTATTTTTTTCACAGTAGCTTATTATATTCACATTGGTAAATAATATTTTCATTTTATGAAAATTTATTTTCATTTTAATTTGAATTCATCCAATAATGTGACAGCAATAATTCAATCTAATCATGTATAAAAACCTAGGACCCATTTAAAAAAATTGTTAAAATCAGCATGTCATAGACATTGGTATATATTAATATTAAATTAATTTATTCTCATTGTCAGTGATATACGATTAAACTCATGTCAGTTTTGGATGTATTGATATACCATATTTTGAGGTTGTACAAGTCGAAATCCTCATAAAATGTATTTATCACCTCTACGTTCATCCATAACAATCTTCAAAATTATTTTCACTTTAATTACAATAAATGTATACTAATAACATGCACTTTCTTAAATAATTATAAGATTTTTTCAACTTATCTTTGATACGATGATATATTTATTTTCAACTTTTATCCCACTTCACAGTAACACAAATTTTGATAATTCTGAAATTGAGTGATCAATTCTATGAAAAAAGGAAATTAACTAATTTTAATACAACTTGCGTAGTATCATTTTGCAAATTATTTTGAAATGATTCTAAGTTTAATACTAACAAAATTCAGCTAAAAATCACATTTTTCATTATTTTAAATTACATTTTTATTTTTTCCAAGGAATAGCCAAGGATGTCCACTCTGAAATTCTTAGGCCATATTACTACATATATTACTTGCTTCAATGAGTTTTTTGGACATGGGATCATGGTTCGAAACCTTAAAAACTGATATTTCAATGTTTTTAATGACTTTAGTTCAGCGTTCTTAAAATTTAGAATATTATGAACAAAAAAGTTTCTTAGTAATATATTTTTAAACCGCCACCTAACTGAGTAATTGAAGCCTAAAATTGGTCAAAAATGTCAAAAATATGATTTTGTCCAACTTTGAAGCTTTGTAGTTCTAAAAATATTGATTAAAGAGATCTATAAAAATTCTGAGTGGTCCATAATATGGAAAAGAGCCATTTAACCTATTTATGGCTGATTCCATTTCAAATCGAACAGTCAGTATACACTCAAGTCACCAATTACTGCGCTAATGGAGTATGTTATTCTACCCTAAAAATAAGGGTATACGTATTTTTTTATTTTGCTGAAATATCAAAATTGCATCAGATATGCACTTTTGAAAATTGCATACAAAAACTAAATGTTAAAACTGAAAATGTTGAGAATAACTTTAGAGAGCTATCGTTTTACCAATTTCCAATGAATTTTGATAAACCTTTTTTTATTTTATTTCGTTTTGAGCCCTCTTCAACTCCGTGCAAGAAATTAAAAAAAAAAACTAAAAAATGACTGAGATATATGCATTTTACCAAAAAATGCACTTTTTATGCACATGCATTTTTCTCGAAAAGGCCATTTTTTTTTTGCTGAAATTTTTTTTGCTGATAGAGGACCAAAATACCTATCTAATAGTACTTGTTTGATCCCGGGTTTTTTTGGTTTGGAGCGAGAAAAAAATTCACAAATTTTGTTGGTGAAAAATGCTTGTATATACGTTCGGAAGTCTTAAGCAGTCGACATTTAAATATTATCCTTCGTTTAGCATTATCCAGGAACAACGACGTGGACGTAGAAGGATTCTGTTCCCTTCGGGGTGCTTTTTTAGAGTGAGTTCCCCTTGCCTCTCACTGTTGGGATGCGTCAAAAAAATAATTATAGATAATTATTTTTTTTTATTTTTGCGCTTATTATTTTTAGTTTTAAATGTAGTCTCACGACGCTTGGCTTTTTTTTTTCTTGTTTTTCACTTCATTTAGTGCATGTATAGCTGTCCTGCTAATAAATATATGTGATTTTAATTCCCCAAGTTTTTTTAACCACATATGACTTTTTTGAATTCCATTATATTTAGAAACCCCACTCCATTCAATATTTTTCTTTTTTCTAAATCTTTCAATCTCATTTATTGGTAGTAGAATGATTTTTATTGCATTAGTGTAACTTTGAACCCAATTTATAAAATCGTCAGCATTTTGTATCAATTCTTCATGAACTCTTTTCAAGTTATGTGAAGTAGCATAATGCTTTAGAAGCCTACCTATTCCATCAACGGCTCCTTTCCCATGACCAGTCGCAGAAAATAACCATTTCATTTTATAAAACCAATGTTTGAATTCATGTAGTTGAAAACGATTTTTAAATTGGCTTGGAGCTCCATCTGATATGATAGTGACTTTAGTAACTAAATAATTCTTTTTCATAAGATCGATAATTTTATTTATTGCTAGCAGTGCATATGCAGTATCATGCTTTTTGTCGTCACTAACTATCGCAAAACTTTGTGTTATCTCTCCTTGGTAACAGACTGCAGTAAAAATAGAAATTCGGTTATTTACCCAATGATTTCCTTGAACCGCTTTATTATTTATTACAGACCAATTTTCTGCAAAGTCAACGTGGATGATTAACTTAGTAGGATCAGCTTTACCTTCTCCTTTTTCTTTTTTTATATTTTCACGTTGAATATTTTTTATGTATATATGAGTACTTGCTTTCAATGCGCAGATTGAAAGTTTTTCTTTAAAAACTGTTAAGCTTATTGTTTGTTTAATAAGATTACCATTATCCCACAAAGCAAACGTAATTTCATCTTCACAATTTTGTTTCAGTTTTAACAATTCTAATGTGATACCCGCACCACCGGGACAATCTTTGCATTCTTGCAAGAAACATGAATCAGATGGTTCAGAACACAACATTGTGTTAGTTATTTCTGAACGAATTGAATCTAATTCAGAATTATTATCGCCTCTAAAACGAATCAAACTTGTAAGAAACAGTTCAAAATTTTCGCAATGTACACAAAGACAAGCTTCCTTCACAGGGCTAGTTAAGACGAAACTTGGTCTTAGACTATAGAATTTCGATTTTCCTATTTGTAAGTTTAGATTTTCTTTTCTTAATTGACTATATGTTTCTTTTAAGCTTCGAGTGTGAAACCGTTTGACTTTTTTAGTTTTTGTGTTATTAATTTTAACAGTTACGACATCAGATTTATTTGGACTTTGTCTACTACAATTAAAATCATCATTTAAAAAATATTCCATAACGATATTTTTTGTGCTTTCATCAATAGGATGACCAGTATATAAATCTGGCTCCGAATAAACTCCTTTATTTTTCACGAGATTTCTTGATTTATTTATCATATACTCGCTTATATTCGGGAATAGTGAGCAAACTTTTATTTTGCTTAATTTTGAAGGTAATAGAGTTAGAAGTTTTATTTTCTCCGAAATAGAAGAGCATTTTTCTAAAGCCAATTTAAAATTTTCTAAAAATTCATTCCAATAGTTTTTAGTGGAATTTTCGTCCGATTCTATTGATTCAACTGAAATGCCATACGCATCTTCTAATTTACTTCCAACAGTAGCAGAAAAAGCTGAAATTAAGGATTTTTTCTTTTTAGATACGTAATTTCCTCTAAAATTTTCAGGTATTGCAGTTTTTCTTTTTAGGGGTGAGATGCATTCAGGTAAAACTGAATTAATACTCTCGTTTAATTCCTCTATTCGTTCGGGTGTCTTCGGAATAAAAATCATCATCTATTCCGCTAAAAAGTTCAGTGATTTCATTTTCCGATATAGACTCAAGATCACTTAAAATCATTTTTGATATGCGTTTATGGCAATTTTTACATACATTAGTAGATGGCAATATATTTAAATCTGGATGAAGCTGTGCCAAATTAATGGCTAAATCTTCCAACGGTCTAAAACGTGAATTACTGCTCATATAAACTACCTTTTTATGCATTTGAAAAAAATCGGGACATGAAATTCTTTTAGAAGAGTAAATTTCGGACATTGTTATTTCACAATTTTGTTGAATTTTTCACAACCACGAGAAGCACCTTTCAAAGCAGCCGTAAAAATAACTAGCTTCTATATAACAGTTCTAATATGCTGTTTTGGTTACGCGATGTATTTGTCCATGAGTTAGCCTCCTATTGTTTGTACATCGAAACATACATAATATAGATATACACGAATAGAATTCTTTTTTTCATGTTTAAATATTTATTTTTATATTACGAATTTACATATATATATATATAAATATATATATATATATATATATATATATATATATATATATATATATATATATATATATATCACTATTGATGCTATATACATGCATACAAATGTAAACAAATGATGAGCCAAGCTTACGACAGTGTTTGAATGCAGACTGCTTAAGACTTCCGAACGTATATACAAGCATTTTTCACCAACAAAATTTGTGAATTTTTTTCTCGCTCCAAACCAAAAAACCCGGGATCAAACAAGTACTATTAGATAGGTATTTTGGTCCTCTATCAGCAAAAAAAATTTTAGCAAAAAAAAATGGCCTTTTCGAGAAAAATGCATGTGCATAAAAAGTGCATTTTTTGGTAAAATGCATATATCTCAGTCATTTTTTAGTTTTTTTTTAAAATTTCTTGCACGGAGTTGAAGAGGGCTCAAAACGAAATAAAATAAAAAAAGGTTTATCAAAATTCATTGGAAATTGGTAAAACGATAGCTCTCTAAAGTTATTCTCAACATTTTCAGTTTTAACATTTAGTTTTTGTATGCAATTTTCAAAAGTGCATATCTGATGCAATTTTGATATTTCAGCAAAATAAAAAAATACGTATACCCTTATTTTTAGGGTAGAATAACATACTCCATTAGCGCAGTAATTGGTGACTTGAGTGTATACTGACTGTTCGATTTGAAATGGAATCAGCCTTACAGCGAAAAAAAATTTTTCGTTCTTCGATTTGACAGAGAATGGGCGATATATATATTTATATATGGGACATTTCATACCATCTGGAAGAGCAAAAAAATTTAAATCGCTAAAACTCTTAGAATATGTACTGTTTGTTACCCAAAATATGTAAAAAAATGTTGAAGGATCTAGATTGAAAGTATCAAGAGATATAAATCCTTAAAATTTGAAAATTTTTCAAAACTTTTGTGAAAGTTCTGACTTTATTATTTTTTTCACTGAAAATCCTGATGTTTAGAGGAAAATTCATAACAATACTTCTTGTTGTACATGAAGAGGAGAGTTAGCATGATTCTTTGCAGATTAGAATTTTGAAGTCCTCTATTGGTTCTTATATGTATTACAAAGCAATTAAAATTACTCATTGTTTGCCACTTCAGAAATTGCTTTTCGAGGGCTTATTTTTTTCCATTTAAGATGAATCCTGAAATAAATTTTTCATCATGTAAGTCAGAGCCATCAATAAGGAGTTATGACAGTTTAAAATATATATCTTCGTGTATGATTTATTTTTCATATTGAATATAAATATATATTTTCATGTATGATTTATTTTTCATATTGAATATAAATATATATTTTCATGTATGATTTATTTTTCATATTGAATATAAATATATATTTTCATGTATGATTTATTTTTCATATTGAAAATAAATTATACATGAACATATATATTTTAAACTGTCATGACTCCTTATTAATGGTTCTAACCTACATGATCAAAATTTTTTTTCAAAATTCATGTAAAATAAAAAAAAAATGAGCCCTCGAAAAGCAATTTCTGAAGTGGCAAACAATGAGTAATTTCAATTACTATGTAATACATATAAGAACCAACAGAGAACTTCAAAATTTAAGTCTGCAAAAAAACATGCTAACTCTCCTCTTCATTCACAACAAGAAGTATTGTTATGAATTTCCTTCTAAACATCAGGATTTTTAGAAAAAAAAAACACTAAAATTGGAACTTTTCCAAAAATTTTGAAAAATTTTCAAATTTTAAGGATTTATATCTCTTGATACTTTCAATCTAGATCCTTCAAAATTTTTTTACATATTTTGGGCAGCAAACAGTATATATTCTGAGAGTTTTAGCGATTTTAATTTCTTTGCTCTTCCAATTGGTATGAAATGTCCCATATATAAATAACAAAAAAGCATTGTGAGTGCTCATATATATAGACTTTTAATCGCTAAATTTAATAAATATAGTATAATTGCATGCATTAAATAAATAAATTAAATAATTATTTTTTAATAAAAGTTAATATAGTTTAATACTTAATGATAAAAGTTAATCAAATCTAAAAGAAGCAGAAAGAATAAAATATAAGCGCCCAATATATGTACGCTTATGAAAGCGCACACACATTTACGTTAACAATAACGTATACCATACATCAAGAAGCGCACTTAGGCTCTATATTCGCTAAGCTCATGCAAATATCGCAAGACCACGCACACGAAGACCGGTGGAGCCCAGCAGCCAAAAAAAATGGGGACTGGAGTCCAGTGCCTATAAAAGCGGGCAGGCAGAGAGAAAAAGGCTCTCTCTCGCCTCAGCTCTACTACCGACTTAGCTTAGAATCAAGAAACACACTATGCATCAAAGAATCATCAACGTCGTTGATGATTCTTCTATGCTTACGTGTCTCAGAAATATATTTAGTAAAATATCGTACCAAACTTTGTAATTAATAAAGAGTTGAGTCTTTGTAATTGATAAAGAGTGGAAAGACTAATTAAATTTTTAAACGAATCAAACACTTATAAGACATTTACAAAATCATCACCTACTGAATTACGCTGCATACTAATTTAAGCATTACAAGGCAATGCGCAGTCATGGTATTACATAAATTATGCCAATATTAATAGTTTCGATGAGTTTGAAAAAGCTTTTGAAGAGAAATATTGGAACTCTTACATCCAAAGAAAAGCTCATGGGAAAATTGAATATGGCTTATATCAAGAAAACGGTAAAATGTCACGAGTGGACTACGCGAGATATATGCTAGAACTTGCAAAAGAACTAGAGTTATCAATTACAGAAAGTGAATTGATAACAGAAATTGGCGAGCATTTCGATAGGAATGTTAGATGCGCGTTAAACAGACAACCCGAAAAAACAAAAACATCATTATTTAGAATCCTAGAAGATTTTGATAATGATGATAACACAAACGATAGACATAGACAAATAAAAAAAAAACCAACAGCACACAAGACAAAATCAAGCACCAAATACATACACAAATCTTTAAGGAAATACACACAATAGCAACGCATATACACAGAACCAATATCATACCAACCAAGGAACAAACCATCAAACAAAACCATGGCAAACACAAAATAAGTTTAGCAAGCACAAACCAAGATAACAAGAAACCTTATGAACATACAAACACACAGAAGGGGTCACAAAATTATAGGACACAAAATTATAGAACACAAAATTATAGATTACAATACAACAGAACACAAAACGACACAACACGAAGACAGAAAACACCAATGATGAAAACCACAGATAGCACAGATACAACACAAAATATGGACATAACACAAAATAGAAAACAAAGCACATTTAGGTCGGAAAATAGATAGCAGTTGCTTATCTAAAATCGGAAAAAAATAATAGAATAATTATTAACAAAGAAATAATAAAGTACGCAACTGAGAACACAAACAAAATCAATAAAACAGAATTAAATGAATTAAATTTAAATAAATCAAATTTAGTAGATAGATTAAACACAACAAAAAAATCATATATAAACAACCAAACAAACGAAGACCACAGATTGACTGAAAATTTACCAATCTATATTAAACTTTAACGAACATAAATTAAAAGATATTAAAGAAAAATATACCAAAATAAATATAGCATCGTTAACAAATGAACGTAAAGATTTGTTACACGATATAGAACCATCAGAAGAAGAGTCCCAAGTAACGCAACGCCCACAAACAAAATTAAAAATTAAGAATGTAGAGACAAAAGCCTTAATAGACACAGGAAGCGAGGTAACCTGTGTATCGGAAGAATTTTACTTCAATAATTATAAAATTTTTAAAAATTGCCCAACAATGCCACTAACTGGTAAAGTGATAAAATACGCCACAGGCACAAAATCCACATGTATAAAAAACAAATACTGGTAAAAGTAAAACTAAATAACACAATGCTAGACAGTTTCAAGTAAACGATAAAGATGATATATCATTTAAAATAAAAAATATAAACAAAAACGAATACTCGACTCTATATACAGAGATCGAAAATTAAATGAAGAAAATAAAATTAAAACATTAACAAACAATGATAATATCATAACATATGAATTATCAGAAATAGAAATAAATAAAAAAATAAACGAAACTATAAAACTAGAACAAAAAGAAAAAGATTAATTATAAAATACAGAAACGTATTTCAAAAAAGGTTAGGATTATTAAAAGACTACAAGCATGAACTAGAAATGATTGTCGATAAGCCCTTCTTTTCGAGATCGTATCCAGTACCGATTAATTACAGAAGTAAAGTAGAAGCAGGGATCGAAAACATGCTAAACCTAGGCGGAATAAGAAGGTAAAAAAACTATTATATTAACCCAATCGTAGTGGTAAAAAAAGATGGATCAGGAAGATTATGTTTAGACGCTCACAAGATAAACGAAAAATTAGCGGATGACTACGAAGCACCGCTGGGCATAGAAGAAATATTTATTAAATGCAAGAAATAAAAATAAATGTCAAGTCTAGATTTGACCAGTAGTTACTGGCAAATTAAACTAACAGAAGAAAGCAAAAAATATACAGCTTTCAAGTTAGATAACAGAGTATACGAGTTTAATGTAGCAGCGTTTGGAATAAAAACCTCCAGCGCAGCATTGCTACGAGGTCTTACCAAAATAACAGAAGACTTAAAAGATTTTCTGATAACATTCGTAGATGACATGCATATTATATCAAACGCATTTGATCAACATTTAGAACATTTAGAAAGATTATTTATGAAAGCACAATAAGCAAATTTAACATTTAACTTTTTTAAATTTTAAGAAATCTAAATTTTTCAAAGGAAAAATCTATTTTTTAGGGCACTACTCAACATCAGACAACCGAAAATGCAAAGGTATTGCAAGCATTTCTTGAATTTGTTAACTTTTAGACAAAGTTCGCAGAAAACTACGCGGAAAATACAATCCCTTTAGTAAACTTGTTATGAAAAAATGCAAGATACGAGTGGACGAACGAACACTCGATAGCATTCGATAATATTAAAAAACTATTTGATGAAAATGTAATATTAAAATACACAGATATTAAAAAACCGTTCATACTAACAACAGATGCAAGCGATTTTGCTATAGCAGCAGTGCTGTCGCAAAAATCAGATAAATCGAAAGAAAACATAACATATTTAGTTAGTAGAACACTAAAAAATAGTGAATGCAATTATTTAACATCAGAAAAAGAACTGTTGGCAATAATCTGGGCGTTAGAAAAATTAAATACATATTTAAGGGGGCAAAAGAAATAATAATCTGAACAGATCACGAAGCCATAACCTTCTTAAAAAATTGTAAATTCAAAAACTCGTAGTTAACAAGATGGAATCTTGCAATACAAGATTATAACATAAAATTAGAATATTTACCGGATAAAGAAAACGCGGTAGCAGATTACTTAATTAGACAATTACACATAAATAGCCTCGAACCAAAAAGCGAAAATAACATAATAATAGCAACAATAAATAAATACAAATTAAAACCAGACATAATCAAAAAATTAAAAAACATTAATAAACTACAACAAAAAGACGAAAAAATATCAAAAATTATAGAACAATTAAATGAAAACAACGAAAAAATGGAAATAAAATATAAAATAGAAAATGACATCGTAACAAAAATTACACTAAAAAAACTATAAATGATGTGTAAATTAATTAAGTGGAACTCTGGGTAAGGAACAACAACATCGTAGGTCTTATTATACGATTATTTATTGACCGCAACGTTTCGTGGTCGAATTACCACCTTTTCAGGCTAGAAAAAATATGATTTTTCTTTACCTATTGCTACATGCTTAATTTGACGAATAAATATTATGAATAAATATCAGAAAAACTGATGAGTCAAAGTTTGTATACAATAAATTTAAAATTAATACACTAAAGTATCTTATGATTATGAGCATTATTGTATAATGACCTTAAAAATAGCATCCCACCTCCTACATCTACTATTAAAAATAGCTTTAGATTAGTTAAAAAACTAAAAAATCTAAAAATTCCTGATGGCTATAAATTATTATCACTTGATGTTACCTCTCTATATACAAACATACCATGTGAGTTAGTTATTTGTAGCTTAAAAAGAAGAATTGGAGACATCAGGAAATATTCAAAGTTTTCTTTTAATCATATCATTGAAATCACCAAAATACTTTTTAATAATACTAGGGAGAGATACCCCTCTGCTCGCTTCCCTCGCCAACCCCCCTTTTGAATTTAAGACATAGATTTTATAATGTATATAATCCCTTGTAATAATTTTACATTCATATACTTATATACATTTATACATTTTTTATATTTCACTAATTAATAACACCGACACACAAAAAAAATGGTCTGACATCGGAATCAGACCACCGTACCTGTATGTTTTTCGGGTCGCTGAATCCGAATCCGGGGTCAGTTTGACCCCTCACGTCAGGTTCCAGGTCAGTTCAAGGTAAAATCGAGAAGAAACGGTTCATGCCGAGAAAAATGCCATACCTTTATGTTTTTCGGGTCGCTGAATTCGAATCCGGGGTCGGTTTGACCCCTCACGTCAGGTTCAAGGTCAGTTCAAGGTCAAATCGAGAAGAAACGGTTCATGCCGGGAAGAATGCTATTCCTTTATGTTTTTCGGGTCGCTGAATCCGAATCCGAGGTCGGTTTGACCTCATCGCCCACAGTTTTGCCACAATTCATATAAAATATTAAAAATACCAGAACAGTTTTTTCGTCATTATTAGGTCACATTTGCATATATTTTGACGTGGTATTTTGGTTACTTTTTATCTTTCTTGTAGTTTTATAAGACTCAAGTCTCTTTTAATCGAAGCGCTGGATATTGCAGTTGAGAAAACTGCTTAATCCTTCTTTCGCTTGTAACGTTCTCTTTTGTTTTCAAAGGATCTATGTAGTGGATTTCTAATCCTTTTCGAATTACTGTTATCTTCAGTGTTTCTTTTCAGTAGCCAACAGTAGTCTGCCATCATATTTACGTCCCATTTTCCTTGCCAACGCTGTTCGACTTCTTTTAGATCTTGATGGAAACGCTCACCTTGCTCTTCGCTGTAATCGCCTAAATTCTCTGGAAAATAGCTAACATGAGAATCTAGGAAATGGAGTTTAAGATTAATTAAACATCCCAAACGCTGAAAGTTACTTACCATATTTGCTACGATGGCTTCGAAGTAAGCACTTTTCTCATTTCCCAAAAAGTTTCAAGCAACATTTCGAAAACTAAGCTATGCAGCTTTTTCTAAATCGTTCATTGTATTTATGAAATGTTCATCGTAAAATAGTTTTCTGATCTGAGGTCCATTGAATATCACTTCTTTCAACTTATCTTTAATCAATTGAGGAAATTTATTTGTCAGGTATCGAAAACATTGTCCTTTCTTATCCAAAGCCTTCACAAATTGTTTCATTAACCCGAGTTTTATATGGAGAGGCGGAAGTGATACTTTTGATGGATCAACTAAAGGCTGTTTCAGTATATTGTGCTTTCCTGATTCGAGACCTGCTCTTGCTTGCCAAACCTTTTTTTCGTAATGATTTGCGCGATCTCTACCATCCCACAAACACAAGAAACACAGATACTTTGTAAATCCTGATTGTTGACCTAAGAGGATCGTTATAATTTTCAAATCACCACAAATTTGATACCTATGCTCATTATAACGAATTTTCTCTAATCCATATTGGAGATTTTCTTAACTTTCTTTTAATCGCGTTGAGTGTGCTATTGGCACACTTGCGTAATCATTTCCATTGTGAAGCAGTACTGCCTTGAGACTCCGTTTTGAAGAGTCTATAAACAATCTCCATTCTTCAGGAACATAACAGTCCTGCTTCATTTCATTCATCAAACCGCTAACATCCGTATAATATACCAAACTGCCCTCTTCATCTTTGTTAAAGTATTTGCGGAATGTCTCCTCTCGATTCCTGTAGAAAGTTGACTTTGTTTTCTGTTCTAGCATTCCACGGCTTTTCAGCTCTGCAGCTATATACTCAGAAACATCTTTGGGTAGACACATGTTTCTGATAAAATCATTCAAACTGTCCTGATTAAATAGTTTTATCGGTTTATTTTTTGTCCCTTTTGGAATATATTCCTCATCTTCATCTCCTTGTTCCCAGCTGTCTTCAGGTTCTTCTTCACTAACTACAATTTCTTCTGTATCTGTTGCTTTAATACTCGTTGAAGCTTTATTCATTGAAGTGCTGGTATCCATATTTTCAATATTGGACTCCCAAATATTCGCTGGTACGACAGAAGACACTATTGAGTAACGTATTTTTGATTTTGTCTCCGCATTGAATCTCTCTACCGCTGTACTGCAAAAGTAGCAGTCTTCTTGTGATTTAGGAATAGACCATATTACTGGTGAGCTGTACTTTAAAACTTTATTGTTTTTCTTTTCATTTCATCGTCTCAGCATGTTGTAACAAGAGCAGCAGATACTATCTCGAGCAAACGTATCATCTTGACTGGAAAGTACACTCTTATAACATTCACGATATATACTTCTACATTTTTTAGTCTTTTTACTGCGCAATTTGCTTACTTAATATCTCCCGCAAACAAAGCAGAACATATTTGTGTCGCGACAACAGTCATGGTTGGTTGAGCCATGAGTTCTTCTTGTAGCCTCATACTCCTTATCAGCCAAGTCGCCAACCAATAAGAAGCTGCGATCGCTCGATGACGACGCCTGCGGGTCCGCTTTCTCACCCAGACCAGCCGCCGATACTGGGGTTTCGATCCCCTGCATCGTAATAGGTAATCCACCCGTGCCTGCCATGACGGCATGAAAGCCGTGATCCAGAGACTTAGCCGGATAGCGTTGCAATTCCGTTGCCCGCCGTCACCGTGTGGAGGTGCCCTGGATGCAGACACAGGGGGACATTCAAGAGAACGAGAGCATCAAAACAAAAAAGAACGTTACACTGAGGAAATAACATGGTTGATTCAACCACGTCTCTGTTCATACAACTAACTTATGTTTGTTTCAATTCATCTACTCAGCTATGAATTCGGCAGAATGTTGTCTGTTAAAATGCAGTAAAAAAAGTGCTAATAAGCTTAGTGCTAGTGCTAAGTGCTAATTTGTGTAAGCTTTGGATGAGGAAGGATAATGTTTTCAATACCTGATAAATCAATTTCCTCAATTGACTAAAGCTAAGTTGTAAGAAGAGATATTCAATGGACCTCAGATCAGAAAACTATTTTACGATGAACATTTTATAAATATAATGAACGATTTAGAAAAAGCTGCATAGCTTTGTTTTCGAAATGTTGCTCGAAACTTTCTGGGAAATAAGAAAAGTGCTTTCTTCGAAGCCATCGTAGCAAATATGGTAAGTAACTTTCAGCGTTTGGGATGTTTGATGAATCTTAAACTCCATTTCCTAGATTCTCATGTTAGCTATTTTCCAGAGAATTTAGGCGATTACAGCGAAGAGCAAGGTGAGCGTTTCCATCAAGATCTGAAAGAAGTCGAACAGCGTTGGCAAGGAAAATGGGACGTAAATATGATGGCAGACTACTGTTGGCTACTGAAAAGAAACACTGAAGATAACAGTAATTCGAAAAGGATTAGAAATCCACTACATAGATCCTTTGAAAACAAAAGAGAACGTTACAAGCGAAAGAAGGATTAAGCAGTTTTCTCAACTGCAATATCCAGCGCTTCGATTAGAAGAGACTTGAGTCTTATAAAACTACAAGAAAGATAAAAAGTAACCAAAATACCACGTCAAAATACATGCAAATGTGACCTAATAATGACGAAAAAACTGTTCTGGTATTTTTAATATTTTATATGAATTGTGGCAAAACTGTGGGCGATGAGGTCAAACCGACCTCGGATTCGGATTCAGCGACCCGAAAAACATAAAGGTATGGCATTTTTCCCGGCATGAACCGTTTCTTCTCGATTTGACCCTGAACTGACCTTGAACCTGACGTGAGGGGTCAAACCGATCCCGGATTCGAATTCAGCGACCCGAAAAACATAGAGGTATGGTGGTCTGGTTCCGATGTCAGACCACTTTTTTTTTGTGTGCCGGTGTAATGTACACATAATATAAAATATAACATATGATATAAATATTTATTTATAAAAACATAATCATACAAATATAATATACATATAAATTTTAACAATTTTGTTTTTATAATACTTCCTCCTATACTATATTTTTTATATCGTTTTCATTTTCATTATTATTTTCTATTGAGTGCGTGCGCATGCGTCAACATTGCAGCATTGGCTATAACTGTTATCTGTTATACAATTTTATTTCTAATATATAGCTATTTGGAAATCAATTTAATAAAGCTACTATTGCATAGATTATCTACTTGTGGCTGATTCATAATATAAATTTCCTACTGTTTGTGAACGATTTCGTTGATATTAAGAGATTTAACTTTCTAACCTAAAATGGCTCCTCATACACAACAGAAAGTATCTTGCTACCATTGTAGTAAGGATATAGCAGCAGAAAGTGTTTTATGTAAAAAATGTGATATGCCATACCACCCATCATGTGGTAACAAAGTGGGAATAATGCAGAATGGTGCTATCAGAAAATGCTGTGATTATACATATAACTTGAATAGCATATTAAAAGCTAGATTGGAAAAAATGCAAGAAGAGCTAAAAATGTTTCTACGTGAAGAAATGAAAAAATCTTTTTTACCTGTTATAGAAGATAGTATCAAGAATTACTTAGATAATCCAGATAATACATTAATTATTCAAGAGAATATTATTCATGAAATGAGAGAAAGAGATAATAGGAAGAATAATATTATGATTTTTCAGCTGGAGGATAGTGATAATAGAGCACAAGACTTTGATACATTGAAAAAAATTTTTGCTGATGCTACATTCAACTTTAATGAGTTTACATTTGTCAGATGTGGCAAATTTACTATTGGAAATAATAGACCGTTAAAGGTTATGTTTGAGAATAGTTTATACGTTGCTTGGGTTCTAAAGAACTCTAAAACTCTTTCACAAAAGATTGGTTATACCATCTACATTAATAATGACAATACTGCCAATCAGAATAGATTATACAAGATTGTTAAAGAGAATTTAAGAAAACGATTAGATAGTGGGGAGAGTAATTTAAAACTTAAATATGTGAAAGGTATCCCAACTATTGTTATGGTGGATAATGAAAAACTGCATAGTAGTCAAAACATTCATGATAATAGTAATAACTTGTCACAATGATGTAAAAATACAGAGGATGGTCTAGCTTGTGACAATAATTTGTTGAGTCTTTACTACCAAAATGTTAGAGGTATAAAAAGTTATTCTAAGCTGAATCAATTGTGTTTTAGTGTTTCTTCTGCATCTGTTAGTTATGATGTTATTGCCGTAACTGAAACTTGGCTTGATCATAACGTTGATAATATGTTGTTTAACCTTCAGAACTATGAGATCTATAGATGCGATCGAAATTGTATATACTCTGGTAAAAATAAAGGTGGTGGAGTTATTTTGTTGATTAAAAAATCTATTATATCTAAAATTCACTGTAAAGTGGACATAGGTTATGAACAATTATGTGTTTCTTTGCTGTATGGATCTAGGAAATTCCTCATTAGCTTGACATACCTATCACCTACCTCCACTATTGATAACTACAAAGAACATAACAAGATAATTGAAGATGTTTATAAAGGAGACAATTTCACTGATATATGTATCCTTGGAGATTTTAATATTCCTGGATATTCTTGGCTATTTGATGATATAGATAAACTCATTTACTTATCTGGCCATAATGATTCAGTTATGAAGAGAGAAATCGCTAGTAACTTATGTTCATTTGTTAACATGTTTGGGGTTAAACAACTAAATACTTACAAGAATAAATCTAATAATACATTGGATCTCTTTTTTGTATCTTCTGTAGATAGTACATGTCAATGCTCTATTGACCCATTATCTAAGATAGATGAATATCATGGTGCAATTGATATAAACATACCATTACATAAACCTAGCAAGTTGCCATTTGAATTCTATGAATTTGATTATAGAAAAACTAACTTTGAGTTGGTTAACGTAGAATTATCTAATATAGATTGGGATGAACTAGCTAATAACCAGACAGATTTAAATAAATACATGATTGATTTCTATGAAACTATATTTAAGATAATCAAAAAACATTCACTAAAAATAAACAAGAAATCTAGTCACGTTTATTCCTACCCAAGATGGTTTTCACATGAACTAATTGAAGCCATTAAATATAAGAAAATTTTACATAAAAAAATTAAATCATTTCCTTCTGTCGATACTGATTTAATTATAGAGTATAAGAGGTGGAGAGCAGTTTGTAAGAGATTAACTAAGGTAAATTATATTAATTATACTAAAAATATTGAAGATGGATTATGTAATGATCCTAAAAGTTTTTGGAAATTTGTTGGTGATTCTAATAAAAAAGAGATTCCCGCTGAAATGGTATTTGAAGGAAACCTAGTTAATGATGGGCATGGTATTGCTAATGCTTTTGCCAGTCATTTTGGAAAAGTGTATGAAGAATTGAGTCTAACTGATGTTTCTGTAATACCATCGTCTGACTTATCAGTGTTAACTCATATGCAATTTACTGAAAAGGATGTTGAAAAAGCTATATGTGATATTAAAATTGATTGTTCTGCTGGACCTGATTTGATAAATCCAAAGTTTGTAAAGTGTTGTTGTTTGGTCATAGTAAAACCGCTTTTACATATTATTAATCTATCCTTAGCACAAGGTATTTATCCTGATGCATGGAAAAAATCATTTATTCTTCCTGTATACAAGGCTGGTGACACATCTGATGTTGGTAACTACAGACCAATCTCTATTATTAATGTCTTTGCTAAAATATTTGACAATGTCATTTACAATGAAGTATATGAACACTTGAAAGATTTCATCATTGATAGACAACATGGTAGTATAAGAGGTAGATCGGTTGTCACTAATCTCACTTCTTTTAACCATGATGTTGTTCTTGCTCTAAATAATAAAGCTTATGTTCAAGCTATATATACTGATCTAACCAAAGCCTTTGATAAGGTGAATCATAATCTACTCTTAAGTAAATTGAGTAAATATGGAATTGGTGGCAAACTATTGGATTGGTTTAAATCATATCTCTATGATAGAAAGCAGATTGTTAAGATTGGTACATTCAAATCATTTATGATTAAAATGCTGTCAGGCGTTCCTCAAGGATCAAAAATGTCTTCCCTTTTATTTATAGTATTTATTAATGATATTGTTACTGTGATTCGATCCTCAAAGGTGATGCTATATATGGATGACATGAAAATATACACTGAGGTATGGAATATCACAGACTTGCTAAGATTACAATGTGATCTTGATAGGATAGATGAATGGATAACAAGAAATGGTCTGAAATTTAAGAGGCGGTCGGAACCAAATCGGTGATTTACTTCGATGCTTGTAATAAATGCTTATAATAATTTATTCATTCATTAATATGGTAAAAATATAGTCATTTCCTCTAGTCATGTATATAAAGAATAATTTAAAATAGTTAAAGCCAGAAAAATATACAAAATATTGTTATAAAGCGAAAAATGCCACCTAACAATCGACACGACAGTTTTTTGCATGCGGTATATGTCAAGTCAGTTTGATATTTGTAATAAATGCTTATAATAATTTATTTACTTATTTACATGGTAAAAATATAGTCATTTCCTCTAGTCATGTATATAAAGAATAATTTGAATTAGTTTAAGCCATCAAAATATACAAAATATTATCGTAAAGCGAAAAATGCTGACTTGATATATACCGCAAGTCACCGATTTGGTTCCGACCGCCTCTTAATGTTGATAAATGCAAAGCTTTAGCTTTTTCTGTTTCTAATGTACTTAACTGGGATTTTTATTTGGATGGAATGAAGCTAGAAAATGTTGAGTGTATTAAGGACCTTGGAGTGATCTTTCAGAGAAACCTTTCATTCGACATGCACATTGAAAGAGTTGTGAGTAAAACTAGAAGATTGTTATTTCTCATTAAAAGGATGTGCATTGATTTTATTAGTCCGAAAACGTGTATAACATTGTACAACGCCTATGTCAAATCAGTTCTCATGTACTGTTCAATTGTGTGGGCACCATATAAACAAAAACAAATTTATGAATTGGAAAAGGTGCAAAACAATTTCTTACGTTTCTTATCATTCAAAACTGGTAATGGTATGGATCGATACAATCATGACTATGCAAATATTAGGAAGTAAGTTGGACTACCAACATTAGAATGTTCAAGAATGCAAGCTGATTTGCTGTGTCTATATAAGTTAATAAATGGTTATACTGATTGTGATTTACACGGAAAAACTTTTGCACCTAAAATACGTTCAAATGTTGCATATAAATTCACATCTACTATTATTGTAATAATTTTAATATCATTCTTGAAAAAAGATTAAAATCAAATTGAGATGATGTTTCCCTCAGAAGAAATGAAATTGGAAACCAGTCATCTATGCATTCAATATATACTCAATATGTATGTTGACTACATTCGAGACAGTCGAACAGCCTTTGTATTCAGACTTGATCGGGATTTAGCTTCAACTCGAACGGAAAAAGTTAACAGTAGTGCAGACAACCGAGCGCGTGTTTTAAAAAGAGGTAGGGGAAAAAGAAAAAGAGGGAGTAACCAAAATACATTCGTATTATGATGGTAAAATAGTAATTTTTAAAAAAATTAATAAATGTTACGATTTTAATATAATTTGTGAGTTTAAAACTATTAAAAAAGTATTTCAACTCCAAATCTAATTATTTTAAACAACTAGGGGGCAGATGAGCATGTATCATTTCATGTCGATGATATTTTGAAGTAGGTTTGGTCGAGTGCGCAGCGTTAACGCTTTTCCTTTTGAGTGTGCAAGTTAAACTCTTGGTCAGGATCACTTTTTTTTTTTAATTTTTTTTTATTGTTTTAAAATTTTTTATTAATTTTTTTATTTACATTTTTTTCTTATAATATTAAAATCTAATTTTTCACGAGTATATTAGGTATACTCGTTTTTTCAATGAATATTTTTAAAAATAAATTATTTCTTAGACGCTATGATGAAAAATATTAATAAATAAATAATAATAATGTTTATTTTATAATACTATAGTTTAATTTATTCATAATGTAATTTGTAAAATTTACATAATAAATAAATTAGACTATAATATTAATTTATTTATGTTAGAATGTATATTACATATTAATATATATCTTAAGACAAAATTTAACATTAAGTATTATAAACCTAACTATTATTCATTTATTAATATTTTTAATTATTACATCTAAGGAATAATTTATTTTTAAAAATATTCATTGAAAAAAATAAGTCTACTTAAAATATAAAAAAATTTTTTTCTATTATTATTGAGTAATACTATATAAATACATTTAAAGAAATATTGATGGTTTATTTGATCTATGACATAGTTAGACCTTCTCTAAGGGTACTACAAAAATTTTACATTTAAATTTTGTTATTTATATTTTTTTGAGCTGTGTAAAGTAAAAAAATTTGATCCTGAAAATTCAATAAATTTTTGGTAGATCTCTTGATGTCCGTTAAAGTGATCATTGAGCTGTTAAAATTTTAAATAAATAAAAGGTACAATTTTTAATTTTTTTTTAACTTTCACTATAAATTACACTTTATTATATTAAATGCATATATACGACACGTATTTATAATTATATATAAAAGCTTACCTTTAAAAAGGCATATGGTGGTCAAGTACGCTTATCCTGGTAGAAAATTTGTCTAGTCTTATCGAGGCCTCGATTATTTAACATACAAAACTAGACAGATCTAGAGTAAATTTCTACCAGGGTAGCGATTATTTTAATTAATGATTTTAACTTTTTATCTTTTTTTCAATAATTCGTTTCGTATTCAATACTTCATATTTTAGACTATTATTTTTATTAAATAAAATCATAATTTTTAACCAAATGGGAGATTTTATCGACTACCTTAGAAAAAAAATAAAAGTTTAAAACTAATTTTTTTTTACGAATTGAATTTATATAATGGTTTTAGAGAATTCCTTAAATACATTGGTATAAAACTATGAAACTTTGATATTAAAATGCCAATGAAATCATTGAACAGATGGCAAATATTAAATGCATTATTTAAATTTGTAATATAATAATTTGTTTTATCCAATTTCATTTCGAATGGTTTAATAGAATTTGATAGTATAGTACCGGGCAATAATTCTAGACAGGTTATCAAATTTTTGTTCCGACTTTGAAAAAGCGTATCTTTTTCAATTTTCATCCTAGAAAAAATTAAAAAAAAGCATTTTAAGAGGAGGTCACGTATCTCTGTCCTTTTCTAATCAAAGAAATGATTTTTTTACAAAAACTAATAACTTTATCAAAAAATGAAGAGAAAGCCGCATTTTATATCAGAAAAAGCAATATTTTCTTTGATAAGAAAAAATTAATTTTATAAAAAATTAATTTCGTTCTCAAGAAAACCTTGAAAAACCAAATTGTTCACCCTAACCTCTATGATTTCAGTTTATCAAGGTTTTCTTGAAAACAAAGCAATAAAATTAATTCTTTCTTATCAAAGAAAATATAGCTTTTTTCATTACGAGATGCGGCTTTCTCTTCATTTTTTGCTAAAGTTATTAATTTCTGTAAAAAACTCAATTCTTTGATTAGAAAAGGACAGAGATACGTGACCTCCTCTTGAAGTATTCTTTAAATGCTTTCTTTTTAGCTTACTTACATTTTTTTTAACAATATTTAAAAAAAAATAATCGCTTTGGCAATTTTGAAATTTTCTTCATTTTTGCATTTTTCTTCAATCAGCTGTAGTTTTTTAAATAATTGAGCTAGAAAAAATTTGAAAAAAGATTTGAAAAGGGCTAAAAAAATGCTATTTGCAGCTATTTTTATAAAAATTTTTAAATTATATTTTGTCAAGTTTTAAGCATATAAAGTTATTGATCTAATACTTTTGCAGTTGTAAAAAATAGTTGTAAAAAAGTTGTTTCAATAGCAAGTAAAAAATAATCGCTGGTGCAAAACTTTTGATTTCTATGATATAATTTTTGCAAAATAAATCTTTTTGTTATTTCATACTTTATTATGTTTTATTATTAATAATGAATAGTTATAATTTCCTATTAAAATTAAATCACTACTTCACCAGCGATTATTTTCTACTTGCTATTGAAGTGTTTTTTACAACTGCAACTGTTTTTTTTTATTCAATCTCTGTAACCAACCACCTAAATGCTGTAAAAAGCTTACCTTAAAGGTATATGGTGGTCAAGTATGCTAAGCGATTTATTTTGATTAATGATTTTAACCATTTTGATGTCTTTAAAATATTATAAAATATTTTTAGTAAAAAAATCAAACAATGATATTAGAATTTCATGAAATAATGAAACAAATGTCAAGTATTTTATTTCTATAATTGAATTTTGCATGCGTTCACAGAATTAATCTATTTATTTAGTATTTGAAACTATCAAATCTTTACATTAGAATTTCATGAAATCACGAAGCAAATGTCAATTATATAATACAGATGATAAAACTATGGCATCTTATACTATAAATTTTAGCAAAAAATTTTTCAAATTTTTTTTATAAATAAACGTTTAATCTCACTAACTGCATTACTTTTTGTCATCATTTCTTCTATCATTTATTTAAAAGTGTTCTGAAATTTTTTTAATTTTATTAAATATTTACAAAATTACTTGCCAGGCCCGTGTATAAAATTTTTTTTAATTTTTATTTAGTTAAAAAAAAAATTGTAATCATAAAAATATTGTTTAATTTTAAAATTGTAATTTTCTAATTTCATTATGTTACGTAATATGGTGTTTTGTATTCAGTATTTTTTAGGAGCGTATTTTATCTTAGTACAATTTCATATTACCTATATCTTACATCTATTATAATTTCTGGTTCAAATGTTAGAACATACATTCATTAGACATTTCACCAATAAAATATTTATACACGGGTTTGGCAAGTAATTTTGTAAGCATTTAATAAGATTAAAAAAATTTCAGAACACTTTTAAATAAATGATAGAAGAAATGATGACAAAAAGTAATGCAGTTAATGAGATTAAACGTTTATTTATAAAGAAAAAAATTTAAAAAATTTTTTGCTAAAATTTATAGTATAAGATGCCATAGTTTTATCATGCGTATTATATAATTGACATTTGCTTCGTGATTTCATTAAATTCTAATGTGAAGATTTGATAGTTTCAAATACTAAATAAATAGATTAATTCTGTGAACGAATGCAAAATTCAATTATAAAAATAAAATACTTGACATTTGTTTCATTATTTCATGAAATTCTAATATCATGGTTTGATTTTATTACTAAAAATATTTTATAATATGTTAAAGACATCAAAATGGTTAAAATTATTAATTAAAATAAATCGCTTAGCATACTTGACCACCATATACCTTTAAGGTAAGCTTTTATGTAATAATAAATACGTGTCGTATATATGCATTTAATATAATAAAGTGTAATTTATAATGAAAGATCAAAAAAAAAAAATGAAAAATTGTACCTTTTATTTATTTGAAATTTTAACAGCATAATGATTACTTTAACGAACATCAAGAAATCTATCAAAAATTTATTGAATTTTTAGGATCAAATTTTTTTACTTTACACAGCTCAAAAAATATAAATAACAAAATTTAAATGGAAAATTTTTGTAGTACTTTTAGAGAAGGTCTAACTATGTCATAGATCAAATAAACCATTAATATTTCCCTAAATGTATTTATATAATATTATAGTATAATAAAAAAAAATTTTTTTATGTTTTAAGTAGACTTATGTTTTCAATGAATATTTTTTAAAAATAAATTATTCCTTAGATATAATAATTAAAAATATTAATAAATGAATAATAGTTAGGTTTATAATGCTTAATGTTAAATTCTGTCTTAAGATATATATTAATATGTAATATACATTCTAACATAAATAAATTAATATTATAGTCTAATTTATTTATTATGTAAATTTTAAAAATTACATTATTAATAAATTAAACTATAGTATTATAAAATAAACATTATTATTATTTATTTATTAATATTTTTCATCATTACGTCTAAGAAATAATTTATTTTTAAAAAATATTCATTGAAAAAACGAGTATACTTAATATACTCGTGAAGAATTAGATTTTAATATTATAAGAAAAAAAAATGTAAATAAAAAAATTAATAAAAAATTTTAAAACAATAAAAAAAAATTAAAAAAAAAAAATGATCCTGACCAAGAGTTGAACTCGCACACTCCAAAGGAAAAGCGTAAACGTTGCGCACTCGACCAAACCTACTTCAAAATATCATTGACATGATATAATACATGCTCATCTGCCCCCTAGTTGTTTAAAATAATTAGATTTGGAGTTGAAATTCTTTTTCAATAGTTTTAAAGACTCACAAATTATATTACAATCTTAACATTCATTAATTTTTTTTAAATTACTATTTTACCATCATAATAAGAATGTATTTTGGTTACTCCCTCTTTTTCTTTTTCCCCTGCCTCCTTTCAAAACACGCGCTCGGTTACTGTTAGCTTTTTCAGTTCGAGTTGAAGCTGAATCCCGATCAAGTCTGAATACAAAGGCTATTCGACTGTCTCGAATGTAGTCAACGTACATACTTGATCATTTTTTGCAAACTAAATAGATAATATATTTACATCATAACTATTGAGTGTAAAAATATGTCAATAATGAAAGTATTAGTAAGTCTTTAGCGCATTCAAATCGGTTTCAAGTTTTTTTGAGCACAAATCAATTGCAAAAGTTTTTCCGTGTACTTTTAAACAGTTTGAACTTTTATAGACCTTTAGTGAATATTAGAAATACCAATAATGTTATTTTTTATATTAATTCTTTGGATTATTCTATTGATAAGTTCTATATACTGAATAGATTGTGTAGATTAGCTAATAGTTACTCTAGATTCTGTAATTTTGAATGTAATTCGATCTCTTTATTTAAAAGTAATATTAGATTAGGGTTTATTCAATAATTTTGTGAATTGAAGTGAATTGTATACATTATTCAGTTACTCTTTCTTTATATTGTAAAGATTTCTTTATTTTATTTTGCCTTAGATTATAAAACCATGTATTATTTTCTTTGTATTCAGAATTATCTATGCAATGTTTACTGCGCACATGAAAAATGTATATCTATTTAAGAGGGAGTTTTCCCCGTTAATAAAAATAAAATAAAATAAAATAAAAAATAAAAATTTTTTTACAATTTGGTATAAAAACAAGCTAGTAAGTAAAACAAATTAAAATAAAGTAAATAAAAAAAAATTAAAAATAGAAGGTCGTAAATGAAATCGAAGTTAGAAATTTATAGTAGATTTTAAGATAAAGAATTCATAAAAATCTAAGTAAAGCTCACAGAATTTAAATAAAAAATAAATAGAAAATTGTTTTATAAGTAAGCGAGATAAAATGTAAACACAAGATTAATTATTAATAGTGAATAACTATTGAACCAATAATTAAGTACATAACTACAGAATTCACATTAAATTCTATAATATTTTAAAAATCATAATGATTAATCTTGTATAAAAACACTACAGAATTACTACTATTATATTAAAATGAAGAATTGAGACTTTTTCTTTCATACGTGAATATCTTTTGCATTATTGTCACATACACATACACACATATACACATATTCATACGCATACACTTACTCATATACACATACGCACATATACAATATCCGTTACTTCGTTTCTGTTTCTCTGTTGCCGTTTCTTCGTCTCCGTTTCTCCGTCACTGTCTCTCCGCCTCCGCTTCTCTGTCTCTGATTCTTTGTCTCCATTTTTGTCTCAGTCTCTTCGTCTTCGTTTCTCCATCTCTGTTTTTTCGTCTTCGTTTCTCTGTTTCCGATTCTTTGTCTCCGTTTCTCTATCTCCGTTTCTTCGTCTTCGTTTTTCCGTCTTCGTTTCTCTGTTTCCGATTCTTTGTCTCCGTTTCTCTATCTCCGTTTCTTCGTCTCTCTCCGTCTCCGTTTCTTCGTCTTCGATTCTCGGTCTCCGTCCCTCCGTCTCCGTTTCTTCTTCTTCGTTTTTTCGTCTCCGTTTTTCCGTCCCTGTTTCTCCGTTTCCGTTTCTCTGTCTCCGTTTCTCCATCTCAGTTTCTGTGACTCTGTCTCTCCGTCGCCCCGTCTGCGTTTCTCTGTCTTCGTTTCTCTGTCTCCGTTTCTTCGTCTTCGTTTTTTCGTCTTCATTCTTTGTCTCTGTTTCTCCGTCTCCGTATCCCTGTCTCTGGTTCTCATTTTTCGTCTTCGTTTCTCCGTCTCCGTTTCTGTGTCTCCGTCTCTCTGTCTCCCTGTCTTCGTTTATCAGTCTCCGTTTCTCTGTCTTCGTCTCTCTGACTTTGTTTTTCCGTCTTTGTTTGTCCGTCTCCGTAGCTCTATCTCCATATCTCTGTCTCCCTCTATCCGTTATTACAATCATATTAAAGTGGAAAATTGAAACTTTTTTCACCTGAGAATATCTTTTGCATAATTGTTACATATATCTCCCTATATTAAATAGTTATATAAATAAAAAAAAACCTCCTCTCCTACCCCTCATTATTCCTCCCGCTATTCTGTATACTTAAAACATCACAATCCACCCCTCAAAATAACGTAAAAATCTGTCTAGAAATGATCTTTTTTGAAAAAAAAGACACCCCTCACTACCTCAGTCACCCTTCTACTACCCAAGTCACTGCTTTTGCTACCCCTCGTACGTCACTAACCCCCCCCCCTCAGATAATTTAGCTAAATATACCTGATTTTACCAATGTATTTGTTACTCATTCTCTATACCACTACTATCACCTTTCCCACTACTACCCCTTCACTACTACTCTCATTTTTTCCTCTCCTCCTCAAAATAACGTAAAAATGTCTCTTGGAACGTCTTTTTTAAAAATAAAATAAATAAAGGTACCCCTTACTACCCCAGTCACCTTTCGCTCCACAAGTCATCCCCTCGCTCCACAAGTCACCCCTTATCACCACTCATACCCTCCATACACTCTTCATATAATCATTATAAACCATCAAGAAAAAAATTCAAAAAATTTTAAAATTTTATATTTATGAAATACTTACTTAAGGCTATATGATGCAATATATATTTAATACATAGTTACCAATATTATAGATTGTTGATATAATTATTTTTTAACTATCAACTAATACCTACGTTCCTTAGACAACTTTCCACACCACCCATACTGAGACAAAAAAAAATAAGACACTTCTACTTCCAACATTTAAGTTTACTTTTTTTGTGTCCAAGCTGTAATTGCCTAAAAGTAAAGCACATTTTACTTTGTGCTAATTAGTCATTATCATGGTCAGAAAAACTTATCAAAAAATTTCCTACATCTAAAAGATTCTTCTTTCAGGTTAGCTTAAATTTGTTTTCTTGTTTTTGTCTTAAGTTGATCTTTTTCGTATGTTTTTCGTATTTTTTATATAAAAGTGAAAATCAACATATGATTATAAGAAACCATATAATTAAAAATGTTGTTAATAATTGGAATAAATATAAACAACATATAATAGGTAATAAATATTATATGAATATAATAAATAGTGATATTTATTTTGAGTACATGTCAAATAATGCTACTTTTGGTACAGAAATAGAAATTTAAAGTTTTGTAGAATTTTATAATGTATATGTTAAAGTACATATTATAAACAAAATACAAATATTTAGGAACTTCTCTAATCATTTTTAATTATTATTAATTTTTACTGGATCATATGATGCACGTCATTATGATATTTTAAATTATAAAAATAATAATTATAATCTTAAAAGAAAATTTAAACTTGAAGAACTTAATAAACAAATATAATAAAAAAAATAAAAACAGAAACAAAAAAAATAAAAGTAAAAATAAGCTTTATAATAAAATATATAAAAATAAAAAATTGACAAAAAAAAAATCAATTAAAAATTAAATTTAAAGAATAATATAAACAATTAAAATAACATAAATAAAAATTGGAAAAATTATTTAGGTAGAATGAGTTACGAATGTAAATATTGTAGTGCTTTATTTCGGAAAGAAGAAATAAAAAATTTCAATTGTTGTCAACAAGGAAAAGTTATTTTATCACCATTAACTAAATATAATGAAAAATTGAAATATTCTTTATAACATAATAGTGTTTTCAGAAATTTAATTAGATATTATAATAATTTATTTAGTTTTGCAACTTTTAATGCAAATGTCATTCAAAACCAAGGAAAAGCTATATATAATTTAAAAATTCAAGGATAAATTTGTCATACAGCACCTAATGCATTAATTTCTACTAACGACATTAAACCTACATGTGGACAGTTATATTTTTACGATAATATAGTAGCAATTGAAAAACGATTGAAAACTAATGAAAAATTAACATAGAATGAATGATAATCCCATGGCTAAGAATTACAAAAGCTTACATCAATTATCAAATATACAAAATATTCCAAATTATAAATTGTATTTTATGCGAAAAAATGACAAACAACAATATCGTTATAATAAGCTACTAACTTCGGAATGTGGTGCCATCATAGTATCTAATTCAGGAATTCCAGATAATTATGATCTTTGTGTATATCCGAAATAATCTTTTGAAGATAAAATTACCCATACTTATTTAGATAAATTATCTTATTACGTGGATCCAATGATTTTTCCTTTAATGTTTCCAGCGGGAGATTTAGGTTGGAGTATGAAAATATTGAAAATAATGATTGTCTTACAATACTACAATATTATTTATATGGAATCCATTGGAGACCAAATTTAAAAAATTTCAACCCTATTTTATATTGTGGAAGATTAACACAACAATTCATAATACATGCATATATGATGGTTGAAAGTGATAGAATGAATTTTTTTAGAAATAATCAAAAACAATTACGCATAGAATGTTATCAAGGTTTATTAGATCATGTAATAAATAGTGCTTCAAATGTTTCAACAAATTTTGAAAACAAAGAGAGAATTGGAAATCTTTTTATTTTACCCTCATCATATATTGGTAGTCCAAGATATATGCAGCAATATTATCAAGATGTCATGGCAATAATGAGAACAGTAGAAAAACCAGACTTATTTACAACAATGACATGTAATCCTAAATGGAAAGAATTGAAAGAAACTTTAAAAAATTTTCCAGAAGGAACAGCTCCCAATGACATACCAAATATCACAGTAAGATTATTTTATATAAAATTTAAAATGTTATTGAATAATATTATAAAAAACGGAATTTTGTCCTGTTACAGCTTATGTATTTTCGATTGAATTTCAAAAAAGAGGGTTACCTCACGCGCATATTATTATAACATTACATCATAATCATAAAATATTAACTTCAGAAAATATTGATAAATATATTTCAGCAGCAATATATTTATCAATATTTAGCAATATATTTATCAATATAGCAAGGTATACCTTCATCAGAAAATAAATACTTACAAAAATTAGTAATTAAACACATGTTACATGGACCACATACAGATAAATCACCTTGTTATGATAAAAATGAAACTATGTGTAAAAAAAAATTCCCAAAATCATTTAATGAAATTACAATAATTGAAGAAAACAAATATCCACAATACAAAAGAAGAAATAATATTTTAGATAATCATACGTATAATTTAAAAAATAATAAATAAAATAATAAAAGTTGATAATTTAATGGTTGTTCCTTACAACAGTTTTTTGTTAGCGAAAGATAATGCTCATATCAATACTGAACTTTGTATAATACGATACAAAGTATAAATTATATTCATGATTATATTCATAAAGATGTAGATAAAGCTTACTGTAAAATAAAACAAGATAAAATTGAAGAAAATAATAAAGATGATGTTTATGATGAAATAACTCAATACATAGATGGAAGATATTCAAGTCCAATAGAGGCCGCATGGAGATTACAAGAATTTACACTATGCGGTAGAAGTCATACAGTAATAAGATTAAATATCCATGCAGAAAATCAACAAAAAATAATTTTGATGAAAATGATATACATTCAGCATTAAACAAATACGATTCAAACATTGACCGCATGGTTTAAATTGAATAAAAAAGATGATTTTGCTAAAAAAATTGAATATGTTAATATACCACAATATTATATTTTTAATTTTAAGACTAAATCTTAGATTAAAAGATCAAAATTTAGAAAAAATATAGACATCGGTAGATTAAATGTAGTGCTACATGTGAAGGGAACCATGGTTTTATTTTAAATAATTGTATAAAAAAATGGAATAATAGTCCAGTCATTGAAGCATTTCAGCTGGAAATTTTGTCGGTTAGGATGGATCAACATGAAAATTTGTCAGTAGGTAAAGAATAGTCCAAAAAACAAAAGTTATATAATGCCGATGTGCGCTTTTGCCCAGGGGGCGGGAGCCGCCCTTTCTCGGGGGCGGTGAGAAAAAAAAAAGAAACCATATAATTCGATGTAAAAATCAATTTAAAGCAAAAAGTTTTTAATGAGTTTTTTTGTTAAATGAATACTTTTCGAGCTATAGGTGATTGAAAACATAGATTTTTAGTGTAAAAAAGCATGTTTTCTGACGGTATTTCATGAAATAACTTGAAAAGTTTTAATTTTATCAAAAAACTCATAAGAAACAAAAATAAAGCTTGTAGAAAAACGAAACGATTCCATTTTTAATCATTATTTTATATACAATACATAAGGAATTATAAATTATTGAATATTAATACTGTTACGCTTGAAACTTTAAGAACAATATTCAACGTTAAATAACAGAAAAATGGCATACTTTTTGAGAAAAATGTATATAATATTTTTTGAAGGTATTGAGATTATCTTTTAAATCAATTTTGTTTTAAGTCAATAGTATGAAAATTAAAGGAGTTACAAGGAAAATAAAATTATTTTATATAGTTTGACAATAAAATTTCAATATTAAAACTACTGTCATTAAGACAGGTTTTGAAATATAAAGAAATCCTTTTAGGGTTTATCTTATTTAGGTACCAACTATGTTTTCTAGAAGTTTCAGCAATTTAGGATGCTTATTTTTTAAAAAAATCAAGTTTATATAAAAAAAAAAATTTTTTTATTTTTCAAAAATTTATCCTTTTTTTAAAATATCTTAATAATTAACAGATGTACGTAAAAAGTACTAAAGTTAAAAAACATAGCTTTTTTTTTCATGAATATTTTGCTTTTTTTTTTATTTATGTCCGATAAAAATCAACTTAGATATCAGTGTTAGAATCCTGTAATCAGAGCCAAGTACCACCTATTTTTGGCCCTTCAAACTACACGGAAAAAAGTTTTCATCGGTAAAACTAATGCTAAATTCGATTAGATGTTTAAATTCCAATGCTAGTGTGTTCTAAAGTAATGAATGGCATTAATCTTTTTCGCTCTATTGATAGCACAAATAAAATTCATACCAGTGCAGTATTTTTTAGTGCTATAAATATTTATTTTCGATAACTGACGCGTGAATTTACAGTGCCACCTTTGGCACGGTTTTTTCGGGTGCCAAGCACGTTAAATAACGGCGCTGGTGTATGTTTGTGTATACGAATTTTCGATTGTAGCAGTGTGCACGATTGTGAAGTTTTACACAAAAGTTTTTCTATTTATTGCATAGGAAATAAGTGCCAAATGGATAATTTTATACAAAAAATATTAAATGTTAAATATTAAATATTCTATGTTACTTTTATGAGAAGTTACATAAAAAAAATGAGAAAAAATTGCAAGTTTGTTTCGACCAGTTTTCACGTATAATTTCGTACTAAAATAACTAAATAACTTTTCTTGAAAAAGAAATCTTGTTGAACTTCGAACATAAAACTCTGTCATTATGTTTTCTAAGACATGTATATATATATATATATATATATATATATATATATATATATATATATATATATATACATACATACATGTATAAATAAATAAAATATAACTGACTTGAAAGATTATTTATGATAGCAATAAGTTGATTTTGTGAAAAAACTGATACCATGCATTAAGAATTTCTCTGTTAATGCGCAGAACTGAAATTTTGATGTTGGCACTGGAAAAAACCGTGCTAGTCGTTAGAATTTCTCTGCTAATGCGCAGAACTTAAATTTTGATGTTGGCACTGGAAAAAACCGTGCTAATCATTGAAAATCAATGTGCTGGACCTTAGAAGGTAAAATAGTAAAACTAGCATTGATTAAAATGATACTGTCATGGTTTTTTTCATTATAAAACACGCAATTTTAACCTTCTATTATTTAGCACTAGTTTTTAAGGTGAAAACTCTTTTCCGTGTAAAAAATCTCAAAAAATAAAACTTTTTAAAAATTGATATTCACATGACTTAAATATGATACAATTACCTACAAAATCCATTTTGGAACAATTAAAAAGCTTTAAAATTAGCGGAGTTATCATAAAAAAACCAATTGTACTTTTTCGGTAAAATTTTCGGAGCGCATAAATTCGTTTATTTTCGAGTATTTTAGATACATACATATAAATATTTTACAGTTTCTTTGAGTCTGTACGGTATATAGCTTCTATTCTTTTCAGTTCCTATATGTATATTTTGTAAGTGGACATATATATATACATATATATATATATATATATATATATATATATATATATTAAGTATAAACTCAGGTAGAAGAAAAGAAATGAGACTATGTAGCTTGCCGATTTGATATGGGACTGCGAAAGATATACAAATTAATAAATTAGAGAAAGTTAATTTATCTACGTATTTAGAAAATATGCGTTACCAGATCTTTATTAAGGTTACAACTAAAAATAGCGCTGTAAAATTGTCATCATTAGTTCCAACAGTTGATGCTTTATGCGAACATTTTAAAAGAGTATATTTGCAAACGCAAATATGGTTAGGAAATAAAAATATTCTTCCGACAAATTGGGGATGGATCCATAAAGATGGTTTTTTACAGCCTACAAGAATGCTAAACCATCCTGCACCGGAACAGCTTCTAAGAATGATTTTTTGCAACTGTAAGACTACTTGTGGTGCTAATTGCAGTTGCAGAAAATTAGGATTATTTTGTAACTCGACATGTGGATCATGCTCCGGTGACAATTGTTTAAACTGTCCTCCGATTACAGATCCAGGAGAAGAAGAAGAAGTCGAAATTGATAATGAATAGAATTTAAAAAAATTTGTTTAAAATTTAAGTGAAATATTTGTATTTTTTTATTTTGTTCTTATAATAATAATAATAATAATAATAATAATAATAATAATAATAATAATAATTTTTAAGTTATGATAGTCTTATAATTTTAACCATAAATAGTCATTTTTAAATGTAAAATACTTAAATATATTCTAAATTCTATAATAAGACATAAAAAATATATTATTAATAGAATAAAAGTTATCAAATTATTAAAAGTACTAAAGACTCGTTTTTTTGGCATTTTATCATCAAGGGTTGTTTTTAAGGGTTGAAATGTTACAATAAAATGAAAATCATTATAAACTGTGAAAAAATGTCTAATTTAATATAAATATGTCATTACAAAATAATTTACATGTTCAAAATTATTTTTTTCTATTTTTCATCGTAAGGGGCAGTTTTTAAGGGTTGAAATAATGTAATAAATTAAAAATTATATCATAAACTTAAAACGTTAATATTTTTCCATAATTGTATCATAAAAATATTTTTTAATATTAAAAACTATATATGCTCTTTTTATTAAGTCAAAGGGGTGGTTTTTAAGGGTTGTAAAAATGCTTAATATTATTAATTATGTTCCACAATATTAAACAATACTTATTTTAGACATTCCAAGATTATTTTAATTATTTATAAGCGTTAATCGGCATTTTTACTATTTTTCAACTTTAAGGGTAGTTTTTACCCCTTTAAAGCAAAAAGCGCACCTCGCCGATATATAACTTTTGATCTGTAGGGTAATATAAGCTTAATCCTAAAGTTTTATGAAAATCGGTGCTAACGGAAAGAATTTCCAGGTTATACCCTATTTTTGCCTTCAATGACTGGACTATAATTTTAATTAATTTTAACATATCTTGAAATAACTTAAAATCATTATTATTGATTTTATATGATTATTTAAAATAAAACAAAAATAAACCAACGCGCCGTAATACTATGCATTTTTTATTATTTAATTTATATTATAAATTATTAACTGTAAGGTATTATTGACAGTACCTCTTCGGGTGGTGTGGAAATCTTTCTGAACAAATATAGAATTAATATTAATTTTATTAATAATTTTTGTCAGTACGAATTTCATTATGGACTGATATTTTCATTAGTGTAAATATGCACGGGGGTTGGCGAGCAGCGCGAGCAGGGGGTACCCCCCCCCCTAATGGGACGTTCTCTGTCAACGGGAGACCCCCTCCTGTCCAAAATTGTTTAAGGTTTTTCAGAGCGTATGCGGGTGCGAAATGAAGCTTATCACCTCTAGTTTCAAATGCCGTCTGGCCTTTTGAGAAAATCAGCATGGCGGCTCTAACATGTCGGCTAGAATCTGAGGTACTCCAGATTTTTAAACTGAAAAGTTCTATAAAAAATCCAATATTTATTGAAATATCCTAAAAATGATTGTATATAGGTTTTCGGGTTCGCTAATTACAAATCTGAAGTCAGGTTTGTGAATTTTCAAATCCAAGATGGCGGACCCATACGGCGATATGAAATTTAAGGGTTAACCCACGACACCCAAAGGGTTTAGCCACGACACACAAAAGTTTAACCCATAATACCCAAAGAAATACCCACGACACCCAAACAGTTAACCCACGACAGCCAAAGAATTAACCCACGTACCCAAAGGGATAATTCGTCGTGGATTCGTCGTCCTTTGGATGTCGTGAGGGTCAACACTTTGGGTGTCGTGGGTTAACCCTTTGGATATCATGAGTTAACTTTTTGGGTGTCATGGGTTAACCACTTGGGTCTTGTGGGTTAATTCTTTGGGTGTCGTGGGTTAACCCTTAAATTTCATATCGCCATCTTGGATCTGCCATCTTGGATTTAAAATTTCACAAATCTGACTCCAGATTCGTGATCAGCGACCCCGAAAGCTCCCGATTAAGCATTTACAAGTTTCTGTATTGAATAGATTCTTCAAAAATAAATTCTTTTGAAAAAACTGAATTTTTATGTTTGTTTATTTATACAGCAATTATTATAAACAGTTATGTCAAATAAGCTATATTTTTATGTTTTTCATCAATTAAGTAGCTGAAAAATGCAAAAAACCCGACCTAAATACGTTAAAAATTAATTAAATAGCAAAAATCTGAAGTTAAATTGGTGGTAATCCACGTTACCACCGTGCAACTAAGGTTTAAAGTGAGTCGTCTTGCCTTTCACTTATATACATAGGGTAATTATAGAATAACATTACGTGAAATAGTAATCAGCGTATGATTCTTTTTATTGAAACTGCAACATGTAACTTGATATTTTTTATTGAAAATTCATCACGTTGACAAACCTTAGCATACCTGCTTATTTCTTCAAGTATTAGTGAAATAATTCTTTTTGGAAATTTAAAAAAGTTTCTTCAGTGTCAATTCAAATATATGAATTTGTTATTTTCTTAGAAATACCTGCAAAACTATTTTTTTCACACTAGCAAGAATTTTTTTCCACTAGCCACTGAACAAGTGTCGAAATAAATTTAGAATATCATAATTAATCTTGCTTAAAGATATTTAAATATTTTTGAAAAATTTTTTCTCTTGCTTCTTGGTATTAGTAATGTGTGTCATATAAATAAAAAATTGGCTTCTTTGAAAAACTTATTATTTATTATTAAATATGTCTGACAAACTACGACTAGATAGATGTTGTAACCCCTTCAGTCGTCCTAATGAAAAAGGACATGTTGGGAAAGGTTTACGAAATATATCAAGAACAATTCAGCAACAATTTCATCACCTGCAAAATAATAGTAAAATATGTAATCAATGTAGAAAAAAATTGAAAACTAATTTTATGTCACTCAATTCAAGTGTAGATGATGACAATATCAATGAAAGTATGGAAGTAGATGAAATTTTTTTAGAAGGAGAAGGTTCTCATGTAAGCACTACTGAATGTGATTTGAAGTTAGCCGAAGAAATTCTACACGAAATAATAACTGAATTAAAAGAAAAACTTCACAGCTTACAAGGAAATCATCCTCTAAAATTAAAAATTCTGACAATAGCCCCGTCAAGTTGGAGTGTGAATAAAATTGCTAAAGAGTTTGGTGTATCATGGAAATTTGCAAAGAAATCCAAGGAACTCAAAGCTTCTAAAGGCATTTTGCCTGATACCACAGCTAAGGTAGGTAAAACTTTACCCAGTATTACTATTGAGAAGGTCACAGCATTTTACGATGAAGATAGTCATAGCAGAATTATGCCGGGAAAAAAGGATTGCGTTACTGTAGAGGTGAATGGAATAAAAACTGAAGTTCAAAAAAGAATGTTACTCTTGAATCTAAAAGAACTACATTCTTCAGAACCCCAGAAGTCCCAGAAGTCAGAGAAATCAATCTTGGATTTGAAAATTCACAAATCTGACTTCAGATTCGTGATTAGCGAACCCGAAAACCTGTATACAATCATTCTTAGGATATTTCAATAAATATTGGATTTTTTATAGAACTTTTTAGTTTAAAAATCTGGAGTACCCCAGATTCTAGCCGCCATGTTGGAGCCGCCATGCTGATTTTGTCATAAGGCCAGACGACATTTGAAACTAGAGGTAATAAGCTTCATTTTGCATCCACATACGCTCCGAAAAACCTTAACCAATTTTGGACAGGGGGGGTCTCCCGTTGACAGAGAACGTCCCATATATATATTTTTTTTTCTCAAAAAACCGAACTTTTGAGGAGTCTACAGTGTTGCCTTACATAGGGAATCATATGTTAAAACATTCCGTGGAACTTTAAGGATTTTTAAAATAGAAAATATTGGCGGGAAAAAAAGTGTGGTATAACAATAGAAACTGCCACACACCCGCCGAGTGTGCGGGATACTAAAACAAGGACGGTACTATCGAAGCGGTTTTTGTTTAGATTTGGCAACGTAGCAATCCTCGAAAGTCCGTAGCGATATAAATACATATATATATATATATATATATATATATATATATATATATATATATACACACACACGTTGACTTACACATATACTCCCATACACATACATATACGCATATTCACATGCACACATACACACACACACACACATACATATATATATATATATATATATATATATTCCTATGTACATTTTCACATATACACGTTACACATATACGTACACATAAACATACACACTTAGTCACATAAACACATACATACATATACATACACATATACACATACGCACACACGCACATATAGAACATTTGCCTTTCCATCTCCGTCTCTCTATCCCCGTCACTCTGTCTCTCTGGCTCGGTTTTTTGCCTTCGTCTCTCCGTCTTCGTTTCTTTATCACCGTCTTTTCGTCTCCATCTCTCTATCTCCGTCCCTAAGTCTATGTCTCTCCGTCTCTGTCTCTTTGTTTTCGTCTCTTCGTCCCTCTGTCTATGTTTCTGCGTCTTCCTCTCTTCGTTTTCGTCTCTCTGTCTTCTCCTCTCTGTTTTCGTCTCTCTGTCTTCTTCTCTCCGTCTCTTCGTCTCCGTTTCTGTGTCTCTTCGTCTCCGTTATTACGTCTCTGTTTCATCTTTGTTCCTTTGTCTAAACACATGATTAAAAAGAATGAATTCTAATCATATGTTTTAATTCATTTAAATGGAATTTAGTAAAACAAATTTTTAACCTATCATGATGATATGATTTGTATTTAAACAATTTTTATGCATATTGGAACTTTAATTAATTCTTTTTTCTCAAATATATAAAAACTATATTTTTAACAGAACTGCAATATAAAAATTTATCAATTAAAACAATTTTATTGACTTTAAAATTGGCTAATTTATACATATTAATATAACATATGAAAATTCAACCGAGCGACGTTAGGAGCGAGGTAAATTAAGCTCGTATTATATTAAGTCTAAAATGAATACTAAAAGTAAATGATTGCGCATAAGGATCTTAATTAAGAATATTAAAATCATAACAAGATAAAAAGAGTATAAAAAATTAAAATCGAATGTAAAAAATTAAAGTAAAAAAGAGATAGAAAATAATTAATTAAGCATATAAAAGGGAAATAAATCGCTTGAGGTCGAAATAAATTAATAAAAATAATTAAATTCAAAACTATAAGATAGAATATTATATTAAGTGAAGTATAAGAAAACTTAAGTGACATTAAACGAGCAAGAAACCGCAAAAGTAAATAACATTCCTTTAGAAGAGATTTAAACTCAAGCGAGATTAAAGAATTTGCCGAACTAATCATGCGAAATTCCTTGGACGCAATTTGCTAAACTAAATCACGACAGGTCATCAGTTCACAATGAGTGATTAAGACAACTAGAGTAAAAAAGGTTGTGAGCAAAATGCCGTCCTGCCAAAGAAATAGTGAGTACCTGACGATTAAGCATTTTAACATACGCTACGTCACCACAAGCGTTAAAGAAGAGATGCTTGAAAACGAGGTCATCAACTGTTCTTGGGTGGACAATGACCATAGGGTTTTGGAGTATGGGAGAGTCCTTGCTTCATCTGAAAGCAAATATATGCCTACCGCCTTTGAGGAAGAGCTTCGCTTCGCGCGCCCTCGGCAATTTCAGCTCAAGCGACAAACATTGTCCTCGATTCATATTCCACCTGAATACGGCCAAAGGACATATATAACTAATATATATATATATATATATATATATATATATATATATATATATATATACTCGTAAAATTGAATACTAATAAAATTAAGTTTTAGCATAAAGCTAATTATTTATGTTGAAATTGTATTTTATAAAATAATATAACAATTTACAAGTTATAAATTATAATAATTATGTAAACTTTTTATTAATAGTTAAAAATAATATTTAATATGTGATTATCATTTTCATAGTTTATTTAAAATATTATGTAAATTATAGAAGTATAAATCATTTAAAGTGAAATATAATGTAACTTCGAAGATAAATCCAATCTAATAGAATAATTGTAATCTTCAATCATTATATTCAAAACAAATTTCAGAGTGATATTGAAGAATATTATTTATTTCCCGCATTCTTAATAAATGGCTTGCTAATCATAAGTAAATTTTCTTTAAAATGTTTACTTTTTTATGGAAAATTTTACTTTCATCTAAACAGATCATAAATATTAATTCATAATTATAGACATAATCAGGAAAATTTATCTATATTTCATATATGTTCCTATCTTAATATTTGACTATTAAAAAAAATTTAATATTGAAAAAACGCTGCCAAGTGCTTTGGCTGAATGCTTTCTCATAGAGCTCTTTTAGTTTCATTAATTTTTTTATATTTATTTAAATGTGATTTTAATATTAAAAAATTGTCTAACATTAATATTTACTCATATTGTACTTTATAAATTTCGAACATATATGGGCAAATCTTCAAAACTTTTTATGTACTAGTGGCGAGTCATTTTGTAGCTGTTACTGAGTTTCCGCATGATGCACAATATCTAAACTGAGTTCACACCTTCTGTGCAATCCTGTGACTCTATTCCTAATGGATTTAATCAGTGTGCCACCAACGGTGCAGTAGATATTTCTATAAAACGTAAATTTTTATGTATGAAAAATTACATAATTTTATGTATGTAAAAATTTACGTTTTATAGAAATATCTACTGTGCCGTTGATGGCACACTTACCAAATCTATCAGAAATAGAGTCACAGGATTGCCCTAAAGGTGTGAGCCCAGTTTAGATAGTGTGCATCATGCGGCAAACCACTAGCAGTCGTAAAAGGACTTTTCAAAAGCATCACGAGAAAATTAAAAGTTTTAAAGATTTGTCCATATGCTAGCTGTTTGCTTTTTCAACATTTATAATTTATTTTAAATCATCAAGTAATACAAAAAAATTTGTTCTATTGAAAAAATGATATAATGTAGTAATAAAAAGAATGATGACAACAAAATTTCTAATCTTTATAAAATGCAATCATATTTATATATAAATACAGTTCATGTTTATAGCTCTATAAGAAAAACTACTCTATGAATACCAATTTTCAATAGCTTCCCGTCTAGTTATACAAAAACATAGATGGTATACAAAATTTGAAGCAAATCCATCGAGTAATTTTCGAGATCTAAGTGGTTAAATAAATAACATTTTCTTTTCAAAATTTAAAAAATGCTCTAAAATTAAAACTACGCTATGAAAATCAATTTTTGAAAATTTCCCTTCTTTTGGCAGTCGCAAATAATTTCCCTGCAATTTTTAGAACGAATCTATCGAGTGCTTTACGTAGAATAAAAAAAATAAGAAAAGAAGAATCGAAATTTTTTTTTAAATCTTTAAAATTCTCTAAAATTGTAACCACGCTAAGGAATTAGTTTTCAAAAGCTTATTTTTTTCAGACAATAGCGAATTAATTGCATAAAAATTTTGGAGAAAATTTATAGTATGGTTAACGCAAAAAAGAAAACAAATGAAAAATAAAAATTTTTTTTTAAATTTTCAAAGCGCTCTAGAATTAAAACTGCGCTGAGAAAATTAGTTTTCCAAAGCTTGTTTTCTTCAGACAGTAGCGAATTAATTGCATACAAATTTTGGAGCAAATTTATCAAATAGTTTTCATAAAATAGAAAAAAATTAAAAATAAAAATTTTTTTAAAAATTTTAAAAATGCTCTAGAATTAAAAGTGCGCCAAGAAAATTGGTTTACAAAATTTTTTATACTTTTGGCAGTCGAAATTAAGTTTCATACAAATTTTTGAACAAATTCTTTGAGTAGTTTACGTAAAATACAAAAAAAATTAAAAATCGAAATTTTTTTAAAATTCTTAAAATGATTCTAAAAAAAAAACTACGCTAAGAAAACCAATTCTCAATAGCTTCCACACCAGTTCATCAAAAAATTGAATTGTATGGAAAATTTGAAGTAAATCCATCGAGTAATTTTTAAGATTTTATTGGCTTAATAAATAGAAACATTTTTTTTTTAATTTCAAAATGCTCTAAAATTAAAACTAAGCTAAGAAAATCAGTTTTTAAAAATTTATTTTATCCGGGCAATCACAAATAATTTCCGTGCAAATTTTGAAGCAAATTCATCGAGTAGTAAACAAAAAAAAACCAAAAAACGAAAAATCGAAATATTTTTTTTTTTTTATCTAAACTTCAAAATGAAAACTACGCTAAAAGAACCAATTATCAATAGCTTCCCAGCAAGTTAGTCACAAAACTAAATTCCATGCAAAATTAGAAGCAAATCCATCGAGTAGTTCTCGAGATACAGTTTACTAACTGAATTCATACACACACACACACACACACACACACACACACACACACCCTAATTTTTTAAATGATAATTCCTTATTATTATCAAGAACTTATTCAAAAATTATAAATATCAATAATATAAAAATGAAAAAAACAAATATAAAATTGAATATAGTATAACCTTACTTGTGATACATACACTTTGTAATATTTATATTTCATTAAGAATTTACATTTGATGCAAATAGAATTGTTGGGTAATTGCAAATAGTCCATTTATTATTTCGAAACATTAGAATTTTAAAATAACCAAAATATTTTATTTTAATCTTATAATTGTGTATTGAAATTCAGTATTTCGTATGTAAAAAATACATATGTGAAGATATTATAATTAGAAATAAACATAAAATTTGTTTTTAAGCATTTTTCACGTAAATAGGTTATTTTTAATTTCGTTAAAATACATGATCATATATTAAGGTCAAGAATCTAAACATGAGAGCCGTTCTTCCATGATATTACACGTTACTCATAACTCGTTACATGTTTTAAATTTTTGTTGTCCGATGTCTACTGAATTCAATATTTAAACAATACTCAAGTTCGAAATTATACGTGATACTCACGGTCACCTATAAAGTCGAGCTTACTTTTCGACTTTTGTGAATTGTGCGTTACAATTTACATACGATTTAGGACATTCTTCACTTCTTTTCCCTAGGTGAAAAATATACTATTGAAAGTGAAATATTCTTGGAAACAAAGCTTGAGTTTTCTATTTTTTTTTAATGTTCCTAGTTCTATTCCATTACTTTATATTATTTAGTTTCACTGATTTTTAGTATAAAGTAATTCTATGTTTGAAATTTTTTTTCGTTTTTGCTACCTTTATTTCAAATATTAAACTATACATATTTGCTCTTTATTGAAAATCGGTGAAGTTAATTATATACATGTGATCGAACAGAACTACATGACATTCCAGATATGACATTTAAACTTACCCTTATATTGTATGTTTGATAAACTTAAGTTTTTTTTAATATTTGTTTAAATATACAATAACGCATATTTGAATACAATATTTAGAAGTTAATTTACTCTTCAATGAATTTTAAATATTATTGTAATTAAAATATTTACCACCTTTTTCTATGAATCTCCGGTTCTTCGAATTGTGCATTTTTTAGGTATGTGCTTTGAACATATATACATGGAGGCAGCATGTTATATGGAAAAGTAGTAGCTATTTCAACGATGATGTAAGAGAGAAAGAAAATAACCACTTAAATACTGTCTTTCTGGTTCAGCGCTTACGGGAGCGTTACGCAAGAGAGATATGATGTAAGTTCATATTTTCTTTCTCTCTACCTAAAGTTGCCACCACTTTTTAACACGGCATGCTTCCACCATAGTATATATGCTCTAAGGGTATGTGTAATTCTTTTTGTAATTTTTTTTTTTTTCAAAAGATTAATATATAAAGGATATTGTCCTCTATATGATTAACCTTTTTCCATGGTGAAGTCGAGGGAGTCCCCGTCCGGTACCGTTTAACACATTACATCAGGCTAGACTGTCAGACCCACTATACCGAAAACTTTGACTACCGATGGATAATCAGCCACTTTTGTGACCAATAATCAACCGATACCCAATGAGGTCGGATTTTTAAGAGTCGCGATATAAATGGAACATACACTAATTTACTTTCGAAAAAAAAGTTTAGAGGTACCTGGCCAGGATTCGAACCCATGCCCTCCGCGTTGAAGGCAAGAGCTTTATCCATTACGCCACCGCGCTCCTTTAATTCTTCTTGTGATAAGATTTGCTTTTTTTTTGGTCCTTATATAATTAGTAGTTATTATATATTAAAGTGAAACTACCTTTTTCTACAGTTTTTGGTTCCTACGGATCTGCGCATTCTTTCGTAATAAGAATAGCAATTTTTATTGAGTCCTATATAATGAGTAGTTATATACAACCACTTTTTTCGGGCCACATTTTTTGGTCTTATTAGAGCTGTAGTATATGTATTTCTCTCTTCATCTATTATCACTATATTTTGTTTTATTATCTTTTTTTCACCCTCTATTCTTTCATCTTTCATTTTTCTTTCACCCCCTCCATCTTCAGCTACCCTTTTTAATTTTCTCTCTCTTTTAAAGTATAGATTTTAATTATAATGTAATATTAGAGTCTAAACTTGACTAGCTTCTAGACAAAAGAAAAAATTTTTTATTGCCAGCGCATTTCTAAATGCAGCTAAATTTAACTCAATCAGCTAATTTTTGAATGACATTTCATCAATTTTTATCTAAATTTTGTATGATTGAACTGACTTTATGAATAAATTCAGCTAATTTTTAAGTAAATTTATCCTACTTCTGTTTAGTTTTAACTAACGTTTAGCTAACTTTTATGCAACTTTTAGCTATTTTTTAGCCAACTTTTAGTTAACTTGTAGCTTCTATTTTAACTAAATTTCAGTTGGATTTCAGCTATATTATAGCTTACTGGGGTCACGATTGATTCTCATACACAGTGTAATCATAATATAAAGAGATATAAATATTAACATATAATATAGTTTTTAAAAAAATTTAGTCTTTGACCCTTCATATCTTACCCATAGAACTCTTATTTTCCATCCTTTTATTTAAGAATACCCTTTTTCTATGCATTCTACACCCATTTTCTACCTTTTTCCAACTCTACATCCCACCCAACAAAAATAACTGCTGATACCCAAGTAAAGATACTTGAGTTCCAAGTTTCACTCAATACTCAAATCACGCCCATGAATTTGAACCTTATAGACGAATCCCAACCTTGTGAATACTGAAAATTATCAAGTTCCAACCTTAATCTTCAATTTGCACTTACGCACACAGAGAAAGGAAAATACCTAAAGTAATGTACTAACTTAAGTCAATAGTCAAAAAACTATTACCAGTCGTTTTTTAATTGATATTCAGTGCATAAATTAAGACGATCTATATTAGTACATCTTTTAAAGTGACTTATCCCAAAAATTATCAGGTGTAGTACCGAATTTTTCCGTACTACGGAACTAAATTATCTTATACCAACATATTACCTATATAATACGCACTGCGGCGCTGTCAAGTATGAAGCTTCAACATGATTAATACTTGATAACGTAAAAATCATTAAATTGTAAAACAATTTTGAACAGTTGATAAGTATAATGTAAATTATATGATATATATATATAAATTCTAAATTACTAATAATCAGTTTTAAACTCAAAAGCTAACTATTTTAAAACGAAGTATGGTAGATAAACATATATCCTATTATTCCTTCAATATCACAAATTAGAAAATTAATTATTAGTAATTTAAAGGTGTTATATATTATATAAATAATTCCATATTTATTATTTTTTAATTTTAGTTACAGAAAAAGCTGTAACAAAAAAGATTAACAATCACATTTTCTGCAAAATATTACCCTTGAATTGAGTAGGTAAAATATCAGTCTTACCAGGAGAGGCTATGAGCTTCGGGTTACAGATCTTGATGAAACTTTGGAATATGTTTTAAGGTACCAAAATATAAGTAAAGCCAGAGCGGTGCGGTCTAACGTTTCAAAAAACTGAAATTGTAGAAGTTTCTAGTCTTATTTTAAGAAAAATATAAAAAAGCTCATAATTGAAGTGTGAATAATTCAGCCTGTCTTTTTTTATTTTAAGAAAAATGTAAAAAAAGCTCATAATTGAAGTGTGAATAATAAAGTCGAGAAATGTCTTTAATAAAGTAACAGGAACTAAAATAAAAGTAGAAAAAAAGCTTTAATTTTCTGTTATCAGAATTAAGAAATAATAATTAGAACAAGAGATATTTTTGTTTAAAGTTAAGCAGCAAGAAAGTACTGAAAATCATCTAAATTCTGAAGAACAGTGATTGTTGGTACTCTCTTGTTGTTTAACAAACATATCTCTGGTTCTAATTATTATTTTTCAATTCTGAAAACGGCAAATCAAAGCTTTTTTCTCTACTTTTATTTTAGTTCCTGTTAATTTATTAAAGACATTTCTCGACTTTATTATTCACACTTCAATTATGAGCTTTTTTTACATTTTTCTTAAAATAAGACTAAAATCTTCTATAATTTTAGTTTTTTGAAGCGTTAGACCGTACTACTCTGCCTTTACTCATGATTTGGTACCTTAAAACATATCTCAAAGTTTCATCAAGATCTGTGACCCGAAGCTCATAGCCTCTGCTGGTTAGTACCGAAAAAAAGACACTACACTGAGAGAAATTTGGCTATCCTACATTGACAACAAATATCACTCGTAGATTGCGAACTATATTATAACCTTAAATTGGATTAATGAATACATTCTATTTTCAAAATGAGAATCTCACAGTAGAGGTAAACATTGCATCGTCTCATTTCAACGATGTCAATGTTTCGTTGACATCGTTGAAATGAGATGATGCAATGTTCACTTTTGTTTTGACTTCGCTCGGATAGAAACAAAGTTTGTTAACGGGCTAATATGCAGATGTTAATCTATCGTTCACATCGCGTGAATATAACGTATTTTCTTTTGGAACCTACGAAGGATATTTCATGTCAATGTAGTATAGCCAAATTTCTCTCCGTGTAAGCATCGAAAATTTATGCTCTTGCTTTATAATATAATAATACCAACATTAGTCTCTAAAATTCAAGCTATAGTACTAATTGAAATTATATCATCACTTTTTTTTTAAATACCTTAGTACGTAAATCAGATATACTAGATTTAGTACCTATTATAACAGTACTTTCCTTTCTCCGTGCAGTTATTAGTTCTAGTAAACGTCAAATACTGTTTTTGATTATTTTATGGTTCGTGATTGAAACACGTGATTAAAAAGAATGAATTCTTATCATATCTTTTCATTGATTTAAATACAATTTAGTAAAATAAATTCTTAATTCATTATTATATGTTTTGTACTTAAACAATTTGTATGCATATTGTAACTTTAATTAATCCTTTTTCATAAAAATATAAAAATTTAATTTAGTACGAATCTTGAATATCAAAATTCATAAGTTGAGGTAATCTTTTTCATTTTGAAATTCGCTAATTTACACATAATAACATAATATATGAAAATTCAACCAAGCGACGTTAGGAGAGAGGTAAATTAAGCTAGTAATATATTATTTGTTTGTAAATATATACATATATTGTATATATTTACCATACGTTCAGTTATGTTTCTATATAAATAGAAACATAACTGAACGTATGGAATAATAACCATTGAAAATTTTTCATTACTATTTATTTTATGTTATTGACCTATAAGTCACAAACGTCGCTAATGGGTAAACAATTAAGTTAAAAAATCACATTACAATTACAATCAAATTACAAAGAGCCCAACCGGATAAGCATGTCAAAAGTGCCCGTGACGAGATCGCTATTCAAACTCGACCGACTTTTTTATCATCAAAAGATATAAACTCAGCCAAATTTTCAGATCTCTAACTTACCAGGGGAAATGGGTCGATATTTTGTATTATTTAGTTTGTCAGCTTTCATGTCTTTGTTACTTAAACTTTCCAAAAATTTTCAATATGAGGAGAAAGATTTTACTAAACAAATGAACATGCACAAAAAAAATTTTTTTTGACGGGAAATTTGAACTTTGGCAGCCGTTTAAAAATTTAAAATTAGTGTCAACTTGCTCCATTCATATTTGCAACTACGAAAAAATTCTGAAATATTTCTTGTAGCGAGAGAAACATGTATGAATTTTTTCAGATTTTAAAAGTTAATAGAAAGTAGTCAAAAAAATTAAAAACCATATTTTTAAGGATGTTTGCATATGTATGGCTATTGCAGGGCTTGTGGGTATGTGCTGTTGGTCTCCATGTTTGTAAGCTTGCGCAGTCGGTTTCTAGGGATAGTAAGATGTGTACGGATAGTCAGTCGAATTGTAGAGACTGTAAATCAGCAGTCTTAAGTTAAAGTATAAGCCTTTGATTTAAATTTTACATGATTGAAATATTTTATTATAATTTTCTCAAAAAAATTTATAAAGATTTTATTTTTGATCAAGGTTTTTATTAAATTTATAATAATGATATTTGCTTAAATACACACATATGGGCAATTCTCAAAAACTTCATTCATTTTTGTCACTCGATTTTTAACAATTCAAAAGTCTATAATGCAAGTTTCTGGGGTGGCACACACTTCAACAAGGGCTTAAATTACTAGTTTTTTAAAGTATAATATGTAATTAAATTTTGGTATCGATTGGAATATTGCCCTTCACGGTATATAATTTTATACGTCAAAAATGATACTTTTTTTATATTTTTCTACGTGTGTTTCTTGAGCTATAAAAAAAGATGCATACTTTCGATCATTCTCAAATTTTTAGAGCATAATAAATACGGTAAATACAAAAGTTTAAGCCTATCCTGGTACATGTGTCCTTCTTTATAAAACTGTTTGACTATTTTTAATGTAGGTGTAATTTTTAGGTGAAAATTACGCTTACATTAAAATTAGTCAAACAGCTTTATAAAGAAGGGCTCATGTACCAAGATAGGCTCAAACTTTTGTATTTACCGTATTTATTATGCTCTAAAAATTTGAGAATGATCGAAAGTATGCACTTTATTTTATAGCTCAAGAAACACACGTAGGAAAATATAAAAAAAGTATCATTTTTGACGTATAAAATTATATACCGTGAAGGGCAATATTCCAATCGATACCAAAATTTAATAACATATTATACTTTAAAAAAATAGTAATTTAAGCCCTTATTGAAGTGTGTGCCACCCCAGAAACTTGTATTATAGACTTTCGAATTGTTAAAAATCGAGTGACAAAAATGAATGAAGTTTTTGAGAATTGCCCATATGAAAATCCGGTTTCATCGAACACAGCAACATAGATTAATTTTTTTCACATTTATGTTATTATTATTAACATTTTATACTTTATTTCTTTAGTTATTATGTGCATAATTGAAATAAATTACTCTAAGTTCCTATTTTATCCAATAATCTTATAGATAATGCTACTCATAGTAAATATCTCTTCATACTAAATATGATTAAATCGAAATTAAAAATATGCGGATTTTACTGTTTACAGCTTCAAAAAATATTTCAGAATCTTTTCGTAGTTGCAGGTATGAATGGGAGCAAGATGATACTAATTTAAAATTTTTAAACAGCTACCAAAGTTTGAAGTTTCTGCTAAAAATTTTGTTCTCGTGCAAGTTCATTGGTTTTAGTAATATCATTTTTCTCGCATTAGAATTTTTTGAAAAATTCGAGTAACAGAGACATTAGAGCTAAAAATGTGAAAAATACAAAATGTCGTCCCATTTAGCCCTAGATGAGTTTAGAGGCCTGAAAATTTGGCTGAGTTCATTACTTTTGACGATAAAGAAGTCCATCGAGTTTGTATAGCAATCTGGTCAAGGGCGCTTTTGACATGCTTACTTGACTGGGTTTTTTGCTCGCTTAATCTTGAAAGATATAAAATAAAATACTTATAATTTTGAAGACTTTGATTTAAAAATTTTTCTATTCATTAAAAATTCATTCAATGGTTTCCGTTGATATTCTGGAACTAAAAATTCCTTTGCTGCAAAATTTCTTCGTGAGTTTTCACTGAATCCTTACAAGTTTTTATCCAACATCATCTTAGACTCGATTTAAACATAACGCTTTATTAAAAAAATCCTTAATAAAACATTTATTTTTCGAAAATTCGTTTCATTAGTTTTTAGAAATAATAAACTAATAAATAAATTATGATATACTTATTTATGAACTGCTTTATCCGTAGATATACTAACGTGACTTTTAAACTATCTAGAAAATTCAATTGAAATTTAATGAAATCTCATAGAAAAAACTGTGCAGCAAATATGTTAAAATCTGAATCAAAACATAATCATAAAAAATAAGCTTCAAAGATTTGAGGTCTTGTAATTCTTGGTAATATTTACTTTGTGACTCTGGCCACTTTAGCTATTCTGTTTCTGTTTGAAGAGAGAGAACTGCATTATGTTTTATTCGTATAATACCTATTTGAATAATCGTAGTGTCAAGAGTTATCTAAACCAAACATAAAAAAAAGGTGGAAAGGTTATTCCATGTATAATAAAAATTAATCTGAGTTGTTTGGCAAAGTGCAACTTACTTATATGAAACAACAAAGAGTCAATATTTAATAATTTTTCAATTTTTTATTTATGATTTTTATTAATAAAAATTTGTTATAAAATTAATTATTAAATTAATTAAATAATTTAAATATCAATTGTTAAAGTACGTTAATTTTTATGTTTGCTAAATTAGTAACTAAAACCCATAGAAGAAAATTCTATAACTGTGGACCGAATCAACCATATGACGATAGGATCATGGGCATTAAAAGAATCATAGAATTAATGCTTAAACGAAAGAATTCTGAAATGGAATAACTGGAATCATATTAATATGTATTCTGTGCTGGGTTAGTGAAATGCGGTAAAAGATTTTCGATTTTATGAATTAAGAATAGCGTAAACAGAAGATTTCCAGGTAATACAATCAGGATTATCCCAATTCTAGTTCTCTCAAAGCTCATTATCTTCTGTTTTTCCTTACTCTTTTATTTTCAAATAACCTGTGTAGTGGAATCCGTTTCCGATTGTTCTTATCTCTAACAGTTTTTTCTTTTAGTAAGAGAGCTAGGTATATCTAAAGAAGAAGCTAAACTACTTTTTTTAGTAATAAACTTTTGAGAAAATATTTCTGAGCAGATGCTAGCCTTGTATATTGCCACAATTTTAAGGGATTGATGGACAGACTAAAGAATGAAAGACTATACAAAGACAATAAATGTAGACCATTCATAAATTTCTCTAAAAAAAGCTTGAAGGCCATATTAATACCTAAGACTAACAAAAGATTTTTAATATTTATAGCACATTTGGTAACCTTAAAAGAAAATTATAAAAATTTTAAGATAGTACCGAATAATATAAAGCATAAGTAGCATAGCTGGTTTATGTTTGCAGTTAATTTCTTCAGAATCTTTAAATTTTAGTGAAGAACAGAAAAAAGTTTTCACCAAGATACAAGAGAAATAGAACGATGTAAAGATCAATGAAAATATGATGACGAACTTATCTTAAATGTTAAAAAGAGAAAATGTCGTAAATCAGAAAAAAACAAGAACAAAATCCACTATACAGGTCGTTTGTATGCGAAAGAGTAAGAAAAAATTGAAGGTCATAAGCTTTGAGAGAACTGGAATTGAAGAAATCAGGTTTTTGGTTGTATTGTTCTGAAACTTCTCGTTGATGCTATTTCATATTCACAAAACCAGAAATCATTCACCATATCTCGCTGACCCATCTTAAGGTACATTGATGTGTCGATTTCAGTTATCCTATCTTGGGTTTCTTCGACTTTAGCATTTATTCCGCAATACAACTTTGAAACGCCCTTGAGCCTGAAGTAATACAATTAGACAGACATTAGATTTAGATCTAGAAACCTCGAAAACTGAATGATGTAATCATATATGTTATCAATCCGTTTTTTAGCGATTTTATCCTAAATTACCCTTGAAGTTGACGAGATATGGTGAAAATAACTTCAGATTTAAATTCATCGACCTTTAAAACATAAGGAATCAATATTCTGCTCGATTATTGCGTTTTTTTAAAGGTTTGATTTTAGAACGTCATTGAAGGTGACGTGATGCGCCAAAAAATAATTTTGAATTTGAATTTACATATATGGGCTTCTCTCGCTCAAACGTGATACAGTTGTGATGCTATATGGTCTAACAGATGCGAGATTCGGATTCAGCGTTGAAAAATACATAGGCTTGCTATGATTTGATCCATAGTTATATAGATTTTTTTGATGGGCCTGTATTATTTTTGGGTAAAAAATACAATAAAAAATTATTCTAGTCATTAATCGCTAGAAATGATATTTTTTAATGTTCCATAACTTTTTATCCCTTTGACTAGAACTCCTAAATTTTTTTCCTATTTTTTTAATACTAAGTAAAATGTATTTTCAGACTTTAGGCAATTTTAATTATTATACTGTTAAAGTTAACGTAAAATGACTTTTTAATTAGCTTTTTAATTATGCATTTGCAATAATTTTATTATCTTGCTCTAATTGTTGACAAACGTACTGATTTCAGAGAGCACATGTCTTATACTTCGCCTCTCAACGCAAAAATTGATGATTCAGAATTAAAATTGAATGAAGAAGCAACTTTGTTATTTTGTGAACTTTACACTGATAAATGGCTGATCACAAATCTTGACATTTCGTACGAATCTAAGTATATTTTCATCAAATCTTTATATTCTATATATTATTTTTATGTTGTATAACACAGATTTGTTATTTTTTCACTATCAAAACATACAGGAAAATGGAGATCGGGATACTCTCAGATGATTTAGGTAGCATCTTTTTTAATGATAATGAAATTGATCTACAAAGCAAAGATGATGCTCTCTTTTTATTACGATTACTGTGGTTGAAATCTATTCTTTATTTATATTTAGGTGATTCAGATATTTCGTTAAAGTCTCTGGAATTGGTAAGAATTTGTAATATACGTTTCATATACTATAATTATTTATAAGAGCTTTGATTATTTAATACTCTTTTTTATTGATCTTATTTTCTGAAGTTACTTCATCACATGGGACAAATTGACACATGGAAACCGTCCTTCAGATTGCCAAATTGTAAATATAATTATATCATTGACATCAAAACCGTTCAAAAAATGTTAAAATCTATTCAAAGGTAATTAATTGATATTATTTTCTTCGTTTAGTCAGTATTGATCTTTTAAAACATATTATCAATTTTCTTCTAGAAGTAAAAAATTCAGTGAAATAAAAAATTTACACCACGAGCAGCAGTATGATGAGCTTGCTAGAATTTTAAAAGATGCATTTGATTTCTCAAAACAACCAAATCAATCAATATTTTGTAAAGAACTATTAATTGATCGTGTCGAATATTTTCAAGTATTATTAGATAGTTTATGGCAATTGAAACAGTACGAGGTATATATTTTTAAATTAAAAAAAATTATTATTTTTTTTTCAAATCATACAAAATATTTAACATCTCGGAGGCCAGGATAAAGCCTATCGACATCACTTCAAGGTCGAGCCATATTATTAGTCAATTTGAAAATTTTCCTTAAAAAAAAAAGTTTAAAGTATAACTTGGCTTTATTCATGAATGCTGGTTGCCTAGATGTTAAACGTAGGTGGTATAAACTTAAGAAAAATTTAATTCTCAATAATCTCGTTATTTTTCATGCTTATTTAACTTCCTATATTTTTAAATAATCATAACATAGCTCTTTAAAGTGAAATATTTTAATTTTTTATATTAATACTAGGGGTGTGAAAATACTCAAATAGTCGAGTCAAGTCGAGTTTTTTCTTCGTTTTTTTTTCTTTTTGAAATGCAAGGAATTTAGCCTACTTTTATATCACGTTGTCATTTTATAGATTTAAATTAATAGCGTCTAGCTATCAATGAAAAACTACAAAAAAAAACGATTTTATTTCAATGTGATTTTCTTAAAAATTATATTTTTTTTCTTCAAATTTAAAAATTTTTTTGTATATAAAAAATTAACTTTTCAGGTGGGTCGGAATATGCTATCTTGCGTTATTTCAAAAATCTTTGCCCATGTTTAACACTTGGCCAATTCTAGCGAAATTATTCTACGTTAACGTTATACCTCTCAAATTGAAGGTTTTTAGCCCTCTTTCAAACGCTGTTTGGTTTTTTATGCTATGACAAATCGTTAAGAAGTTATAACAATTTTTTTTTTAAAATTAGCTTTTTTTCAGCTTGCTATATCTCGTAAGCATTACACCGTATTAAAAAATGTCAAAGAAAAAAAATGTTCATTTTTAGTTAAAGAATAAATATATAAAATTTTATAGCTCGCGATAGAAATTTTTTTTACACTTTTTCACCCAGTTATAATTTTAGATTTTAATAAAAAATCGACAAATATTCTAAATGTAAAAAAAAAATATTCACCGCGAACTATGAAATTTTATATACATATTCTTCACTTTAAAACGAACATTTTTTAATACGGTGTAATGCTTACGAGATATAGCAAGCTAAAAAAAAGCTAATTTTTTCAGAAAAGTCGTTATAACTTCTTAACGATTTGTCATAACATAAAAAACCAAACAGTGTTTGAAAGAGGGCTAAAAAACCTTCAATTTGAGAGGTATAACGTTAACGTAGAATAATTTTGATAGAATTGGCCCAGTGTTAAACATGGGCAACAAATTTTTGAAATTTTTTCTTTCTTTTAGCTCTATAAATATAGTTCAAAAATAGATATTCTTAAATTAAACCATCAGCATTTGAAAGAGCTCTAAAAAACCTTTCAAACCCATCTTTTCAAAATTTATTTATACGCTTTCCAATGGTACAGTAAAACTTTTTATATTTCACCTCGACTGATTAGGGTGGGCAACTTCGTATGAGCGGGAGTGTATATATATATAAATATATATATGCGACGTTTCATGTCAACCCAACTGACAAAAAAATAGAATTTGCTGAAAATCCGTGAAGAGGTTCCATTTGATACCCAAAATATAAAAAAAAAATTTTAGAGGCATAGACTTTTGATATTCTTATTTTGAGTAATGATTGTAAAAATAGAACTAATCATCGCTCTATCATATTTTCATTTATTATAATTATTTTTAAGTTGAAAAGTATTTAAAAATTAAAATGACACTAAAATGGAAATTAAATGAAAAAATACTTGTCAACAGTTTGACAATCCATGAATAAAAAATTTTTTCATTTCGTAATATTTTATAATTAATAAATTTTACGCATCTTGAATTTATTTAATTTAATTTCATTTATTTCCAGATATATGATATAATTATTAATTCCTAAATATATTTTTGAATTTTCTCAATTAATAGTCTATTTGCAAAATTGCACTAGAATGAGGATGAAATAAAAAAATACTTGTCAAAAGTTCCACAATCTATAAATAAAACATTCTTTGAATTCGTAATAAATTTTTATATTAAATAAATTTCATGCCTATAGAATTTATTTTACTTCATTTCCTTTACTTCTAGATATATGATATAAATATTAATTCTAAATATATAATATGTATTAAAATAATTTTTCAACACATATCTAAAATCATTATAATAACAATTTAATGAAACACATAAATATGTTTTGGTTACGAGTGTATTTTGAGGATGTCTACATAATGAACAGTTGATATTTCAATTCAGATTCTAAATTAATACTTAAGAGGTGGCCGTATAGTTCTGTCCTTGTCTAATCTAAATTTTCGTTATAATTACTAAACTAATTATTTTTATACAAAATTCAGGGCAGAGTCCAATAGATTTAAGGATTAACAGACGATTCTATTCTATGAAAAAATATGAAATTTTCATTAGTTTTCGAGTGAAGTCTGAAACGGAAAAAGAGTTAAATTTGATTGAAGTTTTCAACTCTTTTTCTGTTTCAGACTTCACTCGAAAACTAATAAAAATTTTATATTTTTTTATAGAATAGAATCTTCTGTTGATCCTTAAATCTATTGGGCTCTGCCCTTACTTTTGTATAAAAATATTTAATTTAGTCATAATAACGAAAATTTAGATTAGACAAGGACAGAACTATACGGCCTCCTCTTAAATTATTAAGAAATAGATCTCTTTTAAGATATTTAAAAATCATTTGTTCGTATATTGCATTATCTATAATCGAAGAACCAAATCCACAGTATGTATGTTTTAAATTGAAAATTCTATTTTATTTTTTAATATTCAAAGTTCTATAGCTCTTCTCTCAGTTCTATGCCTAAGATGAGATAGAGCTCACTTTAAGATATTATAAAAAGACATAACATAGTGCAACCTGAGTGAAATCAACCTGGCCGAACACCAGAAATTCAAAATTACATGAAAGTACAAAATGAACTAATCAGAAGATAGCAATTCTGAGATTTAAAAAAATTTGTGTAGATTCTACTCATCATTTGCAACAATAAATATATTCATAAGTGAATCTCTAAAATCCTTAGTTTCTGAGGAAAAAAATAATTAAGTTAGTAATTTCACAAAAAAATTTGAAGAATCACAATATTTTATTACTTATTACTCGTAATCCCTTTGACCTATGCCTCTAAAAATTTTTTAGTATATTTTGGGTATCAAATGGAACCTCTTCATGGATTTTCAGCAAATTCTATTTTTTTGTCAGTTAGGTTGACATGAAACGTCCCATATATATATATATATATATATATATATATATATATATATATAAAGGGTGTTCCAAGAGAATGGATACCCCTGAATAACTTTTCAAGATCGCATTTTCCGAGAAAATGTTTTGGACAAAAGTTGTTAGGTTTAATCCGAGGAATCAATATATGATCTTGTCTTTGACCCCAAAGTTATTTTTCAAGGTTATTTCAAGGTTAAATTCTTTTGTTTATATAAAAACCCCTAATTTTGACCCTGGAAATAAAGACATCGGGAAATTTTATGTCCAGGTACGTATTTGACTGTGGGTCAAAATTACCCCCTAGGGGTCACATAAAGGTCATTTGAAGTTTGGATTGAAAAATTGAAGCAGATCATGTTATAAGATAAATTACGAAATGCAGTCATACAGTTTGGTTTAATATAGTCCAAGGAATTGATAGGTGACCTTGACTTCGACTCCAAAGTTATTTTTCAAGGTTATTTCAAGGTCAAATTCTTTTTTTCTAAATGGAAACCCCTAATTTTGACCCCTGAAATAAAGAGATCGGGTGATTTTACGTCCAGATACGCATTTGACCGTGAGTCAAAATTACCCCTAGGGGTCATATGAAGGTCATTTGAAGTTGAGATGAAAAAATTGAAGCCGACCGTGTTATAAAATAAATTACAGAACTCAGTCGTACAGTTTGGTTTAATAAGGTCCAAAGAATTGACAGGTGACCTTGGCTTTGACCCCAAAGTTATTTTTCAAGGTTATTTCGAAGTCAAATTTTTTTCAAATAGAAACTCCTAATTTTGGCACCGGAAATGAAGAGATCGGAAAATTGAACGTCCAGATACGTATTTGATCGTGGGTCAAAATTACCCCCCAGGGATCTCATGAAAGTCATTTAAAGTTTAGATAGGAAAATCGAAGCAGATCGCGTTATAAAATAGATTACAGAACGTAATCATACAGTTTGGTTTGGTATGGTCCAAGAAATTAACAGGTGACTCTGGCTTTGACCCCAAAGTTGTTTCTTCAGGTTATTTCAAGTTCTTTTTTTTTGTATTCGAAGATGAAATATTATAACTTTAGCAGGTATATTTAAACTTCAGTACGGTATATGTAGCTGATCTCAGTATAACCAGAGTCACGACGAGGACGTGTCAGCTTTTAACTCCATTTCCTTTTTCTTTTCTTTTTTTTTATTTTGAATTTTGTTTTTAATTTATTTTTTAATATTTTTTTTTCATTTTATATTTTAAAGAAATTTTGTTTAATTTTTTGTCTTTATCTTTATTTTACTGTAATTTTATTTTCTAAGATTTGCTTTTACTGCATATCATTCTTATTATATTTATAATTTTTGTATTCATTTTTTATAATGATGGTAAGCAGAGTGTAATAAATTTAAATAAATTATTAGTTTTTTTATGTATTTATTCTCCTTTTTTTAGTTTATGTTCAAACTGTCTTCCGTTTTGCACTTGACAGTAACCTGGACGATAGTAAAATGATTGGACTGCATTTTGAATAACATCTTGGTCGATTAAAGCAGCCTCTTCAACAATACAACGTCGCAGCCCATCTAAATTTGGAGGTTGTGGCACATAATCTCTACTTTTTAAATAGCCCCACAAAAGAAGTCGAGTGGAGATAGATCAGGCTATCGTACAGGCCATTCAATGGCGCCTTTTCCTCCTATCCATCGTCCATTAAAGATCTGATCTAAGTATGTGCGTAAGTTTCGCGCATAATGTGGGCCAGCACCACCGCGCTGAAAATAAATATGACCCATATTTTTACCAGCAATTGCCTGCATAGCAAGTATTACTAGCTTTCTTAACCTTCTTTATGAATTTCGGCATTTGAATTCTCTTCAATAAAAAAAGGACCGATTAAAGTATTATCAATCATGCCCAAACATTCAACTTTTGAGGGTCTTGCGTGTTCGCTTCCAACATCCAATGAGGATTATGATCTGACCAAAACCTACAGTTATGTCGATTTACATTTTCATTTAGTTGAAACGTAGCTTCATCTCAAAATACAATATTATTCAAAAAGCTAGGTGCAGCATTTATTCTATTCATCATTAACTCACAGAATTCTAGTCTAAGATCAGGATCGTCTTTATTCAATTCTTGAACTAAATGAATTTCATATGAATGAAAGATATTCCTTTTTAATATTCGGTGTACAGAACCTATTACAATTTCATGTTCAGTAGCCACACGACGGATAGATGTATGTTGGTTTTCAACAACAGACAATGCCACGTTCAACGAAACTTCATTTGCTGCAGTTGCAGGTCTTCCAGATTTAGGTCGATTTTTAACAGTACCAGTTGTTTCAAAGCGTGTTATAGTTTTTCCTACAGTTGCCCTTGAAATACCTGTAACATTAACCCTAAAAGTATAATTGAACAAAGTTGCTACCTCGTTATGCGATCAATGTCTGTCTCCCCGCCCCCTCATCATAAGAATAATAATGCGATCACGTTCAGTTAGACGGTTCATTTTTTTCAAAGCAGAACTTTTGAAGCAAAAATTCTAATTTTTATGAATAAGTAAAAAAAATTTGATAAGATTAACTTAAACCAGTGTTTAAAAATTGTGTAAAATAAAAAAAAATTTAGAGTAGATAAATCAAGAAGTTCATAAGTTTCACCGAGATTACTTTAATCAAATAAGAATGTACATGTTTAATACAATAACATCAAGAACGTACAAAGCTGTTATTATTTAAAATGCTATAATTTAATAACAAATCATAAATACTGTGTCTATCTGTCTGTGTCTGTTTGTCTCCTGGAGAAGACTATGATGGCTTTTATATCCAAAGGTAATTTGACTTCATCTGATTTAAGATCTAGTAATACACTAATAATAAAAAACATAATAAATTTCAATGACAAAAATAATAATGATAATACCCTAATTTAACACATGATAATGAAAAGAGCATATAAAAGAATATAAAGTCTTAAACAATAAACATTCATTGATAAAAAAAATTAATCATTTAGAATATTCAATCACTTATAAATGTACATATTGTATACTAAATTTAATTTTTATAATTTAAAACCATTAATAATAATAAAAATGAACTGAAATAGGTCTAATAAGTAAATTTCTAAAAATCGAGTTTTCCTCTTAAATTTAAAAAATGTATATAATAATAAAAAAATGAAATGTACACATGCACATAAAAATAAAAAAAATGTATCACCTTATCTTTTGGACAAGATGATCATGACCACCAAGTGTATACAAACATCCATTCATTACGCCAACACCACCACGACGTTTTGACATTAGTGCACATGAGATCCATTTATTCGAATAAGGATCATAACTTTCTACTGTGCTTAAGCATGAACTGTTATCTCTTTCTTCTACTGCATGAAGCTTATCATTTAAAACAGGTACACCAACAGTTGATCATTGAGAACACATTAGTGAAATATAAGTCGATTGTCGAGTTGTGAAATCCTATTTTTTTTACAGTATTTAATAAAAAACTCCAACCATCATGTCCATTAACAGTATATCATGGTCCCTTTAATACTGCTACACCCAATCCATGACGATGTATAGTCATAGGTGGTAAAGAACTACATGTTTTAGTATTAAAATTAAAACATTTTACTGTGTTTAAAGTTTTTAATCCATCTTGTCCACCTGCAACTACTAATTTTCTTTACACAACAGTTGCTCCAAACTGTTATCGGCTGCCACTCATATTAGCTAAAGTCTTTCAAGAATTTTCTCTTAGTGAAAATATATCAATTATTGTTGCTCCCTTAATTTGCATTCATTCCTCCTACTGCTAGTAATTGACCAGCAATTGCTTTCGTTGGCCTGGTTCTATGTGATTGTAAAAATGGACGGCGTTCAGATAAAAGGTGATACTTCAAAGCTTCCATGATTAAAAAATGAAATAAAATTCATATTATTTAAAATATGATTAAATTATCAAAATAGAAACTTGTGCTTTATTATTATTTTACCTGTGTATCTCTTTATTCTTAGAACATTTCAATATTTTCTACATAATCAGTCAAGAATGCAGGAGACAACGGATAATTTTACATAAAATAACAATTGATTTGCTTGAGATTTTCAAATTCCAGGATCATATTCTAACCATCTTAGAAAAGCATTGAACACAGATTCTTCTGAAGAAACATTGATATCATCAAATTGCAATAAAGTTGCTACATCACTTTTTTATTATAACTTCCATGAAATGATCATTTGTGTACAGTTAGCTGTTTTTAATGAATTTATACACCCATGAATGTCAACAAATCTACGAATCCCTAAACAATTACTAGGATATAATTGCTAACTAAAATTTGACGGCATGCGTCAACTATACATTTAAATTACAAAAGTGCTGCAGTTGCCAGTAACGTACCAACATCATCTTCTGATAATTCTATCTTTCCAGTGTAGAAAAGTTTTAATAAAATCCACAATGCATCACCGTCAAACTCATTCAATTTAATTTTAAAATGATTTACTCAAAGAATTAGTAAACATAACCGCAAAGTATTCATAATTAGCGCTTAATATCAATCTGTTAGCTGGAATACGCCTTTGAACTGCTATTAGAACTACATCTGTTAGTTTCTTGTAAAAGTATTCTTCCATAATTTGTAAACAACACTCATAATGCTTTTCCACTTTAAAACTTTCATCTTGAGAACTATTTGAACTAATACTCGCTGCAATACTGACTCAACTGTGTTTACTCTATAAACTCTCACTTGATGCATCAAATTTTTCTATTTTTTCTGCTCTCTTCATGTTGAATGTTTTAGTTAGGGTCTACAAACTTTAAAATTATTATAACATATCAGAAATATAATGAAACTTTCAAAAACTTTGTCATTTGAAACTATTGAATGATATACTTTGACAACTATCCATTAATGTTTTTGGAAGTAATTCATCGATTTTGGAAGTAAATCATCTTTGTAAAATCTACTTAAAATTTTGCTATTTGGATTGATATCGAAAAATTGCATGCTCATCCTTATCAATACACCAAAGACACTGTCGCGAGAACGTTGATTGCAGTTTAAACAAATTTTCCAAACAATAAATGAACGACTTATTCCAAAACAATGATAAAAAATAATTATGTAATGATTTACTGAAAGAATATCAGTTTCTTTGATAATACTTGAATTTTGATTTGTATTAGATTTACGATTTGGCAAATCTTTATAAAATTCACGTGACTCTTCAATTGTTACTCTTAAATTTAAAAAAAATGTTATAAATTTTTTCCATTGGAAGGATCATGTAACAGATAAACGTCAACTATTTTGTAAACACATCTTGCTGAATTGATCCTAACCTTTTGCCCAGTTGAGAACAAACTTTCTGCTAACGTAAAAATTTGTCTAAAACCGAGTCCAAACTTGTACCATGTGAAAGTGACTTTGCGACTTTGTGCCTGTGACGTGGACTTTTATTGGCTAGCTCTAATAGCATTTTGACAATAACAAATAAAAGCTAATAAAAGTCCACGTCACAGGCACATAGGCACAGTCATGTCATATGGTACAAGTCTGCACTTGACCTAAGGGAGAGTCCAGATGACGGAACTTTTTCAAGACCTGACTTACACCCAACCCGTACCGTACCCTACCCCGTACGATTCTCGAGTGAAGTGTTCCATCTAGACTACCTCATGTTCCCTGAGAAGTTAGATAGTAAACGCACGATGCCTTTATACTAAATTTAATATTAATGGTTCTCAGGGAACACGAGGTACTCTAGATGGAACACTCCACTCGAGAATCGTACGGGGTAGGGGACGAGTACGGTACGAGTAGAGTGTGGGTCGGGTCTCGAAAAAGTTCCGTCATCTGGACTCTCCCTAACGAACGCGACATTAAGAAATGAAAAAGGGCGCTTTTTATTGATTTTTCTTTTCATATCATTTTAAATAAACTCAATAAAAGAAATATATAATAGATTTTGATGAAAAGATTATAAAAATAATGAATATATTAATTTTATACTTAATTAAAATTAAAAAAAAATTAAAATTATTGTAATTTAAAATAATTATAATAAAATAAACATTTTGTGAATATTTAGATTTAAATAAAATCTCATTTTTATTTATGAAATCAAATAGTAATTTTTACATTGTTAACATAGGATAACTAAAAAACAAAATATTTTTACTGTTAATTAATACATAAAGTTACTATATTAATAATAAAAACTATAGCAAATATATATTAAGAATATTATTTAATATGATGTATCGGTCGTGCCTTAAATGCAAAATCGTAAGCATTTTGCATAAAAGAAATCCAAAGGGGGGGTTGGCACGCGAAGCACGCAGGGGGGGGGGCGCAGCCCCCCAGTTATATTTTATATCTTTAGATGGTGTTTGTGATTTATATTTTTCATAGTACTCTTTTCATGTGGTTTTCTCATCCTTCACCTTTTTATCAGGAGGAAGAGAAGTGTACTCTGAAGAATTTTTAGTGTTGTAACTCGGTGTCTGTCCCATCATGAAATGAATGTGAATTATGATGTGTATGCTTTTTATAGGACGTGGCGAGAACTCCAACCATCGCCCTCCACCTGTGAGATACATCCATTAATCATTATCTTTCCTTTTTACTTCCTATGGTAGCATAAATCAACTTATTTATTTTTAGTAAAGTATTTTTTCATAAGTCTGACATTGTGCAGAGCACAACGAGCTTTGTACGTATCATTGTAATTTGGACAAACAGTCACAAGCTTTATTTCATCAGTTAGTGGAAAACCCATTTCTGTGACGTCGCATACTTTAAACTTGAAGCGTTCTAGCCATTTTTTTCTTATACTACTCACGACAAAAATTTTGGTCGCATCATCTAAGGCTTCTCTAAGAATATTGCCTACATCAGTATAGGGAATGGTACCAGAGTTCCACGACAAACCATGATAGTAATACTTTAACCACGTATTTTGTTCTTTGTACTCACTCGAAAGTCCACGCCAAGAATATGGCTTGTTGAAAAGGAGTACCAGAGGCTTGGCATTATCGTTGAGCGGCATTATAGCCAACTCTTTGAGAATATAGTCATCACCAGACTATTTGAAATCTTGCATATCCACCAAGTACTCCATGCTGATTAATAACTTTTTCACAGAACTAATTCACTATCTTTATTTAGACGAGTGTCTTCTCAGTCCATAACTCAATCACTGAAATCACTGAAATACAACTTCTGTATTGATTTAACGTTGTTAACAGCACACGTAATTTTATACATGCAATTATGATGTGAACAAGAGTCTCTTTTAGCTAGCTGTTGATCAAAATTTAGAATACCCAGTTTACTGATATCGAAAACTTTAAAATCAAATTTCTCCAACCACTCTTTTTTTACTTGACCAATCACAAAAACTTGTGTAGCGTTCTGCAGAGTTTGTTTGTATTTCGTAGTTAACTTTTTCCATTGAAAAGGTGGTTTGAAAAGATGTACTGTAGGTTCAGCCTCTTCAAAGAGAGGAACAGCAGCCAACTCTTTTAAAACAAACTCTTTACCTGGCTTTTTAAAACCTTGTCAGTCCACTGCGTATTCCATCTTGTTAAAGAATGATATTCCAGCTCGCGCTCGCTTTCTTATATCCTACTATCCCCACTCCTTTGCAGACAATCCCCACTCTTTTAGGCTAATTTTGTGACATCACCACTTATGGCGTTGTATTCTATAATTCTATCATGTAAGATTAGACAGTAAGCTGAAGTTCCAGCTGGGAAGTTTTGTTTGGTCTCGGATTCAAGACTAACATCAACTGGAGCACTCTTCAGAGAATCATTTTGTTTTGAACAATCGATGACTATCAGTGGCATTAATTTCATACCGAACTTGCTCAAATAGATGACAGATGCCATTATTAACTAAGTTAGTCCTTGCTAAAGCAGTGCCATCTTGTTGCGAATTTCATCACTATTATTGAAATTTGACGAGGTGTAAGTCTGGTACGCGTGCACTTCACAGTGAGCTATTGACTCATCCAATCTTACTCCTGACCTTATGTTTAGAATTTTCTCCAGTTCTTTGAAAACAGCAAAAAATTAAGCACCTAATTTTCCACCAGGACACGAGGGGCCTGAATCAAATTTTAATGAGATGGAGTAGCAGGTCGATTTTTCCAACGGAATTTGGTTGTTTTTAACTCCAAATTAAAGTTTTTTTGTGTTTTAAAAAATTCACTTAGCCGTTTTTTCCAATTGACGATTTTCAATTACAAATCAAAATAAACATTCCGTAAAATATATCCAGTTGGATTATATTTTGATACACACTCACACGCGCGGGCACTCGCGCATACACGCATGCATGCACGCAAATACATATTCAAATAAATATATATCAGTCTAGTCGCAAAGTTCCTATAGAAATTCTTAGGGAAAGTCGATTGTATACAAATAAAAGTATTTCAGTCTTTATTCATTCGCTTGACTGAGCTGTATACATGTGCGTGCCTAGAGTTTAATTTATTTAAAATGTAGAAATAACTTTTTCTAATTGTCATTGTTTAAAGTTAATTTACACTTTTGTTTTTTTGTGACCATCATGTCTACTCGGTGTAAGGATCATGCAAGAACTCATTCCGAAAATCATGAGCGGATATGTTTATTTTGTTTGAAAAAAAAGATAGAATGATTAAAATAAATGGAAAACTGAAAGAAAAAATTCTGAAAGTTAGTAATTATAATACTGAAGATGATTGTATTCCAAATGCAGTGTGCAGTGCATGTCAAATACTTGTTTATCGAGCAAATAAAAGTGATAGTGCTAAAATACAATTACTCGAATTACAAAATTCAAAGTTCTCTAAGATCAAACTCTCAAGAAATTTGCCAGTGTACATTATGTGAAGTTGTCAGAGAGAGGAGTACAAGTTGTAATTTCGCGAAAAAAAAAATTGAAATTGAAAAATCAAAGAAATTTCACAAAAAGTTTTCAAAATGTTTGTCTGAAATATCTAGAGGAAAAAAACATATCTGTAATGGTACAAATAATTTTCAGAATATGAAAAAACACGTTGAAGAAACTTTCACTTGTATCTGCCAATACAAGTGAATCTACAAGCTTATTCAAAATATCTCAAAGACATGGCAAACCGTTAACGATGACTGAAGTTAGTTCCCGTAAATTAGTACATAATCGAAAACGCCAAATATCTGCAGATGATGTATCTAAAATAAAAAATAATTTGTCACTGTCGTCTAAAAAAACCCGAATGCTCACTGCAGTGATTCGAGTCGCCACGAAAGATCGCAAAATTTAAATGCTACACTTTTAACAAAAAATCATTTACTTGATGAATATTTTGATATTAAACCAGTAAAATTTGTAAGTGTAAATAAAGATAAGAAGGAAGAGTTTATATAAAACTTTATATTCTGTAATGATGTTGACGGTCTCATAGAATATGTTAAAAACTCTAGAGAAATAAATGGAGGGGTCCTTTTGAAGCTTGGAATCGATGGTGGAGGCGGATTCTTGAAGATCTGTTTATCAATCTAACAACTTATTAATGATGGAGTTGAAACTAACTCTTGTGATAGACAAACTTACGCTGAAGGTGTGGCAGCAAAAAAATTCAAATTGTCAGGAGTTAGAAAATTATTATTGATTGGAATATCTGAATTCTCTCAAGAAAACTATGATAATGTCGCAAAGTTGTGGTCAATTCTAGATATTAAACACCTTCAGGACGCAGAAATTACTGCAGATCTAAAACTAGCCAATATAATTGTTGGCTTAATGTCCCATTCAAGCTATTTTCCTTGCACATGGTGTACTGCTAAAAAAGATAATTTAAATGAGTGTGGTACCTACAGAACGATTAGCGATTGCAAAAAAATTACGAAGCTTGGAAAACTAGTGGAAGCAAAATAAAAGATGCAAAATAATATAAAAATTGCATACATCCACCTCTCTGTTTAGGTGAAAACAAATAAATCATAGACGTTATTCCACCTCCTGAACTGCATTTAATGATCGGAATAGTAAATCACATTTATAAACATATGCTGGACAAATTTCCGACAGAAAGTTTAAAGTGGGCAGAAAAATGTAACGTTTCTCGAGAGATATTTCATGGTTCGCCAAGTTTTGCTGAAAATGCTTGTAAAACATTATTAAACAAAGTTGACATATTAAGAGCTATTGGAAATATAGGTTGCGTAAAATTTACTAAGTGTTTCGACGATTTTCGTAAAGTTGTAGATAGTTGTTTTAAGGTTTCACTTGATTTCAAGTTTGTTGATTATATAGAGGAATTTAGAAAAAGTTACATTGGCTTAAATATAAGTATTACCTCTAAAGTACATGCAGTATTTTTTCATGTAACTTATTTTTGCTTAAAATATAAACAAGGTCTAGGTTATTTCAGCGAGCAAGCTGTTGAATCGGTACATTCAGATTTCAAGAAAACTTGGTCTAAATATAAATTGAAAAAAACGCATAGTAACTATGGGAATAATTTACTCGAAGCTGTTCAAGAATACAATAGTCAACATATCTAAAATTAACGTTAGGTAAACTGTAGATTAAATTGTATTTTTTGTTTGTTATTATACAGTTTATATATTATATTTATAAATTACTAAAAATTGATGTATTACTTTATTTTCTGTTAAATATCCATTCTAATAAAAAATTTTGAACTAAAAGAAAACGGCTAAGCGAATTTTTTTTAAACTCAAAAAACTTTAAGTTTGAGTAAAAAACAACCAAATCCCGTTGAAAAAACGACCTGCTACTCCATCTTATTAAAATTTGATTCAGGCCTCCAGCGAGGAGCTATTATTTTTAAGCCTTGGCTTTTCAAAAACTGAATGTTCTGCCGTGTTAATACTTTGACTTTTCGATGATTACTGATGTTCGAATGCCATCTTGATTTACTTATATACCCTTTGATATTTTTATGGTTATAAACCACGCCCATTTTTTATACTGATTTAATATGTTATCTAATTGTAATAGTTTCTCCACGAAAGTTAATTAAATTCCTGTCTTGATCAAGTATACGCACTTGTAAATGATCTATGCTTTTGATGATGACTGGAAGGTAAATGATCTGTAATGGAACTTCAATGATCTTATATCCTGGTGGAACTGCAGGAAAGAATTCATGTATCCTGTGCACTTGTCGACCGTTTATATAGGCACCAGGGACGATATTGCAGTCGACTCGAAGAGCGTTGACCTTTAGGATAGCTGCAGGTAAATCTGAATGATTTGTTACGCCAGCAGGAAGAACACGTTTTGCGAAGCCTAATAAAGATCCTATCGAATTCCCTGGTCGAAAATCAATCGGATGATTGCATTTTATTTCACCACAAAGTGTATTATTGTTTGGTTTAATACTGACTGATATACTTTTTGCTGTCAATGTTTCACTGAGATAGTTCTCTATATCTTCGATTTCATAACTACAAGTCGGTAAAACAATTTCTTCCTGTCCAACGTGGAATAGATTACTACCCTTGTCGATATTAGGTATAGAATTGAATGTCATGAAAGCAACTAATCCGAGAACGTAATTCTTGTCAGGTGACAGTTCAATCGGTGGAAAATACTGTTCATCTAGTATAGACGATGTGCCTGAAAGGCTCGAAGTCAATAAATCTGCCATGATTGTTGAACCTATAATGAACAAATACTTATCACTCTTTTATTTATATGAGTAAATCCTCCATAGTGTTAAAATTTCACCTATAATAAAATTTAAAAAATAAATTACAGACACACGTATAAAACTATTTTTTTCTGAATTCTGACGTATTGTAATAAAAGAAAAAAATCGCGTTACTCATTTTTCAGGGTAGTCATTTTAAGGTACATCTAGGTACACTAGATAATCAATGTGAATCCGGGAAATTTAATAGCCGAAAAAAATTCAATGATTTTCAGAGTACTTAAAATAATACTTCAAAACCAACTTAAAAATTCCATTGAGTACTATAAAATAGTAAATTACAAAGTTCACAACAGAGAAAAGGTGCATAAAAGCTCAGGTTTTCATATTAGAAGATAAAAACATATTTTCAAATGTGAAATACGTTTTTTAATTATAATTTTAAAGTAACACAAAACTTTATCTACACTAGGCACACGTTCCTAATAAAGAAATTTCTGTTTGTGCTTCTCAATATTACCTTTTGATATGGTTTAAAACGTCATCGCTGAATAGTCTTTTTTACAGCATCATATTTTCCACAAAAAAGTAAATTATATAAATTTTTGGTAACATTTTAAGAACCTTTCAAAAAGTACTTTTTTTAACAGGCGATGGTCTTGATTTTCAAAAAGTATGTACATAGATACAGCTTTAGTATGAATTTCAGATCAAAAGGACAATAGTCATTTTTTTATAGCGATAATTTATCATTTTACATGACCTGGTAACATTTAAAATTCAAGAAAAAAACCTCTTTTCCCTATTCGCCATGAAATGACATGTCTAATTATACTTCTAACTATAGTAAAAATTAATTCTGATATTTCAACAAATCAGTAAACATTTGCTGAAAAGTGCTATCTCATATTTACGAGTAATGACGCAGTAACATGAATTTTAAAAGTATGGAGGATTTACTCATATATCAAGAGTGTTGCTCAAAAATCATAGACAAAGATGACCGCAGTTAAAAGTATCAAAGTCTTGATATCTCTCAGGATTGTACTTGATGTTGTCTACTCTCAGATATGTCATTAAATCCAAAGGAGGTTGAAAATCACCGAAGCTATCGAAATAAACAACATCGTTTCCTCATTTGCAATATGCTGCCCAGTGCGTTCCAGGCCCATCCGCATAATCGAGATTAACAATAGCTGATTCTCTATAGCGCGGTCGGCTAATAGGCATAGCATTCCTCATGAATACTCCTTGAAAATTTGAAATTTTTAGGAGTTTTGCATACTTGATGAGATCAGCATCGGTGAGTGCTCTTTAAGGTAATTTTACTTTGAGGATCTTTTTTTTTTTTTAAAATTCTTTGGTTTCATAAAAGACCAAGACCAGTTTTATATGGTTTCAAGTAAAGACCTTTATCAAGAGCTATTTTTTTCATCATTATATTATGTCTCTTATTTTCTTCTAATTGTTGTTTAGCAGCTTTGGAATCGTTTACCGCTTTAGCGATTCCAGTGGCACCTCCAGCTATACCACCGACAGCACTCAAATCTGCAAAGATTGGTATGAGGAACGGTAAGAAACCTCATACTTTCTTTGAAACTGGTAAAGTACGTAGAATTTTTATATTTTTTTACCACCTGCTTTTTTAACAGCATTACGTGCACCTTTTAGAGCCGAAAAAATGGCTTTTCGAGCACATTTTGTAGGAACAATTGATTTTGATGCAGTCTTTACTATTGTAATGAAAGTAGTGGAAGGATTCTTCCTCCTCCTCCCCTTCTTCTTCATACCTATTCCGAATTTAGACTTTACTTTCATAATGTTTTTAATTGCAAATGCAGCTGCTTTTTCTCCAAAGCTAGCGTCTTTTGATAAAACTCTTTGATTAGCTTTTTCTGCTAAAATTCTATCAAAAACGTTTCTGGCTTCTACGTTTTCACGATTCTGTGAATAAGCAATGTCGTGCTCTCTACAAGCTCTATCGAGAGGATTGATTCCTCGATCACCTCTAGCTAAACGTTTAGCTAATCTTGTAACTGGTCCACAGTATTGGTAGCCGGGTATATGAAGTTCGATTGGAAGACTATTAAAAAGCTTGTTGACAAAACCGCGACCACGTCGTTGTTTATATATGATCATCACACTTCGAAGACTAAATGAAGACTAAATCATTGGGTATAAAAGCTCTGTATTTATAGCTGGTCAAGCATTCGTACGTCAGACGTGCTATCATAATAAATTTCAAAGAACAATCCGTTAAATTACCGATAGAAAATTTCGACACTATCGTGAAGCTTGAGAAGAAATTAAAGAGGCATGGAGACTTACTTCCAAACAGTATTCGAGCTGTATTTTACGATCCATCAAATTGTGGTAAAACCAATAGTCTGTTAGCACTAATAACACATCCTAATGGCCTCAGGTTTGTGTGTACTCCAAGTCTTTGAATCAACCAGAAGGATCTCCTAGAGCCTTTGAAAGGTGTACAATACTTTCCCTTTAGTAAACACAAATCTGTTGTAGGCCCTGATAATGCGCTTCCAAATTCTGTCATGATTTTTGATGGTGTAGCCTGTGAAAAACAAGATAATATCAGAGCTTACTTTTGTATGGGCAAACACAAAGATGTTGATTGTTTCTATCTCTGTCAGTCTTATGCTCGTATTCTAAAACATCTAATCAGAGACAATGTCAATTTGTTGGTGATTTTTCGACAAGATGACGTCAATTTGAGACACTTATACGACGATCACGTCAATTCTGACATGACTTACGCCTAATTCAAAGAATTGTGCTGCAAGTGTTGGATGACGATAAATGCGGATTTTTGATGATCGTAAAAGATAGTTCGATCAATTCTGGTAGATATAGAAAAAGCTTTGATTGTTTTGCTATAAATATAGCGCGCCCATAGTCCTTAGAATACAATTCATCATTGTACGCTGAAGCGTGAATGGATGACATTCGACGAAAGAAAGATGTTCTACATCAACTTGTGCAAGCACGCAATGCAGTTAAACGAAAATATTACTTGCTGAAGTTTGGAAAAGAGAATATTAAAAGAGCATTTGGCGACACATTCAAACCTATCGTTGATCCTCTTCAGAAACTCGCTGCTACTACTGAGAAAAATAATAATTTTATACGTGACATAGCAAAAAATAAAAAAAAAGTCAAAAAAAATTATAATACTTATTTCTTCTCCTTGCAATCTTCTTTTCCTTCATCTTCATCCATTGATGATGCTATAGATACGTCATTAAACGATACTATTTGACAAGTAGATACAGAATTTGAATCAGCTACAAGCGAGCAAGAATTAGAAATAAAAGAAAATGATTTATTGCTTAATAATAATAATAAGTACATTCATATGCTTAATGAGAAACAATCAAAACAATTGGATAAAGTTATGGAGTGCGCAAGGAAGGTAATAGTTACTTAATTGATGATTCATCTCTATTTTTCGAAGATAAAAACATTCGTATAAGAGATAAAAAATATCCAAAAACTAAAGGATTGTTAGAATTGTTAATTACCAAAAATCCCGATAGAGGTCAGATAAACACTAATGATATGCAAAATTACAAGAAGATTCTTGAAACTACTAATGCTCACAAACAACGCTACATAAGTGATGAGACTATTCGTACGCACAAAAGTAAGAAATTCGACAGTATCATTAGTCCTTTGTTTTTATTGAAAAAAGAGGAGACTCGTTACCTCGATATGAAATTGCAAGAAGAGATACAAATGAAATACATTCAATTATCGAAGAGTTACGTGAAGGTAGCTATATATATTAAGGTGTAGACATCTATACCATACATTATCAAAATGAGCGTTGATGTGTTCGGACATAATCTTAAACGAAGCGAGGGTAGTCGAGGACCTCCAGGTATTAGATATAAAATCACATCTGATGGTCAGTATGACTTGAATAATAAGAGACTTTGTAATCTCGCATCACCTAATCAACTCAATGAAGCTGTTGATTTAGATACTTCTCAGCGTATTGTACGTTTCAAAGTTCAAAGATTATTAGATTCAATATCTAGTGTGAAAAGTGATCTCAATAACCTGGATAAAATTGTAAATGTGCATAGAGATGAGCTAGATAAGAAATTGATACAAAGCCAGATAGAAATTGAGACTATAAAAGAGACGTTATCACTATTAATGCAAAATAGTCAATCAATAACCATCGATGGAACAACGTGAAAGAGTAGTAGAAGAGCTACATAAACCCGCCAGACGTGACTATCCTTGCCGAAAGTTTGATGAGCGAGGTTTGGATGAGACTTGGCAAGCTGATCTGGTAGAGATGCAACCTTATTCTCGAGAAAACAAAGGCTACAAATACATGCTTACAGTTATAAATATTTTTTCCAAATACGCGATGGCAGTCTTAGTTAAAAATAAAACAGGCGTAGAAGTCTCTGCAGCAATGAAATCTATATTATCAAAAGGTAGAGTGCCTAAGAATCTTCACACCGACAGAGGCAAGGAATTCCATAATTTAGATTTTCAAAAACTGATGCGCAAGTACAAGATTAATTTATACTCAACATACATCAGTTTGAAGGCATCGATCTGCGAACGTTTCAATCGGACTTTGAAAAATCTTATGTAAAAAAAGTTCAGCTTACGTGGTAATTACAAATGGTTGGACATCTTACCTGAATTAATAGCAGCTTATAATGAACGTAAGCATCGTACCATTGGAATGAAGCCTAAAGATGTAACAGCTGCTAATGAAGCCCAAGTTTTGTTGAAATTGTTCATAAACGCAGAACCAAGAAAAAGACAAAGTTTAAGGTTGGCGACAAAGTCCAAGTTAGCAATGCGAAGCACATCTTCGAGAAAGGATATACTCCAAACTGGTCGATGGAGATATTCACAGTTGTACGGGTAGCAGCTACTGATCCAACGAGGTATCATTTGAAAGATTATCAAGATCAACTTATCTCTGGTAGTTTTTATGCAGAGGAACTGCAGAAGGTCAAGTATCCAGGCGTTTACCTCGTAGAAAAAGTTGTCAAAAGACGTGGAAATCAAGTATTTGTGAAATGGCTAGGTTTTGACAGTTCTCATAATAGTTGGATTAATAAAACAGATCTTTAATGAAATTTTGTATTAATTATAAAAAAATGTTTAAAAAAGAAAATTGCATTTTTTTTTAAGTATGATAAAGAATGTTATTTTTCATAAACGATTATTAAATGAATGTGAACACACACAAATTGAGTGAGAAATCAAAGAGTATTTATTTAAAAAACTTATTTTACATCCTTTGTTGACTAGAATAGCTCGTCAGCTAAAGTTTTAATATTTATCATAACATATACACTATCTTGTAATCACCTTTGTAGGTTATAAATAGTTCAAGTTCAGATATTCGCTTGGGCAAGAATATACCAAACTGATTGTCGATGGCAGCCACAGTTTTACATCCATATCTGGTAATCACCTTTTTGAGCGCGAACACTATGTAATTATGACCTTCATAGAGCTTACAAGGAAGGTACCTCAACCTGAACTCACCGATTTTGATAATTCTTGTATATGTTGTAGTACATTAAAAAAGCAAGAGATTAATTTTTTTTATCGGCGGAAAAACATGTTTAAAAGGTGAAATCCACCCTCAAAGTTTACCCCCAAAAACATTTTTTTTCAAATAACTTTTCTTCTAGTCAATATTTTTTAGTGAAACCAAATCGGTAATAATCCTTATGTGTTTGACTTTTTGGGGTTGCAACCCCTATTTTTAATACACGAAAAATTGAAAAATTGACATCATTTCCTGCAGTAAAAACTTTTAAAATAGTGTAAATATAACCAAATTTTTATATTTATAAAGAAAATAGAAAAAATAAGTTTATGTTTTCGCATTTTTAATAAAAAATATTTTTAGAGGGTAAAGCCCCCTCTATTAATGAAAATTAGTACTTTCAATATTAAAATTATTTAAAAGCGAATTTTTTTTTTTTACTACTTTATATATATTATTATAATAAAAATATTCCAAAAAGACATTTAAAGGATGAAATCTACCCTCAAAGTTATCCCACAAAAACAAGTTTATTAAATAGCTTTTTTCCTAATTAATATTCTTCAGTAAAAGTGGGCAATATTCCTTAAAGAAAGTATAACAAATTCTGTTGACATTGACTTTTGGGGGTCGCAACTCCTATTTTTGATAGGTGAAAAATTGAAAAATTGACATGAATTTTCGCAGTGAAAAAATAGTTTAGTTTCGAGCAGATGTTTATGTTTTGAAAGAAAATAGACGTAAACAGTTTCTTTGTTTTTAATTAAATTATAGGGATTGCAACTCGGTGGATGATAATGCGGTTGATTTCAGTTTCGGGGATTCTTGTAGTTCAAAATGCGAAATCGAAGGCTGCCAAAATGCTGCAATTATACGTTCTGGCTGGTGTGAAAAGTCCCTATGTTTCAAACATTTTTTTGATGATTATCATTACCGTATAGACTTTAACAAATAAAAAATGTTGAAAACCGTTCCTTCTAAATTGTATTAAATTTTATAAAAGTTTATATTAGTAAGTGTGCAGCACTCTATCAAAAAATAAGTACAAAAACAAATGAGTTAAAAGTAGAATCATGTAAGATAATATAGATTAAATATAATTTTCTCTTTTTATCGATTATGTATAAAAATAAGATTTTTCACCATAAAGGGTTATAATAGGAATTCATATAAATTTTTCCAGTTTATTTTCATTTGAAACAGAAGTTGCAATCCCTATAATTTAATTAAAAACAAAGAAACTGTTTACGTCTATTTTCTTTCAAAACATAAACATCTGCTCGAAACTAAACTATTTTTTCACTGCGAAAATTCATGTCAATTTTTCAATTTTTCACCTATCAAAAATAGGAGTTGCGACCCCCAAAAGTCAATGTCAACAGAATTTGTTATACTTTCTTTAAGGAATATTGCCCACTTTTACTGAAGAATATTAATTAGGAAAAAAGCTATTTAATAAACTTGTTTTTGTGGGATAACTTTGAGGGTAGATTTCATCCTTTAAATGTCTTTTTGGAATATTTTTATTATAATAATATATATAAAGTAGTAAAAAAAAAAAATTCGCTTTTAAATAATTTTAATATTGAAAGTACTAATTTTCATTAATAGAGGGGGCTTTACCCTCTAAAAATATTTTTTATTAAAAATGCGAAAACATAAACTTATTTTTTCTATTTTCTTTATAAATATAAAAATTTGGTTATATTTACACTATTTTAAAAGTTTTTACTGCAGGAAATGATGTCAATTTTTCAATTTTTCGTGTATTAAAAATAGGGGTTGCAACCCCAAAAAGTCAAACACATAAGGATTATTACCGATTTGGTTTCACTAAAAAATATTGACTAGAAGAAAAGTTATTTGAAAAAAAATGTTTTTGGGGGTAAACTTTGAGGGTGGATTTCACCTTTTAAACATGTTTTTCCGCCGATAAAAAAAATTAATCTCTTGCTTTTTTAATGTACTACAACATATACAAGAATTATCAAAATCGGTGAGTTCAGGTTGAGGTACCTTCCTTGTAAGCTCTATGAAGGTCATAATTACATAGTGTTCGCGCTCAAAAAGGTGATTACCAGATATGGATGTAAAACTGTGGCTGCCATCGACAATCAGTTTGGTATATTCTTGCCCAAGCGAATATCTGAACTTGAACTATTTATAACCTACAAAGGTGATTACAAGATAGTGTATATGTTATGATAAATATTAAAACTTTAGCTGACGAGCTATTCTAGTCAACAAAGGATGTAAAATAAGTTTTTTTAAATAAATACTCTTTGATTTCTCACTCAATTTGTGTGTGTTCACATTCATTTAATAATCGTTTATGAAAAATAACATTCTTTATCATACTTAAAAAAAAATGCAATTTTCTTTTTTAAACATTTTTTTATAATTAATACAAAATTTCATTAAAGATCTGTTTTATTAATCCAACTATTATGAGAACTGTCAAAACCTAGCCATTTCACAAATACTTGATTTCCACGTCTTTTGACAACTTTTTCTACGAGGTAAACGCCTGGATACTTGACCTTCTGCAGTTCCTCTGCATAAAAACTACCAGAGATAAGTTGATCTTGATAATCTTTCAAATGATACCTCGTTGGATCAGTAGCTGCTACCCGTACAACTGTGAATATCTCCATCGACCAGTTTGGAGTATATCCTTTCTCGAAGATGTGCTTCGCATTGCTAACTTGGACTTTGTCGCCAACCTTAAACTTTGTCTTTTTCTTGGTTCTGCGTTTATGAACAATTTCAACAAAACTTGGGCTTCATTAGCAGCTGTTACATCTTTAGGCTTCATTCCAATGGTACGATGCTTACGTTCATTATAAGCTGCTATTAATTCAGGTAAGATGTCCAACCATTTGTAATTACCACGTAAGCTGAACTTTTTTTACATAAGATTTTTCAAAGTCCGATTGAAACGTTCGCAGATCGATGCCTTCAAACTGATGTATGTTGAGTATAAATTAATCTTGTACTTGCGCATCAGTTTTTGAAAATCTAAATTATGGAATTCCTTGCCTCTGTCGGTGTGAAGATTCTTAGGCACTCTACCTTTTGATAATATAGATTTCATTGCTGCAGAGACTTCTACGCCTGTTTTATTTTTAACTAAGACTGCCATCGCGTATTTGGAAAAAATATTTATAACTGTAAGCATGTATTTGTAGCCTTTGTTTTCTCGAGAATAAGGTTGCATCTCTACCAGATCAGCTTGCCAAGTCTCATCCAAACCTCGCTCATCAAACTTTCGGCAAGGATAGTCACGTCTGGCGGGTTTATGTAGCTCTTCTACTACTCTTTCACGTTGTTCCATCGATGGTTATTGATTGACTATTTTGCATTAATAGTGATAACGTCTCTTTTATAGTCTCAATTTCTATCTGGCTTTGTATCAATTTCTTATCTAGCTCATCTCTATGCACATTTACAATTTTATCCAGGTTATTGAGATCACTTTTCACACTAGATATTGAATCTAATAATCTTTGAACTTTGAAACGTACAATACGCTGAGAAGTATCTAAATCAACAGCTTCATTGAGTTGATTAGGTGATGCGAGATTACAAAGTCTCTTATTATTCAAGTCATACTGACCATCAGATGTGATTTTATATCTAATACCTGGAGGTCCTCGACTACCCTCGCTTCGTTTAAGATTATGTCCGAACACATCAACGCTCATTTTGATAATGTATGGTATAGATGTCTACACCTTAATATATATAGCTACCTTCACGTAACTCTTCGATAATTGAATGTATTTCATTTGTATCTCTTCTTGCAATTTCATATCGAGGTAACGAGTCTCCTCTTTTTTTCAATAAAAACAAAGGACTAATGATACTGTCGAATTTCTTACTTTTGTGCGTACGAATAGTCTCATCACTTATGTAGCGTTGTTTGTGAGCATTAGTAGTTTCAAGAATCTTCTTGTAATTTTGCATATCATTAGTGTTTATCTGACCTCTATCGGGATTTTTGGTAATTAACAATTCTAACAATCCTTTAGTTTTTGGATATTTTTTATCTCTTATACGAATGTTTTTATCTTCGAAAAATAGAGATGAATCATCAATTAAGTAACTATTACCTTCCTTGCGCACTCCATAACTTTATCCAATTGTTTTGATTGTTTCTCATTAAGCATATGAATGTACTTATTATTATTATTAAGCAATAAATCATTTTCTTTTATTTCTAATTCTTGCTCGCTTGTAGCTGATTCAAATTCTGTATCTACTTGTCAAATAGTATCGTTTAATGACGTATCTATAGCATCATCAATGGATGAAGATGAAGGAAAAGAAGATTGCAAGGAGAAGAAATAAGTATTATAATTTTTTTGACTTTTTTTTATATTTTTGCTATGTCACGTATAAAATTATTATTTTTCTCAGTAGTAGCAGCGAGTTTCTGAAGAGGATCAACGATAGGTTTGAATGTGTCGCCAAATGCTCTTTTAATATTCTCTTTTCCAAACTTCAGCAAGTAATATTTTCGTTTAACTGCATTGCGTGCTTGCACAAGTTGATGTAGAACATCTTTCTTTCGTCGAATGTCATCCATTCACGCTTCAGCGTACAATGATGAATTGTATTCTAAGGACTATGGGCGCGCTATATTTATAGCAAAACAATCAAAGCTTTTTCTATATCTACCAGAATTGATCGAACTATCTTTTACGATCATCAAAAATCCGCATTTATCGTCATCCAACACTTGCAGCACAATTCTTTGAATTAGGCGTAAGTCATGTCAGAATTGACGTGATCGTCGTATAAGTGTCTCAAATTGACGTCATCTTGTCGAAAAATCACCAACAAATTGACATTGTCTCTGATTAGATGTTTTAGAATACGAGCATAAGACTGACAGAGATAGAAACAATCAACATCTTTGTGTTTGCCCATACAAAAGTAAGCTCTGATATTATCTTGTTTTTCACAGGCTACACCATCAAAAATCATGACAGAATTTGGAAGCGCATTATCAGGGCCTACAACAGATTTGTGTTTACTAAAGGGAAAGTATTGTACACCTTTCAAAGGCTCTAGGAGATCCTTCTGGTTGATTCAAAGACTTGGAGTACACACAAACCTGAGGCCATTAGGATGTGTTATTAGTGCTAACAGACTATTGGTTTTACCACAATTTGATGGATCGTAAAATACAGCTCGAATACTGTTTGGAAGTAAGTCTCCATGCCTCTTTAATTTCTTCTCAAGCTTCACGATAGTGTCGAAATTTTCTATCGGTAATTTAACGGATTGTTCTTTGAAATTTATTATGATAGCACGTCTGACGTACGAATGCTTGACCAGCTATAAATACAGAGCTTTTATACCCAATGATTTAGTCTTCATTTAGTCTTCGAAGTGTGATGATCATATATAAACAACGACGTGGTCGCGGTTTTGTCAACAAGCTTTTTAATAGTCTTCCAATCGAACTTCATATACCCGGCTACCAATACTGTGGACCAGTTACAAGATTAGCTAAACGTTTAGCTAGAGGTGATCGAGGAATCAATCCTCTCGATAGAGCTTGTAGAGAGCACGACATTGCTTATTCACAGAATCGTGAAAACGTAGAAGCCAGAAACGTTTTTGATAGAATTTTAGCAGAAAAAGCTAATCAAAGAGTTTTATCAAAAGACGCTAGCTTTGGAGAAAAAGCAGCTGCATTTGCAATTAAAAACATTATGAAAGTAAAGTCTAAATTCGGAATAGGTATGAAGAAGAAGGGGAGGAGGAGGAAGAATCCTTCCACTACTTTCATTACAATAGTAAAGACTGCATCAAAATCAATTGTTCCTACAAAATGTGCTCGAAAAGCCATTTTTTCGGCTCTAAAAGGTGCACGTAATGCTGTTAAAAAAGCAGGTGGTAAAAAAATATAAAAATTCTACGTACTTTACCAGTTTCAAAGAAAGTATGAGGTTTCTTACCGTTCCTCATACCAATCTTTGCAGATTTGAGTGCTGTCGGTGGTATAGCTGGAGGTGCCACTGGAATCGCTAAAGCGGTAAACGATTCCAAAGCTGCTAAACAACAATTAGAAGAAAATAAGAGACATAATATAATGATGAAAAAAATAGCTCTTGATAAAGGTCTTTACTTGAAACCATATAAAACTGGTCTTGGTCTTTTTATGAAACCAAAGAATTTTTAAAAAAAAAAAAAAGATCCTCAAAGTAAAATTACCTTAAAGAGCACTCACCGATGCTGATCTCATCAAGTATGCAAAACTCCTAAAAATTTCAAATTTTCAAGGAGTATTCATGAGGAATGCTATGCCTATTAGCCGACCGCGCTATAGAGAATCAGCTATTGTTAATCTCGATTATGCGGATGGGCCTGGAACGCACTGGGCAGCATATTGCAAATGAGGAAACGATGTTGTTTATTTCGATAGCTTCGGTGATTTTCAACCTCCTTTGGATTTAATGACATATCTGAGAGTAGACAACATCAAGTACAATCCTGAGAGATATCAAGACTTTGATACTTTTAACTGCGGTCATCTTTGTCTATGATTTTTGAGCAACACTCTTGATATATGAGTAAATCCTCCATACTTTTAAAATTCATGTTACTGCGTCATTACTCGTAAATATGAGATAGCACTTTTCAGCAAATGTTTACTGATTTGTTGAAATATCAGAATTAATTTTTACTATAGTTAGAAGTATAATTAGACATGTCATTTCATGGCGAATAGGGAAAAGAGGTTTTTTCTTGAATTTTAAATGTTACCAGGTCATGTAAAATGATAAATTATCGCTATAAAAAAATGACTATTGTCCTTTTGATCTGAAATTCATACTAAAGCTGTATCTATGTACATACTTTTTGAAAATCAAGACCATCGCCTGTTAAAAAAAGTACTTTTTGAAAGGTTCTTAAAATGTTACCAAAAATTTATATAATTTACTTTTTTGTGGAAAATATGATGCTGTAAAAAAGACTATTCAGCGATGACGTTTTAAACCATATCAAAAGGTAATATTGAGAAGCACAAACAGAAATTTCTTTATTAGGAACGTGTGCCTAGTGTAGATAAAGTTTTGTGTTACTTTAAAATTATAATTAAAAACGTATTTCACATTTGAAAATATGTTTTTATCTTCTAATATGAAAACCTGAGCTTTTATGCACCTTTTCTCTGTTGTGAACTTTGTAATTTACTATTTTATAGTACTCAATGGAATTTTTAAGTTGGTTTTGAAGTATTATTTTAAGTACTCTGAAAATCATTGAATTTTTTTCGGCTATTAAATTTCCCGGATTCACATTGATTATCTAGTGTACCTAGATGTACCTTAAAATGACTACCCTGAAAAATGAGTAACGCGATTTTTTTCTTTTATTACAATACGTCAGAATTCAGAAAAAAATAGTTTTATACGTGTGTCTGTAATTTATTTTTTAAATTTTATTATAGGTGAAATTTTAACACTATGGAGGATTTACTCATATAAATAAAAGAGTGATAAGTATTTGTTCATTATAGGTTCAACAATCATGGCAGATTTATTGACTTCGAGCCTTTCAGGCACATCGTCTATACTAGATGAACAGTATTTTCCACCGATTGAACTGTCACCTGACAAGAATTACGTTCTCGGATTAGTTGCTTTCATGACATTCAATTCTATACCTAATATCGACAAGGGTAGTAATCTATTCCACGTTGGACAGGAAGAAATTGTTTTACCGACTTGTAGTTATGAAATCGAAGATATAGAGAACTATCTCAGTGAAACATTGACAGCAAAAAGTATATCAGTCAGTATTAAACCAAACAATAATACACTTTGTGGTGAAATAAAATGCAATCATCCGATTGATTTTCGACCAGGGAATTCGATAGGATCTTTATTAGGCTTCGCAAAACGTGTTCTTCCTGCTGGCGTAACAAATCATTCAGATTTACCTGCAGCTATCCTAAAGGTCAACGCTCTTCGAGTCGACTGCAATATCGTCCCTGGTGCCTATATAAACGGTCGACAAGTGCACAGGATACATGAATTCTTTCCTGCAGTTCCACCAGGATATAAGATCATTGAAGTTCCATTACAGATCATTTACCTTCCAGTCATCATCAAAAGCATAGATCATTTACAAGTGCGTATACTTGATCAAGACAGGAATTTAATTAACTTTCGTGGAGAAACTATTACAATTAGATAACATATTAAATCAGTATAAAAAATGGGCGTGGTTTATAACCATAAAAATATCAAAGGGTATATAAGTAAATCAAGATGGCATTCGAACATCAGTAATCATCGAAAAGTCAAAGTATTAACACGGCAGAACATTCAGTTTTTGAAAAGCCAAGGCTTAAAAATAATAGCTCCTCGCTGGAGGCCTGAATCAAATTTTAATAAGATGGAGTAGCAGGTCGTTTTTTTCAACGGGATTTGGTTGTTTTTTACTCAAACTTAAAGTTTTTTGAGTTTAAAAAAAATTCGCTTAGCCGTTTTCTTTTAGTTCAAAATTTTTTATTAGAATGGATATTTAACAGAAAATAAAGTAATACATCAATTTTTAGTAATTTATAAATATAATATATAAACTGTATAATAACAAACAAAAAATACAATTTAATCTACAGTTTACCTAACGTTAATTTTAGATATGTTGACTATTGTATTCTTGAACAGCTTCGAGTAAATTATTCCCATAGTTACTATGCGTTTTTTTCAATTTATATTTAGACCAAGTTTTCTTGAAATCTGAATGTACCGATTCAACAGCTTGCTCGCTGAAATAACCTAGACCTTGTTTATATTTTAAGCAAAAATAAGTTACATGAAAAAATACTGCATGTACTTTAGAGGTAATACTTATATTTAAGCCAATGTAACTTTTTCTAAATTCCTCTATATAATCAACAAACTTGAAATCAAGTGAAACCTTAAAACAACTATCTACAACTTTACGAAAATCGTCGAAACACTTAGTAAATTTTACGCAACCTATATTTCCAATAGCTCTTAATATGTCAACTTTGTTTAATAATGTTTTACAAGCATTTTCAGCAAAACTTGGCGAACCATGAAATATCTCTCGAGAAACGTTACATTTTTCTGCCCACTTTAAACTTTCTGTCGGAAATTTGTCCAGCATATGTTTATAAATGTGATTTACTATTCCGATCATTAAATGCAGTTCAGGAGGTGGAATAACGTCTATGATTTATTTGTTTTCACCTAAACAGAGAGGTGGATGTATGCAATTTTTATATTATTTTGCATCTTTTATTTTGCTTCCACTAGTTTTCCAAGCTTCGTAATTTTTTTGCAATCGCTAATCGTTCTGTAGGTACCACACTCATTTAAATTATCTTTTTTAGCAGTACACCATGTGCAAGGAATATAGCTTGAATGGGACATTAAGCCAACAATTATATTGGCTAGTTTTAGATCTGCAGTAATTGTTGCGTCCTGAAGGTGTTTAATATCTAGAATTGACCACAACTTTGCGACATTATCATAGTTTTCTTGAGAGAATTCAGATATTCCAATCAATAATAATTTTCTAACTCCTGACAATTTGAATTTTTTTGCTGCCACACCTTCAGCGTAAGTTTGTCTATCACAAGAGTTAGTTTCAACTCCATCATTAATAAGTTGTTAGATTGATAAACAGATCTTCAAGAATCCGCCTCCACCATCGATTCCAAGCTTCAAAAGGACCCCTCCATTTATTTCTCTAGAGTTTTTAACATATTCTATGAGACCGTCAACATCATTACAGAATATAAAGTTTTATATAAACTCTTCCTTCTTATCTTTATTTACACTTACAAATTTTACTGGTTTAATATCAAAATATTCATCAAGTAAATGATTTTTTGTTAAAAGTGTAGCATTTAAATTTTGCGATCTTTCGTGGCGACTCGAATCACTGCAGTGAGCATTCGGGTTTTTTTAGACGACAGTGACAAATTATTTTTTATTTTAGATACATCATCTGCAGATATTTGGCGTTTTCGATTATGTACTAATTTACGGGAACTAACTTCAGTCATCGTTAACGGTTTGCCATGTCTTTGAGATATTTTGAATAAGCTTGTAGATTCACTTGTATTGGCAGATACAAGTGAAAGTTTCTTCAACGTGTTTTTTCATATTCTGAAAATTATTTGTACCATTACAGATATGTTTTTTCCTCTAGATATTTCAGACAAACATTTTGAAAACTTTTTGTGAAATTTCTTTGATTTTTCAATTTCAATTTTTTTTTTCATGAAATTACAACTTGTACTCCTCTCTCTGACAACTTCACATAATGTACACTGGCAAATTTCTTGAGAGTTTGATCTTAGAGAACTTTGAATTTTGTAATTCGAGTAATTGTATTTTAGCACTATCACTTTTATTTGCTCGATAAACAAGTATTTGACATGCACTGCACACTGCATTTGGAATACAATCATCTTCAGTATTATAATTACTAACTTTCAGAATTTTTTCTTTCAGTTTTCCATTTATTTTAATCATTCTATCTTTTTTTTCAAACAAAATAAACATATCCGCTCATGATTTTCGGAATGAGTTCTTGCATGATCCTTACACCGAGTAGACATGATGGTCACAAAAAAACAAAAGTGTAAATTAACTTTAAACAATGACAATTAGAAAAAGTTATTTCTACATTTTAAATAAATTAAACTCTAGGCACGCACATGTATACAGCTCAGTCAAGCGAATGAATAAAGACTGAAATACTTTTATTTGTATACAATCGACTTTCCCTAAGAATTTCTATAGGAACTTTGCGACTAGACTGATATATATTTATTTGAATATGTATTTGCGTGCATGCATGCGTGTATGCGCGAGTGCCCGCGCGTGTGAGTGTGTATCAAAATATAATCCAACTGGATATATTTTACGGAATGTTTATTTTGATTTGTAATTGAAAATCGTCAATTGGAAAAAACGGCTAAGTGAATTTTTTTAAAACACAAAAAAACTTTAATTTGGAGTTAAAAACAACCAAATTCCGTTGGAAAAATCGACCTGCTACTCCATCTCATTAAAATTTGATTCAGGCCCCTCGTGTCCTGGTGGAAAATTAGGTGCTTAATTTTTTGCTGTTTTCAAAGAACTGGAGAAAATTCTAAACATAAGGTCAGGAGTAAGATTGGATGAGTCAATAGCTCACTGTGAAGTGCACGCGTACCAGACTTACACCTCGTCAAATTTCAATAATAGTGATGAAATTCGCAACAAGATGGCACTGCTTTAGCAAGGACTAACTTAGTTAATAATGGCATCTGTCATCTATTTGAGCAAGTTCGGTATGAAATTAATGCCACTGATAGTCATCGATTGTTCAAAACAAAATGATTCTCTGAAGAGTGCTCCAGTTGATGTTAGTCTTGAATCCGAGACCAAACAAAACTTCCCAGCTGGAACTTCAGCTTACTGTCTAATCTTACATGATAGAATTATAGAATACAACGCCATAAGCAGGGTTGCGAAAAAAGTAATTAAAAATTATTTGAATCACGAATCATTTTTGAATTTGTAATTAAAGTTTTATTTAATTAACAATTCCTTTTAAATTAATAATTAAAAATATTTTAATTAACAAATCAAAATCTAATCGTGAATTGAAAAGGCTTTAATTAAAAAATAAAAAGGAATTCTCAATTAAATAAATTTCAATTAAGAAATCAAAATGTAATCGTGAATTGAAAGGGCTTTAATTCCAAAATCAAAAGGAATCCTTAATTAAATAAATTTCAATTAAGAAATCAAAATGTAATCGTGAATTGAAAGGGCTTTAATTCCAAAATCAAAAGGAATCCTTAATTAAATAAATTTCAATTAAGAAATCAAAATGTAATCGTGAATTGAAAGAGCGTCAGTTATGATTATGATTTGTGAATTCGAGGGCTTTAATAAAAAATTCCACAATTCCTTTTTAATTAAACGTACTAAGGAATTTTCATCATATATATGTATATAGAAAAACATATGTGGACGCGCACATACATACGCACCTAGGCTCATATATATGCAACATTTCATGTCGACCCACACGCACACATACGGACAAGTTGATATATATATATATATATATATATATATATATATATATATATATATATATATTATACATGGTCCGTTTCATGTCAACTTGCACCCGTTGACCCGTATATATTTTGGTTTATATATATGTATATATATTTATGTCGTCGTAGGCCGTATTCGGTAGAATACCTATAGACCACGCTAAATTTGTATAGGCATTGCATACGTTCATGCTAATATCTCGACGATATTCTCTCTGTCAATACTCCCTTAGGGAGTACTGACAGCTCTATACTCCCTAAGGGAGTAATGACAGATCGAGATATCGCACAGCATGGCCGTATATGACGCGAGTGACATCGATTCGTAGGTCAGTGAAAACAAAAGAATGTCGTTAGATATGTCAATGCTCATACAAATTCATATAAAATCTTAACTTTACAGAATGTTTCGTTTAAACAAATTTTCAAAGTTAAACAGTTAATAAGTAAAATAAATAAGTAAATAATGATATTATTTACTTTTTTTTAATAAAACATATATCATTAATTTTAAAAAATCATTTTTATAGTTCCTCATACGGCCTACCAACGACATAAACTTATCTACGTAACTTGGGAGTACGAAGGATTCTGAATCCAGGCTTGACTAAAGTGCTTGTCGCTTGAGCAGCAGTCAGTCTCGGGCGCGCTTCGCGCGCCCTCGACCAACTGCTACTCAAGCGACAAACACTTTAGTCTCGCCTGTATTCATCCTTCGTACTCCCAAGTTACGTATATAACTAATACATACATACTTACATACATGGGATATTTCATGTCGGTTAGCACGTACTCATAAGTACAGGTTTTCTTTATATGTGGTACATTTCATGACAACACGCACACACCCATTCGTGTACCTTAGATTTACATATATGGGACATTTCATGTCGATTCGCATGCATGCACACGCACGTTAATAAACATAGAATTTTTCACGTCAATTCGAAAGCACACACACAGGTTTATATATATGGGACATTTCATGTCTATTAGCATGCATGCACACAGACTTTAATAAACATGGGATTTTTCACGTCAATTGGAACGCACGCACTTACAGGTTTAGATATATGGGACATTTCATGCCAATGCGCACGCACACACACACGCACACACACACACACACACACACACACACAGGATTATATATGGGACATTTCATGTCAACTCGTACATACTCATAATGACACGCTTTTTTTATATATGTGGGACATTTTATGACAACACGCACACACCCATCCTAGTAACCTTAGGTTTATATATATATGGGACATTTTATGTCGATTCACATGCATGCACACGCACGTTAATATATATAGGATTTTCACGTCAATTCGAACGCACACACACAGGTTTACATATATATGGGACATTTCATGTCAATTCGCATGCATGCACACAAACTTTAATAAATATTGGATTTTTCACGTCAATTGGAACGTACGCACATACAGGTATATATATGAGATATTTCATGTCGTTTACAGGTTTATATATATATGGGACAGTACATGTCGTTGCGCATGCATGCACACACACGTTAATATACATGGGATTTTTAATGTCAATTCAAACGCATACAAACACACAGGTTTATATATACTGGACATTTCATGTCGATTCGCATGCATGCACACGTACGTTAATATACATGGGATTTGCCATGTCAATTCGAACGCACGCACACACACACAGGTTTATACATATGGTACATTTCATATCGATTTGCATGCATGCACACACGTTAATATACATAGGATTTTTCACGTCAATTATTACCCACGCCCATACAGGTTTATATATATGGGACATTTCATGACAACTCTAACACACCTATCCAAGCGCCCTTAGGTTCACATATATGGGACGTATCATGTCAACACGCACGCACCAGTTTTCATATATTTGACATATCTTGTCAACTCGAACACGCAAACACATCTAAACATGTATTTGAAATTTGTATTTATATATATGGGACCGTTTCTGTCAATTCGCACGTACGCACACACATGGGCTTATGAATATATATATATATATATATATATATATATATATATATTCATATATATGTGTATATATATATACACATATATATGTGTGTATATCTGTGTACACATATACATGGGATATTTAATGTTAATTCACACGCGCGCACATACACACAGGTTTATATACACGGGACGTTTCATGTCAATTTACATGCATGACACACGTACTTGAGTTTGTATATATTTTTCTTTATATATATATATATATATATATATGGGGCTGTTCCTGTCAAGGCGCATGAACGCACACGCATGGGCTTACGAATATATGTATATACATATACATGGGATATTTTATGTCAATTCACATGCGCGCACACACACACAAGTATATATATATATATATATATATATATATATATATATATGAGTGCCACCAGATTTTTTTTTAAACAAGTGAGCAGTTTTTAATCAGTTACACAAACAGGTTATTTTTTCTATGTTACTTAAAAAAAAATTCTAATTTAGGAAAAATTGCTAATATTAATACTGATAAAAATCTTAAAGATTTTTAAGGAATGGTTTTACTTTTTAATGGATAATTTGATTATATGATTTTATTTTCAAAAAAGTTTTTCCCATAATAGTTATCTGTAATAAAAAAATTCTTTTACAATGTTAATTACTTTTTCCTGACATTCGTTTTGAAAGTTTATGCTTAGCAATTTTAAAATTTGGTTGTGACACTGATGATGCTGCTATAAATTATTTTGGATGTGTTATAATTAGTGTGCTGCCTCAATTTTCAACTGAAGGATTATAAATTAAGGATATTTTGGATTGAATCGCGGAAATAAAATAAATGATTAAAGAATTACAATCAACAAATCAATAAATTCAATTATTAATAGTTAAAAAAAAATGTTACCATGTCAGTGAGTTTTTTCAACAGGGTTATACATAAATTAAATTAATTAAAATTAATATTTTCAATCAATCATATACTGTAACGTTTGGCTTTTCTGGATGAGCTGCGGTTGCATCAGACTTTTGTGAGGATGATCTACGGCGGTGGATAAAAGCCAAAGTTCGAACTTAATAACTAAATTGATTTTACTGAATTAATTTAATAATGAAAAGAAAGAAAAAAAATAATAAATGTAATTTAAGAATTTAGCTTTGTAAAGAAAAGAAATAATAATTTATATTAATATTGAAATTTAAAAGCTTAAAACAAAAATAAATAAACTTAATACTAGAGATATAAACGGCGGGTCGGAATTACAGGAAAGGTTTTGCGGAACTAGGTAAATAAGTATATTTGGTTTAAATTAAACTTTTGTCCATTTATTAATAATAAAGCAAAGGAGCGTTTACAACGACGGCATAAATATATAAAAATGCAAACATAAAAATCTATTCTTTAATTTAATTAAACTGAATAAAAATAAAAAAAATAATTTCTTTTGACCGTCGGTGTGAAAGAAATAAATAGTGTTAAGGTTCCTTGCTTTCACCGGCAGATGGCGTGGTGTTTAGTAGCCGTCTGTGAAAAAAAAAATAAAGAACAAAAGAAGTTACATTAATATCTACAACGCAAATATTATTAACGATTAACTACGGCGGGTAAACGCGGGATCTATTTTATCGACGGCGGTTACGGCTGCGGTAGGTGGAGGAGTATCTATGCAGTGGAATCCCCCGACTACATAGATAGGATAAGGATAGAGGTTTTTACTATGTAAAGCATAACTTCTTTACATAGTAAAGAGAGAGAGGAGTCTGTGTAGTGGAATCCCCCTACTACACAGATTGAAGGAAAAGGATACAGGTAAGGGTACTCTTACTGTGCAGAGCATAACTTCTCTACACAGCGAGAGCGGAGAGAGGACTGGGCTGAGCCGGCTGCCGGCTGGTTATATATGCTATGGAGCTCGCTATTCCCGTTGCGGGAGTAGCGCCTCGTAGCGGCTGAGCCCGGGTACTAAGCTTTAAGCGCGATGCTTGAATTTGCATCGTCGCAATACCTATTTTTTTTATTAAAAAGATATATTTTTACAAAATATGTAACAGTAAAAGAGTAGTTCACAGAAAAAAATTGTACTTCGTTAAAAAATTTTATAAATTATAAAAACACAAGTTTTCTAAACTTCATAAAATAATGAATAGCGTACTGTACATATTGTTCTTGTAGCAAAAATTCTACATGTAAAAAATGTAATAAGATTAAAATACAAATAACGATTAATTAAACGTATTTATAAATTATAACATAAATTTAGCAAATGAAATAAAATTTTAGGAAATCCTATTCTAATCTCTGCTGCACTGTAACAATAGTCTCATTCTAATAAGAAAAATTGAAAAAAATTATGAAACTTATTTTTTTTTATAACTTTGGCATGAAAATTGCATGAAATAAGCGACAAAATGTTTTTTATTTGAAAAATAGACTTTTCAAATTTTTGGAAATTATATCATACAAATTTTCCTGGACATTTTCCGACTTCACCCCCTTTAAATTAATGTTTAGTGACAAAATATATAAAAAAAAATTTTTGGAACCGTGGACTTTAATGTTACTATAGCAATCTCCCCTATTTTCCGACCTGACTTTTTCATGAGAGCACCGTTGCGCGGTACTTTCTGAATAAGCGGTTCAATTATTCGTGAAAAATTAAAGGAAGACCGCAACCAGCCTAAACCATTCTTTTTTTATCAACAGTTGGTGGATTAAAGAATAATTTTAGCTAATTAAAATGTAAAAATTCTTAATTATATTGGTCATCAATGATAAGTGCAATAAAATAAAAAAAATCATTAAAAATGGCAAAATGAGTTTTTTTTATATTTATGATGTTTTTACAGAGAAATGGTGCAATGTACGGCAAAATTGATAAGAATATTTTCGACTTAATATTTGATGAAAAACACGAAAAATTATGTTTTTCTGCGAAGAATTAACAACCAGAAAATTTACTTTAGAGATTTTCCTAACTATTTTCCAGCTACCCACTCTCGAAATTCGTGTTCAAGGCACCAAAATACATAGGAAAAACTTTGGTGGAGCCGTGGATCTCCATCGGCTACGGAAACTCTCCTAGCTACCTATATTAGTTATAAATGTCCTCCGTATTCAGGTGAAATACCCCGGTGAACATGTACATTAAGGTTTGGAAAGATTCTGATGTAAAAGAACCTTTCTAATTTTTTGCGGTTTTTGGTACCAGTCCATAATACAACTTTGTGAACTCTTATGAAAAAAATTGTCATGATTTTCGTTGATACCTTCTGAACTTTTTTGATTCATTAAGTTTTACTAAGGAATAGTAACCTTAATTTTATCGTATTCACAATTAATGAACAATTAAGATCGCTTTAGAATTGAACAGCACTGTAAAGTTTTCAGGAGAATCCTTCTAGATTGTATTTTAAAAAATTCTTCAGAAATATTTTTCACGTTTTATCATCGTATGAATATATTTATTAAATTATTGGTAAATAAATAATTATAAATCTATGAGATCATTTTTTTTTTTTTTTTTTTAACGTCGCTATATTTATGCTATGCTATTATTGCTCTGCTAATCAGCGAAGGAGCTCGTAAGTGTGTTTGTGAACAAAGCACATGTAACGTACAGTGGTGCTTGTATCAATCGGCCGAGAGCGGGATTCGAACTCGGAACCTCGAGATTACGAATCCAACGCTCTACCGAATGAGCCACAGACCGACTCCTATGAGATCATTTAAGAATACGGATGAATCTTTATAATTTCTGTATATTGATTGAAAGGTTAATGAAACTTCACGAACTCTGTGGAAGTAAATCGAGATGAATTATTACAATCTTGTAAAGAGTTTAATAGCTATTAAAGATCCTTAAGAGAAGGTCGAGTATATATGTCCTATTGTAATCAAAAAATTGATTTTTTTACAAAAACTAATAATTTTAGCAAAAAATAAAGAGAAAGCCCCATCTTGTATCATAAAAAGCAATATTTTCTTTGATTAGGAAAAAATTTTTTATCGATTCCTTTTGAAAAAAACCTTGAAAAACATAAAATATCGAGGTTTGGATGGACAATTCAGTTTTTCAAAGTTTTCTTTGAAACGAAGCGATAAAAATAATTTTTTCTCATAAGAGAAAATATTGCTTTTTAGTATACGAGATGGGGCTTTCTTCTTATTTTTTGCTACAATCATAAGGTTTTGCAGAAAATTGAACTTTTTTATTATAAAAGGATAGAGATGTACGACCTGCTATTAATAAAATACCGTGAAAATTATTTATGATTCTCAGTAACGATCTTGAAGTTATAAAAAAATATACATATTATTAAATTTTTTTAACTCTTGAAATAGTTAAGCATACCATGGAATTGTTTGATAGTGGAAATAAAGCCATTTTACATGACTAAGCTATAAATTTTTTTTGTGAATAAATACAATAAATCGCACTAATTTATTAATACTAGGCAATTTTTCAGTTTATTAATAAGTTAATTCAATTAATACTATGATATGCCCTTCAAAAATCACTATTCAATATATTAGAAATTCATAAAGAATCTGAAGAAGTCATAATCATATTTTTTGATATATGGGGATATCCACAAAACTTTTAATTGTCTAGTAACAGGTCATATTACAGCTGTTACTGGGTTACCGCATGATGCACATTGTTTAAACTAGGTTCAAATCTTTTGTGCTATCCTGTAACTCTATTTCTGATGTATTTTGTAAATGTTTAACAAACGGCGCAGTAGATATTTCTATGAAACATTCATTTTTACACATAAAAAATTACCGTAATTTATCTTATGTGTAAATTTACTTTTATAGAATTATCTGCTGCGCCGTTTGTGTAGTACATTTACAAAATACATCAGAAATAGAGTTACAGGATAGCACAAAAGATTATAACCTAGTTTAAATAATGACCTGTTACTAGAGAATTTAAAGTTGGATGGATATCCCGATATAATACCATAGTGGTACACATGAAATTGGAAAGGTTCTAAAAATATATAAATTACAATAACTTTTCTGATGAGGATATATTATTCAGATTAATATTATTTTTTAAATTAGATAACATTATTTTTATTTTTAAGAGCATGACGAAGCTTCCAGTCTTCTAATAATATTTCCAATCCCAAGTTATGAATAAACAATGCGTTTAATAACATTTTTTTGCGACAAAGAAAAAATTTGTAAGATTCAACTCGAGTGCGGACAACTCAAGAAACCCACGAAAATACTACATAAAAGTAATAATACAAACTTTCAATGTAACGTATTTTAAGATTAGGTTTGTCGAGCTTGATATAATTTCCAATCCAAGTTCATAAAAAATTTACAAGTTTAAATGATTTTTTATTTTAACAAAAATTATTGTATTAACATAGCTTTAGTGCGGACAAGTCATTATATTTGTTTTTCTCATCCGTGCTGAGTAAGCGGCCTATAGCGCATGCGTTTTCGGGGTAGTAAGTAGCTAATAGCGCGCGCTGCGTGTGTTGTTTTTTGAGGGCGTGTGTTTCACAGCTATGTATAATATTATTTTGTATTAAATCACGTAAATACGTTACATTCTGTAAAATAATGTCACGCAAAAGCGTTAATTAATGTAAAATCGCAAAGGTTTATACAAGCGCAGCGCCCTCATACTGTATCTCATCGACCATATGATGAATTTTATACTCTATCTCGCTTTAACCTCTGATCAAGTAAATCGTATCATCTATTCTTGTATTATTTTTACATTAACGAAATCGTAATTATTCCGTATAAACGTGAAATTGGTGAACTAAAAGTATGTAATTTAATTACAAATAATAGTACCAAAAAGTATTGAAATATACTATTGCGAGTCAGTCGTACGGCAGATATGAGAGAGAGAGAGTCTCGGGCAATGGCGCTATTCGTTACGCTCGTGCGCCAACTTGCCCTCGTGCGCAATAGTCAACTAAACCTTACTCGTTACACAATATACTATTAATTAACGAATTTAAAATGATATTAATGAAATAAAAAAAGCAAAACTTGATTGCTGTAGCTCCAACATCAGATAAATATTACGGAAAGAAACATAATGAATCACCCAAATTCACAATTTTATAAATTACAACTGAATCACTGGAAAAATAGTTGCATACAATAGACTTTTCCAAATTTTATGAGTAACGGCTTATAATTGAAATTTCAATGTCGGAACGATTCGGAAAACTTGAAACATTTATCAATTTTCATTTCATAATAGTTCTTAAACATTCTTTAAAGACCGGAAAAATATTTGTTCCGATTCTTTTAGAAATTTTCGGGTCATTTTAACGAGGATATAACTGATGGTGATGTAACAAAATTCAACTGCAATAATCACAAATTTTCCAATCGAAAACGTTTCCATAAATAATTTCCATAACTTTATAATTTCCGCGAAAATAATCATAATCTTCATAATTCTGCAAAAATGACGATTTATATTGACTTTTTCATAAATTTAAGTAACTTATAGAAATTTTTTCAAATTCAATTTACTTGTTTTTGTCATAAAAATCGAAAGATAATTAGTCTCAAAGCAGACTTAACGTAGGTAAATATTATTTTTTTATATACGCTTTTCTTATATTCGCCTTCATGTCTGTTTGCATGTTTGTCTGTCTGTAATCAAATCTTGCGCGCTCGATTTCAGGCACTTTTTGACAGATATAAATTCTGACAATTGGCATAGACTTTGGTCTTGGATGACAATACAATAATCAGTTGTCATTTTGGTACCTGGACATCCAGGTCGATGATAATGGGTGTGAAAAGTCATCTCCGAGGAAGTATAAATGGGGAGGCTTTCTTTGGGTCAAGGCGAGTTTCTCGGGGTTTTCAGGGTTGCTAAAACCGAATTTGAGATCAAACAATTGCCACAAAGTGATGCACGTTGTCCAGAATACGCATGGACGTCGTCTACGAGGAAGTACAAGTAGGGAGGCTTTCTCTGGGTCGAGGTGGGTTCCCCGGGGGATTTCGGGGCTGCTAAAACCTAATTCAAGGTTTGAAAGTGAATCTATAAGGCATAATAATGATTTAGGATGAAGAGGTCGAACTGGAGTACCAAGTCGCCGATAACGGATGTACCTGAGTGTAATCTTTGGAAAGTCTGGTTGCAATGTAACTCTAAATGATAATAAAAACAATTTTAACTTAAAAATAGAAAATACAAAATTTTAAAAACATGCTTTAAAAATAAAATACAATAATTGAATAAATAGACTAAAAAGTATAAAATAAATAAATTAACTTTTTTTAAATTTTTTAAATAATAGCGCTTATTACCTGTATATCGGAATGATGTTAGATGAAAAAATGTTAAAATTATTTACTAATTACAATAGTAATATGCTTTCTCGAAGTTAAATTTCGCTGGCATTATTCGAACGAAAAATTCATAAATTAGTAGGGATACTACCGCAAATTTATATGCGAGATGATTTGTATGAATGATCTTTATATATGGGTATCGACTACGAGTAAATCAACATATTTCATGGAACTTGCATGAATCTTAAACAATTGTTCTTTTGAAATCTTTTTATTTCCGAGTATTCTCCAACCTAATCAATCAACCTTAGAATCGAAATCTAAAAGAATCTCCAAGTTTCATTTGACGTAGTCCCTGCAAATATCTGTAAACTTCATAATCGGTATGGAAAATTTCAAAATTCATTTATATAGACGATTTCCAGGTAGCCAGGATCACCTGGATATTGTAAGATGTCATCTCGGGAAACGTACATGTTATTAATAAATAATGGCTAAATTTCAAAAGATATTCTTGTAGACAATGTTTATCTTACTCGGAACATTCATGTTTGGCTAGATAACATTTGAGACAACTTCAAAGTAGTTATTAAACTATAAGTTGAATTTCAAAAGTTTTAGGTGTAGATGATGTTTAAGTTGTCATTAACACCTAGGTATCCAAAGACGGCGATCGTGGGTACCACAGCATAATAAATAACTATTTTTTAAATATTGTCTACATCGATAAGGTAAAGTATGTATATATATATATATATATAAAGTTAAATATGTGTTTGTATGTGTGAGCGTGTGCGTGTGCGTATGAGTTAAAATTAAATGTTCCATATAAACTTGAATAAACCTGTGTGTGTACGTGCGATTCTACATGAAATGTCCCTTCTGTATATATATATATATATATATATATATATATATATTTATATCATGCTTGTAAGTCGACATGAAAAGTCCCACGTACATGAACGCGTGTGTGCATGCATGCGAATTGACATGAAACGTCTCATATATATAAACCTAAGGGTACTTAGATAGGTGTTCACAAGTTGTCATGAAATGTCCCATATATATATAGAAAAACCTGTGCTTGCGAGTACGTGCAAGTTGACATGGAATGTCCCATATATATATATATATATATATATATATATATATATAGAAACAAAAAAATTGCGGGTGAACGTGAGCAATTTGATATGAAATGGAGCATATATACATATGCAAAAACCTGTCAGTAAGGCCGTACATGAGTTGACATGAAGAGTCGCATGTATATAAAAGCGTGTATGCATGAATGCAAATTGACATGAAACGTCGCATATATGTAAACCTGAAGGAACTCGGATAGGTGTGTGAGAGTTGTCATGAAATGTTCCATATATATAGAAAAGCCTGTGATTATGAGTACATACGAGTTGACATGAAATGTCCCATATATATATATATATATATATATATATATATATATATATATATATAACCCTGTGTGTGTGCATGCGCATTGGCATGAAATGTCCATGAAAAATCCCATGTATATCAACGTGTGTGTGCATGAATGAAAATTGACACGAAACGTCCCATGTATGAAAACCTGAGAACTCGGATAGGTGTGTGAGAGTTGTCATGAAATGTTCCATATATATAGATAAGCCTGTGATTATGAGTATGTACAAGTTGACATGAAATGTCCCATATATATATATATATATATAATGCTGTGTGTGTGTGTATGTGTGCGTGCGCATTGGCATGAAATGTCCCATATATATAAACCTGTATGTGTGTGCGTTGAAATTTACATAAAAAATCCCATGTATATTAACGTGTGTGTGCATGAATGAAAATTGACATGAAACGTCCCATATATGCGAACCTGAAGGAACTCGGATAGGTATGTGAGAGTTGTCATGAAATGTTCTATATAAATAGAGAAGCCTGTGATCATGAGTACGTACAGAGTTGACCCGAAATGTCCCATGTATATATATATATATATATATATATATATATATATATATATATATATATATATATATATATATATATATATATATAATCCTGTGTGTGTGCATGCGCATTGGCATGAAATGTCCCATATATATAAACCTGTCTGTGGGTGCGTTCTAATTGACGTGGAATGTCCCACGTATGTATGTATGCATGTATGTATATATACATACATATATATATATATATATATATATATATATATATATATATATATATATATATATAAATTAGTATAAATACTTACACAGACGGTCTGATAACGGTGACGTGGATAATAGAAAGTCATGTTGTTGAATGTACTCATATCAAAAACAATCCAACCTTTTATACAAACTAATAACTGTCAAAATCAATCACATACTTTACTACATCAGCAGTATATACATTTTTCTTTGCAACCACATCAACAAAAACTATGTCACCCACTTGCTATTGCAGAATATGCCGAAAATTCATTAAATTTTAAGAACTAAACATTTTTTGTAATAGATTATAAGAGAACAAATTTTTTTTATGTAAATTGTTCAATAATTGTATTTCCAACCCTTGCTGTTTCTCGTACCGATAAACAACATCTTGAGCCCCAAGGTGTTACGTCACGATGTATTTTTTAAATTTCTTTCATTTATAATTTGTTTCATTTATAATTTTAAAGTATCTTTTCACGTCATGAACTAATTAAAAACAGTTATTGAACAATAAAGGAATTTGCCAAGCTAAACAGAAAAAGCGAAACAGTAAAGAAACCTCGAAGTTTAATATTGGTCAATAAAACTCTTTAGTTAGCAGAATTATAAAATTAAGTAGTTCAAATCGACAACGAGTATTACGAAATCACCAAGCGAATTCTAAAATCTTTAAAAACATATTATTAAAAAATTTAAGAAAATTTATAAATGAAATTTGATAAATCTCATAAACAAAAATGAGCATAAAAGCCAAATGAAACAAACGATATTCGGAATATTACCCCGGGTGTCTTATTGGTAATACGTCTACACTGCCCGTCAAGTTCTATATTTCAAAGCAATTGCTATTACTAAATATACATATATCAATTATTAAAATATATACGCGCATAAAATCAATTATATTAAAAGTGTTAAAAGATATCAATAAACCTCGAGGATCTATTTACATATTGTGCCTATTCATTTGCCTGCCCATACCTAGCACCAATCTACTGAGAAATACTACAAGGTAAGAATATATAATTATTCAATAAACTCTTTATTTCAAGAATCAAGTTTATCCTTTAATAATATTCAATTGTGAGAGCGATTTCGTTCAATTAAATATAGGTGGAGTTTTTCCACCACTAGATTCATACATCTCTATCTTTATGACATACATTTTATAAATAAATTCAATATTTTAAACGAACATAATTTATATATATTCAATGCAATTAATTAATATAATTAAACACATATACACTATTATTTAGTCCTGGTGCAAGCCAGGACTTAACACTTGAGTGACATGAACACATTAGTAGAGAAGAGTACCGCCCGCCATGAGAGGTACTATTTTTGGTAAGCGTCAACAGCTTTATCATTGACTGGTAACAAAATTAACTGATTAACAGGGCTTCTTAATTCTAAATTGCGAGTTTTGATGTCCACGACTCTACAAAGCCCATCGTTGCCCAGAATTAAGCATACAATTTTAGCCAGCGGCCATTTTGTTGGTGGTAGTAGTTTACCCTTGAATAATACCAAATCTCCTTGTTTAAATTGGTAATTCGGTTTTAACCATTTACTTCGTTGTTGAAGTTGAGAAAGCAATTCTCTTGACCATCTCTTCCAAAAATGATTGCGCATCGCAATTAAGTGAAACCAACGAGAATGAGAAGAATTGTTCTCTCGCAAATAATCAAATGGTTCAGCCGGAGACTCTAAAGCTTCTCCAATAAAAAATGACCAGAGGTTAGTGCAGCTATATCTTGCTCATCAGTATGTAAAGATCCAAGTGGTCGAGAATTTAGTCAAAACTTTATCATGGATGTAACAGTAAACATCTCTTCGTAAGTGAGCTTTGCATCGCCGATTACACGAATCAGATGAGCCTTAAAAGATTTTATATTAGAGTCTCACGAACCACCAAAATCAAGAGCACCTGGGGGGATCAATGTCCATCCGATTTGATCTCCAGCGACAACAGCTGCAATGTCCTGACTCATAGCAGACGTAGCTTCGAACAGATGATCCAACTCTTTAGCAGCACCTCGGAAATTAGTACCGTTATCGCTAAAAATGATTTTTAGTTTTGTTATCATAAGACCCTTTTTTAGATTTACTGTATTGATACGGTCGACCTGAAGTAGGTTAAATTTGCTGACTGGAAGACTTAGCAGGCTTGGACAATTCAGTAAATACTTGAGTGGCTATAAGAGCTTGTATCCGCTCTTTAATGAATTTACGTAGGTCTGGAACCTTTGGAAATGAATTAGGAAAGTCCCGACCAACCAATTTTGCCCAACGACTTTCGGCCAACTTAATTTCAGCGATTGTAAAAACTTGGACGTCATAAAATTAATCAAGATGTCGTTCCAATGTTCAACTGGCCTTTTGAAAGCTGTAAACACATCAATACATTCGTCAAGAGAGGATAACAACAAATTTTAATGAGTTATAGATTCTTTACTAGCTTCCTGCAAATTAATTAAAGTTTCCATCTAGCAAGCAAAACGTAATTGTTTGTTGTCATACTGGCGGCACAATGTATTCCACGCAGCATCGAAATTATCGCCCGTGACCTCAACGCCTTTAATTATTTGGACAGTAGGGCCAGATAAACAATTATGTAAACGCTGTAATTTAATAATAAAAGGCATACCAACATCGTCAATTACAAATGAAGTAAACTTATCTCTGAACGACTCCCAATCCTTCTGAAGACCAGAAAATCGCGGCAGTTTCAACTTTTCCAAAGAAACCATATTTTTAAAGTAAGTTCTACCTTTGGCTTTGACCCCAAAGTTATTTTTCAAGGTTATTTTAAGGTCCAATTCTTTTTTTAAATAAAAACCCCTATTTTGACCCAGAAAATAAAGACATCGGGAAATTTTACGTCCAGGTACGTATTTGACCGTGGGTCAAAATTACCCCCTAGGGGTCGCATAAGGGCATTTAAAGTTTAAACACGGAACTGCGAGGAGATTATATTATGAAATACACAGACACACACACACACACACACACACACACACACACACACACACACACACACACACACACACACACACACACACACACACACACACACACACACACACACACACACACACACACACACACACACACACACACACACACACACACACACACACACACACACACACACACACACACACGCACACGCACGCACATACAGACACGAAGAGTCTGATGGCTTTTATATCCAAAGGTAATTTGACTTCATCTGATTTAAGATCTAGTAATACACTAATAATAAAAAACACATAATAAATTTCAATGACAAAAATAATAATGATAATACCCTAATTTAACACATGATAATGAAAAGAGCATATAAAAGAATATAAAGTCTTAAACAATAAACATTCATTGATAATCTATCATGAATATCTCCAGGTCATCATGATATCTCCAGGAGTGATTTAGTGACATTTAAATATATTCTGATCGCTATTATTTTACAGTAACTCTCTTAAGGTGGATAATAGTTTTTTTTTATTGCATTTTTTGTATTTTTTTTTTTATTTAATTTATGAAAATTTTTTCGATATTATAATTTTAATATCATTTGGCTCATTTTTTTAATAATTGTACACTGTTATTTTTTTGGAAAAAATTTTAATTTAGTGTAAAATATATACATTTATAATTGATATTTATTTTTATGAAAGTGATATATAGTGTAAATATATTAAAATTCTTTTGTTTTAATTTTCTGTTTTTGGTTTTGTTAAAAATAGATTAGAATTTTGTTGCATTAAAATTTATTATATATTATTTTTTTTTTATTAGGTTGACGCAAGATCTTCTCATCATTTAACATTTGATGCATTGAATTCCAACTGTTTACAATATACATAAAAAAAATCATTATTGGATATAGAAGCTGTTAAAAGTTGTTACTCTACAAGTAATTATTTTTTATTTTGTTTTATTTTTAACATAAGTATGAGGCCAAAAATTAAATTTTTATTATTATTAAATGTTTTTTGACAATTATTTAAACAGAAATTTATTGTAGAAAAAAATTTTTAAGATGAAAAAGTTGTATTTTCAAAAGTTCTATAAATTTTTTTCTAAATTTGTTCATTTTTTATTACATTATTGAAAATAATAAATAATAATAATAATAAAATAAGTAGAGTGGCCTTGTATGTATTGAAAAAAAAATCGATTCTTAGGTATCATTACTTCATTTTTATTATTAAAATAATTATTATTATAATTTAAAAAAATAACAAATAATAATAAAATAATAATAAAAACTTTCAGCAAAAAGTTTTTTGAAATTAAAAAGATTCGTAATATTGAATTATATATTTTTATGTTACAAATATTTGTATAAAATAATTTCTGTGGACATCAAGACCAAAAAGTCTTGTTTTCAGTCGTAAAACACACTTGTTAAACATTTTTATACAGTTATTTGAAAAAAAAAGCTTATTTTAAACTGAAACTTTTTCAATAAAAAAGTTATATTTTAATAAGATCAATAAGTTTTGTTAAAAATATTTTTTATTATAAGTGACTGTTTTTGAGTTACTGCGAAAAAGCACTGAAAAAACGTTAAAAAATTGTTTTTTTCTGGTATTATATGATAAAGAAAATTTTTTAACAAAAGGTGTTTAAAGTAAAAAAGTTTCGCAATAATGTATTATACATCATTATGCTGGAAGATTTTTTTAAAAATGATTTCTGTAGACATACAGTCCAAAAAGCTTTTTTTTAATCGCAAATCGCACTTGACTTGAAAAATACTTTTTAAATGTTAATAGCTTATAATATAAGAAAGTTGTATTTTAAAAAAGTCTACAAGTTTTGACAAAAAAATTTTTTTCTAAAATTTCTTGTTTTCATGTAATTGCGATTTTTATACCAAAAACACATGTTTTTCGTGGTTCATTTAGTAATTAGGACAGACATTAGAAGAAAAAAAATACTTATTTTAGTTTTTGATGTAACGAATACAATCTATTTTGTTCTATATCGATACAATCAAAACTTGTGACAACCTTGGGGATCAGGAGGTTGCACTAATTTATAAAAATATATAAGCTGTGATTAAATCAGTAACAAAAAAAGAAGCTTTATTTCAGAAATTTGTACAGTAATCGTACGCTTGATTAAAATGGACGCCAGCCGCGTATAGCGTACGCAACGCCTCTTGCACTAATTAAATAACTATTGGCACGACGAAAAGCAGATAATAACAAAACTAAAAGCTAAAAGGGCAAGAGCACACAAAAAAAAGAATTAGAAAAGCACAAAGGGAAAATAACAATAGGACGCGCACGAGATCGCCCGACACACACGTCGCACAAATAAAGCAAATAAATTATGCTGTTTTGCTTAGCACCTTGGCACTCGCAAAATCAAGTCTTGAGACTTGATTTTAAATACAAAAAGAATAAAGCTAATTCGTCTCACTCACACCAAAAATTATTACAGCGCAGACAAAAAAGTACGGTATATTTGTAGCCGGTGGTAACGCTATTTTCGCTCTTATGACGACAGAAAGAATGATGCAATGGCGTGTTCCTTCTGTCAACCAAGCTCATTGCTCTTACGGTACGCTGCGCGCGCCGCAAGAGAGAGACAAACGATCCTTAACGGACCCCAACTTAGCTACTCAAGTCAAGCGGCTTGCTAGCCCTATCTGTGCACATTGTACTGGCTTTATCAATTCGCGCGTGTGTGCCAACGATCTTGGGTATGGTGTTACACGTTTGACTCGCGTGGTCTGCTTTCCGTCTTGCTAACAGTCGTATGCTTCTTTCTGTCATCTTTATGCGTTATTACTATATATATATATATATATATATATATATATATATAAGTAACATGGTCAATTTGCCATGTTAAAAACTTTCAGAGAAAAAGGCGGTATGCCCTTTTTGCGTTGGTAAGAATATAAGGCACTCGGTGGAGCGGTCGTGCCTAAAAAGCTTTAGGTGCTTGAATATATAGTAATATAAATGATTGCGCTTAAAGCATGCGATTGACTTCGGGGATTCCCTTAAAAACACTATATCGTTTGTAGCTCGCTTGAGCTATAGTCTCCTCTCCCCTTTGTCAATACTATCTCGCAGTCAAAAGCACGCAGCCAGCCGCCGGCAGCTAGCTATGTTGCTCCTGGCCCATCGCATTTCTAACTCGTCAAAAGTCACTGAAATAAAAATGTAGTGAGCCAGAAATGCACTGAGCCTGAAGCAACATAGTTTATCTACTCATATTAAGTGTTGCAAATAATTATATCAAGTGTTGCAAGTGAATCAAGTCAAGTAAACAAATCACTTTACGGACGTCCATTTGGTTAGCAGCCGTCCGAATCATCAACAAGTAATATTTACGAATCAAGTGATCAATATCAAGTGTGGAAAGCAACCGCATATCACTTCAAAGTCATATTCAACAATCAAAAATAAAGGGTCACGGTTCTGGTAAGTAAGAGATTCTCAGTTGCTGCTATTCCCAGTTTAATCATTTTTATCATAACTCCCTTACGATTCTATTTCAATAAAATTAATTAAAAATGACTATTACTGATTTAACGAATACAAACCATTAGTTAAATACCGAGGCATCATATAAACTTAAGTAACTAAATTGATTACATATTTCACCGAAGATAAAAATATAAACATTGATGATGTTGAAACGCGTAAAACTAAATTAGAGGAACATTATGCAGAGTTCCAAAAGATACAGCAAAACATAGAGGTGCTTGTGGAAGCGGGCCTGATTGTCGGGAATCAAGACGTAGAAAGACAACAATTTAAAGATCAGTACTATAAATGAGCGAAATTAATTAATAAAAAATTACGTCTGTTAAGTAATTCATTATCAACAGTCGGGTCTACGCCAACATTAACAGTAAACTCGAATATAGTAATTGAACAAAGCAAATAATTGTAAAAATTGAACTGAAAAAAATTTTACTAACCTCGACTTGGTTTTTCAAAAGTTCTTACTCCTTTTTCGTTGCTGGTTCCGAAAGCTCAGGTCTCTGTTGCAGACTTCTTTCTAGAATGGTGATTGGAGATGTATTTGGTGGCTCTTCAGTTGACTGAATGAGATCTGGCGTGTGAGACCGCCGTTCATATAGATCTCTCCCCAATTCTGCTCCTTCTCCATTCTCTTGCGGGTTTTGCGGCGGCTCGAATGCGTCGGAACTTTCCCACTCTCCCTGCAATTCTTCAATGGCGTTAAGCCCCTCCAAATAGTGACCCCAAGGTAGAGTGTCCGTAGAGCCAATCAACATACACTGTTTGTCGTCGTAAGCACTTACAGCGATCTTTGTAGACTTTTCGGTGTACAGAACATGATGATCAGATCTGATGTTTCGCTGCTCTCGTTCCAATATTTTATTTTTGCGTAAGCATTTGATATAATCATCGAAGTTGATGGCCGCCTTCACTACAGAGCTCTTGACACCCTAAACTTTTTTTTAGGCTTCTTATTATTAACCCTAACGCAGTACATTTTGCTTCTTAATCCAATAAACTCCAACATGATTTCACCATTGCATTCATCATTCATCAAGCTAATGATTTTCTTGTTGACTCGAGGCATGTTGAATTGATTATTCTCAGGATTGTCAGATGTATCAAACTCGTGAATATCTTCCTTCATGATGTCATATATATTGACCCTGATGATCTCATACACCAGCCTGTCAGTATCAGTGTACAATATTTTGCACTCATCTCCAATACGATTTTGCATGTAATCATAATGAAACCTATGTACTTGTGGATAAGTCCAAAACGCAGAGTTTTACGTATATAGGTTTCCAAATACAAATTTTCGTTTTCGTGAGTTGTATTGCTACGAAATTTTCATCAAAGATAGTGCAACTATGAAAATTTGGTTTAGAGATAAGTGCTTCAGCACCATAGCGACCGTTCCATTTACAGACCATTTTAATATCTGCGTATTTTCGCTCGTTTTTCGTTTTGCCATAAACTGCATTGTTGAACAGTTTGAATAACATCTTCTTGAACTCATTTTTATCGTTCTTGCGCTTTTCACTGTTTAAATCAATATATGGTTTTAACCATGCTTTCTGATCAAATTGCAAGGCTCGATGAATTTTTTTTGAGTTGCAGTCCATGTTTAAGCTCTTGTTGGAGTGCTGTGTAGTGTATAACATAGAGTGTGGTCATGAGCTTTTTCTGTTTGGATTCTGGCGGTGTCATGTGCTCAGCACAGAACGGAAAATCTTTGTGAGCATCATGAAGCGTAACTAGATACTCCAAATCAACTTCGAGGATACATCCAATCGAGTTATCTTCAGGAATATCGAAAAAGTATGGTTGATCAACGTTGAGCACCCACTTGAAGCCACCATAAGGTAGAGATTTGGTCATAGCCCAACCGTATAGGTTATTGACATTAAAATACATCAGATATTTTTCGTCATCGTCAGCCTTGTGACCCTCTTTCATGTACGGGTTATTCGCTTTTGCATAACGATTCGAGCATTGGCTGATGCCTCCACGTTTTCCGCGTTCGATGAACATGAGCATATCAATGTCTGTTAAAAGCTCCAATCGAACCTATAAAATTATCAATTAATTAATACATCATTATGATTGCTTACTGTGATAAATTTATTACCTGAGTGAACCTAAGCATAGCATCCTATGACAGGCCTGGAGTAGTATAATAGTGAGCTGGATCCAAATCATAAGCTTCGAGACAATTGCATCGAAAGTTTTCAAAAACTTCAGCTAACAGCAATACATCAGTTTTAAGGTATAAATCCGAGTATTGACCAAGGGTTTGGATCTGAAAAACTTGCCAAACATTCTTTGCATGTTGGTAGTCCTCAAGAGTGATATCGTCTTCGTACAAGCTGCTGAAGAAATCTGCTTTCGACGGTAGGTCAGTCTCTTCAAGCTTATCTTAGGATAACACATAATCATAAGGAAAAACACCTTTTCTTTTCAGTAAAGTGATTTGCTCAGAAGAGAATCTATCATCCTGATGAAATATTCGATCAACAGTGTCGAGTCTCTCCAAGTGTGATGCAAGTTTTTCCAGAGACGATGGCATGAACTTGAACGAATCAAGAAATCGTAAATTCATATCTGTACCCTTTACGAATTTGGTAAAAGAAATGTACTTTTCTTTTGTTTGAGGCAAAAGATACACTCGTCCTGGAAAACCGAGCGCAAACTCTTTGATAAACAAATGTGCATCATAACTACTCAAGTTGTGGAAAATTACTGGTATAGTTCGCGAGTCTATGTAATTTAGATTACACGAGTTATGTGCAGGACCTCTGTATCTGAAAATAAATTTTTTTTTTATAATTTATCAAATATATTTTATATAATAATGTGAAAAAATCAAAATACTTACTCTCCATTGAAATGACAATGATCTCGAACCTTATGATCATCTGGTCTAAAAATTTTTGAGCAAATGTAGCTTGAACGAGCTCTAGCAAAATCTGCTTTTTCTTGATCTGTCAATTCTTTCATAGGTTGAGGATTCTGATACATCTCGTTTAATTCCAAAGCTAAAGCATGAAGATTTTTTACAAATCACTTGGTTGGAGCTTCATCTTCCTCTCATTGCTGTCGATAGCTTTTGTAAACTGAACGAGTCTCGTCATAGCTGCATTCGACAAAAAATTTTATACTAAAAGCTTCGTGACGTTGATATTTCCGCTCATCATCGACTAGATGTAGTAGGTACTCAAAGACAGCATACACTACAAAAGGTACTCGATTATTGTAAGCAAAGTTTTTAAACTATAACACATTGTCCTTTTCACTGGGAAGCACAATTTTAAATTCGTTCATTTTCTCGCAGTCGATTGCATCTACGGCCAGTTTTTCAGCTGTGTAGAAAAAATGTAAACAGCGATCACAAATATGTATTTTATTTCTTCGAGGAGTGCACTAACTTTTCACTAATCGAGAAAGACTTTTGATCCAAACATAATGAAAGGTGTGTGGTCTATTAAAATCATCAAGTTGATCTTCTTCTTGTTCATCGACCTCATCGTCTTCATCTGTATAAAAATTTTCCACAAAAAGCAGGTTAACGTGTTTATTTTTTTTCTGCGCTGTGAGATGGAGTGGTAAAACTTCATAGGTTTCACGTTTCTTTTTCAACATTTACACATTCACAGAAATATCATTTTGCTTTTCGAACTTCTTAACTTGTTTTGGTTGAACTGGAAATCATATTCCACTAAAATCATATTCATTTTCATATCTTAAATAAGATGAGACACGTTCCATATTTTTCTGAACTGGTTGCATTGCTGATATGATGGCCCATTTGAAGCACTGTTCGTCTTGATTCTAAATGTTTACTCATGCTTTCTTTTTCTTAATGAATTCAGGCAAGTCGATATAAGAACTACCAGTCATAGGATTATACTTGTTTATATTGACTGTTAAATTAATGATGAATCACAAAGACCAGCCTGAATCCTGTTCTTCAAATTCTTCCATTTCAGTGCTGATAACTTGTTGAATGTTCTTCATGAACCACTCGTTTAAGTCAGTTGAAGAGTAGATGGAAACTATTTTTGTATTAAAGTATTTAATATTAGAAAGTTCACTATCATTCTGAACTACTGCATAGTTGGCGCTTAACACAGTATTCACTTTCACCGAATCCTGCTCTTCAAGTGTCTTTTGTAGTTAAGGAATAAACAGCTTTTTTTGCATCTTTTAAAGAATTCTTAATGTTATTGTGTTTAAAATTAGTAACCACGCCACTTTTAATTCGATTTTCGAAAGTGCTGTTCACATTGTTCCAAGTTACTGCTTGAGCGTTGGCAGTACCTTTGTCCTCAACTGCTACACCTCCACTACATTGTTCTCAGAGGCTGATCTGTCATTAACTTCATTAATATTTAGTAAATTCTCAAGAGCAGGTGTTTCAAATTCATTAACTGCATCAGCATCGAGCATTGGCAACTGTCGCAACAAATGTAAAATACTTTGATCAATGTTCGAGCGGCTAGAAGTTTCTGCTTGTTCGCCACTGACAGACTTGGATCTTGAGCCAAGATGTTTACCTTGTTAAGGTTTTCTTCACCAAGACTCAACCATCTCCTTATGTCATTAGCGTTAGCTTCACCAGCTAATGCGCGTAATTGTATGACTTAAGAAGCAGGAGAGATATGTCTTTGAAGTACTGGGCCATCATTACCGGAGAGTTCTGCTTCTCACTGCTTCAATCGATGAACTGTGATTTTTCGTTAAACTTGTCGCCTTTTATTTACACTGGGAGGAACTAAATTAATGTGGTAGGGGTAAAGAAGCAAAGAAATGTATGCGGGGAGGAGGAGGGGTCTAGAAACGGGTGTGGATAAAGTCGAGATCGCTTGAGTATTTAAGAAGATACGAGCAGAGCCACAAATCATTCTTCTACAGAGTTCACTGAAGAAACCATCAAAATGAAGTAGATCGTCGACGTCCAGGGTTTCAAAATAACATTGAACGAGTTCGTTTTCAAGGAGGTCGCCATAGTAGCTCCCGAAGTAGACGCCATTCCATCGGTCTTCTTATTTAAGCCGCCTTACAAATGGGATCTCTTGTTGGAGAAGAACAAGAGCGAAAATCGTTGGCTTGAGCTCAATTTTCATGGTATATTATGGAGATGAAAAGATGTCGCTTACGAAGATGTTGGTAGAACTCTTCGCACCATCCTTGATGCTGTGAACTTCTACGTCAAGGGAATCGAGAAAACCAAATGTATGAGAAGAATACTGCCTGATCGGTACAAGCAAAACTTAGTAGTTCACAACATCGAGGACGATGGATGCCCTTCGTTCAAACAGCTTCCGATGGATAGTAGCCTATGCAGCAATCATCTTCGTCACATTGACACAGTGTGTGCATTTAGAAATGTATACCCTATTAAAAAGAATCAGGTGACGAATCACTTAATTTATCAGGTGATTTATCATGCCAAAACAACATGTAACGATTTTATGGGGTTTTACACGTTTTAAACCATGCTTAGTCAATTTAGAACAGTTTTTAAAAAATTTTGAAATTTTTGGACTTAGAAAATTTTTTAAATAATTTGGTCTTAGAAAAATTTTTGACTAATTTTACAAAAAAATTTCTAAGTTCAAAATTTTTTAAATTTAAAAAAAATTGTTCTAAATTGACTAAGCATGGTTTAAAACGTGTAAAAACCCATAAAATCGTTACATGATGTTTTGGCATGATGAATCACCTGATAAATCAGATGATTTGTCACCTGATTTTTTTTACCAGGGCAAGCTATGAAACGATGGATGCTCAACAATCGAATGCACAAAGAGATTAATATTTTGTACAATTAATTCTTTGTTATAGTTTTTTTAATAAATGGTTTTTTATTTGCAAAATTGTTGAATTATTTAAACCTACTATCCTTTAAATTTAATTTTTTATACTTAAGAGTAATGAATTATTTGCATTAAAATCCATTTTATTAGAGTTAATAAAGTATTAGTGTAAATTTTGTATGTTGTTCATAATCTCAGCTAACTTTCAGCTATAACTTTTTTTAATGAAATTTAAAAGTACATTGGCTATAGTTTTAAAAACTTTTTTTTTTAATATACTAGCAAAACTAAATATTATAATATATTAGTTAAATTTTTAGAGTTCAAAGTTTTTTAGATTCAAAGATAAGAGATGTTAAAAGAAAAGAATAACAGCGGTTAAGGTCAGTCCTTTTTATATCTAATTTTTCAAATTTCAGATTTCTTAAATCAAGGTAATAAAATATTTTTTTTTTTTATTATTAAACTTAAAAATTTAATTTATTTTAGCAAAAAAGTATTGAACTGTAAATAATAGTTTCTTCGTTCAAAGATCTTAATTTAGATTATAACATTTTTCCATGAAATTTAAAAATATAATAGCTATGCTTTTGAAAAGTGTTTTCTATTATTCTACTATTCAAAACAAACTATTACTCAAATTTATATAGCTATAAGTCTCTCTTTCAGATCAAAAGATATAAAATAATTCTAAAAATGAAGTTCGCTTAAGATCGTCTGTTCAAACAATGAGTTTTAAGACTTTTTAACAGCTTTAAGAAGCTGAGATCATGTTTATAAAGTATTTTTTTATATAATTTAATTGAAATATCAATTGAACCATAACAAAAAATGTCTAAGTGTAAATTTATGGAATTTGAAAATAATCCAACTATGGGTTCAACAAGTATGTTTTATCGATGTAATGGTTGAAACCAACTACTAGTTAAAACTTGATGCTTATAAGTCTCTTAGATGAAGAGATATGAAATAATTTAAAACAAAAATCCGAGTGGTCTATTTTTCAAATAATATGGAAAATATAAATAAAATATGGAAAAAGCTCTAGTTATAGTCATAAATACTCAATATTTCCCTAGTTACAGACAAGTAAAGAAAATCACTAAAAAAGTTACTAGATTTTTAAACGCAAATAGTTCCTTAGCATTGATAGCTACAAGCTTGAAACTTTTTTTAAATTAAAGCTGAGCTCAAATCTTTTCAAATTAGTAGTTATAGCATGTGAAAATATTATTTTTTCCCAAAGCTAGAGCGTGATAAACATTGGACCTGATTTTTCTTTTAAAAACATTAATTAATAATAAAAGCTGAAATTAGGTCCAATCCTTATTACGCTCTAACTTTGGGAAAAAATAATATTTTGATATGCTGTAACTACTATTTCGAAAGGATTTGAGCTCAGCTTTAATTTAAAAAAAGTTTCAAGCTTGTAGCTATCGACGCTAAAGAACTATATGCGTTTAAAAATCTAGTAACTTTTTTAGTGATTTTCTTTAATTGCCTGTAACTAGGGAAATATTGAGTATTTATGACTATAACTTTAACTTTTTCCATATTTTATCATCTGAAAACTTATTTCGAAGTTTGAGCAAAATCCGTGATCCGGAGGTGTGACACTCTCCTAGTAAGTGTAAAACTTTGTTTTCCTTCAAAAACTAATTTTACGCAGAACTTTGTTTTTTTGAAATTAAAAGTTTTCTAGCTATAGGTTCAACAAGCATTCACATTAAGCTACTAGTTAAAACCTTTCATGAAGCTACTAGTTGAAACCAACTATTAGTTACATTTTCATATTTACATGTAACTTTGATCAAGAGATAAAAAAAATTATTCACAAAACAAGAGATATAAAAAAAAAATATTGAACATTGAAAAATAGCGGTCATATTCTATGAAGAGATCTGACTATCTTTTAATGCAGAAAATATAAAACAACGATCACCTCCTATACAAAGAGATCCGGTTGTTTTACATTTACAGAAAAAAAGTATTAATGAAAAATAGCGATCACCTTTTATACAAAAAGATCTAACTATCTTTCAATCGAGAAAAATATAAAACAACTATCACCTTTTATACAAAGAGATCTGGTTGTTTCATATAATGAAAAGAGAAAAAGTATTAAATGAAAAATAGCGATCACCTTTTATGAAGAAATCTGACTATATTTCATCAATTCAGAATAATATATAACAACGATCACCTTTTATACAAAGAGATCTGGTTGTTTCATATAATGAAAAGAGAAAAAGTATTAAATGAAAAATAGCGATCACCTTCTATGAAGAGATCTGACTATCTTTCATGAATTCAAAAAATATAAAACAACGATCACCTTCTATACAAAGAGATCCGGTTCTTTTACATTTACAGAAAAAAATATTAAAGGAAATAAAAATAAAATAGTTTAAAGGAAATAAAAAAACGAATAATTTAGACATATTCAAAAGAATAGTTTGTTGGCTCTTAAGAGCAGGTCGTATATCTCTGTCCTTTTCTAATCAAAGAATTTATTTTTTTGCAAAAACTAATAATTATAGCAAAAAATAAGGAGATAGCCCCATCTTGTGTCTTAAAAAGCAATATTTTCTTTCATGAGGGAAAATTATTTTTATCAATTCGTTTTGAAGAAAACCTTGAAAAACTTAAGAAATAGAGGTTAGGATGCACAATTCAGTTTTTCAAGGTTTCCTTAAAAACGAAGCGATAAAAATAATTTTTCCTCATAAAAGAAAAACTAGCTTTTTATTATACGAGATGGGGCTTTTTTCTTATTTTTTGCTACAGTTATTAATTTTTGTAAAAAAATCAATTCTTCGATTAGAAAAGGAAAGATATACTCGACCTCCTCTTAAAAGAGCCGATTAATTTTTTAAATAACTTCTATTGTCCGGTTATTGCATGGGCTGGTTGACTCACATGGTATGGCATGACCCAACAAGATACTGGCTGCTACTGAAGGGGTGTCTATCAAATACGTCACGGAAATTTTGGTCCATTTCTACCCCCCCCCCCTCTTTCCCCATCATCACAGTCCCAAAACACTGAAGTTAACCCCCCCCCCCCACCTAAAGTGACGTATATTAAAAATTCACAAAAAGTAAAAATTTAAACAATACTTCATTAAAATTTTAAAGTATTAACATGTTGTATACTAATTATAATTTAAAAAAAAATAATATTTTTATACAGTATTCTTAATCTAATTCAAATACTACACGATGCGAGCTTGGAAAATTCATATATTTTAATTAGGAGTAAAAATGATTAATATTACAGAATAATTTTTTTTTTCGTTTATGAATAATTTTTTTAATATAAGATAACATTTGAATTATTAAAGACTCTAATTAATCCATAACATGACTCGATTGTTTTACAATACAATACAGACAAAGGAGAAAAATAGAATGAATGTTTGAGTTCTAAAATGTTTTAATTCATTTTAATTTTTATTTTTAAACATCTATAAAACTTAAGCATGCCTTATTTAAAAAAATTAAGATTCATACAAACCACACAATTTTCATACGCATAAATAAATCAATTGTTTTCGAAATTCACTAAAATTAAATTATAATAATGAAATCTTTTTAAAATGAAAATAAAATATCAATTCCAATAAATTAATCAATTAATAAAATATGTAATATCCACGTATGCATTTTGAATATAAAAAATTATTTTCTTAAAACGATAAATAAAATTTTTAATTCCAATAGTTTTTTTATGTACTTTTTGAAGTGGGATTAAAAATAAAATAATGATTTATATTTGTAATTGAACGTGAATTAACTTACCTTCAAACATACTGATTAAAGAAGCTGCAGGTCAAATAAGATGTCAAAGTATATTATGAAAAAAGGTCAACTTTACGTAAATACTTCAGGTTTTACAGATTAAATATTAAATATGCTATTTACATCAATCTTGCGTGAATATATGGGATTTTCAATTGATTATTTTTTAGTGTTTTGTACGTCACTTTGAAGCATGATACCCCTCCCTTCGTCACGGAACCATCACAAAATTGTTCAGTACACAACCGGCCGCCGGCAGCTCGCTATGTTGCTCCTGGCCCATCGCATTTCTAACTCACCTGCAATTCTAACTCATCTACATTTCTAACTTACCTGCATTTCTAGCTCACCTGACTCTCAAAGTCACGGAGTTAAAAATGTAGTGAGCCAGAAATGCAGTGAGCCAGAAGCATCATAGTTTATCTACTAATATGATTTACTTGTAACATTTGATATGATTTACTTGTAACACTTAATATGATTTACTTGTAACACTTGATATGATTTACTTGTGACACTTGATATGATTCGCTCATAACGCTTGATATGATTTATAAGTCACTTATATTTCATTGAATTCCGGATACTCGAAGGACCATGTTTATTTTGTTAGTAAAATTTTTGTAAAAAATTCTATAAACTTTTTCGTGAACATTAAGTTCGGTAAACTCACTTCGCACGCTAAATTAATGGAGAACGAATATTTAAGATTGAAAAGGTGATTTTGGATTTCAATGATTTTGTAGACTTGGTTAATAACTTATACGTTTATTTAAACTTAGGATTTTATTAAAAATTATTACAAGTATGTATTTAAGTGCAAGTATGTATTTTAATGCAAGTATGCTCGGTCACCATTAAAGAGTATCTGCTTATGTCTTTTTTTGAGTTAAATTTTTTACCTTGGGATACTATAGGGTGGGGTGCGTAGGTAGAGGTTGGAAAATATAATAACTGTTAGTTAAATAAAAGTGGACCCTTGGTACAGGAGGTATACATATGTTTAGAATACAAATAATTTTATTCTAGCAGCAACAAAGGGATTAAAATATTGGAAATTTTAAATCTTTTATTGCTGGCAATTTTAACGGTTCTTGACAATTGCTCTAAGTGTGTTACGGATTAAATCTATGTATTATTTTTACATATATACAATTTTTTTTGGTTATTAGTATTTTGTCACGTCTGTTATTTTAACAATTTTAAAAATTTACTTTGAATATTTTAGATTTGCTCTTTTTATGATTTTGCTTTATAATACATTTGTTGTGCAGCAACAATAGTATTTTTCCAATCTAATAGCATCCTTTAATCTCTCATCATACCAATGCAGTTACTTATTGGGACAGTTCATAAAATGAAGAACATTTGTATATAAAACTTTATTTATTTTATTATAAAACTTATCAACACTTACATCTGTATAAATATAATTAAAAACATTTTTGAAATTTATTTTATTAAAAAAGGAATTTTAATTCTTGAAATTCATTTTTGAAAAATTGAAATGTAATATAACATTATCAAATCTATTACAAAACTGACACGTATTTGGTGATGAAATACTAAACAGTTGCGCTAAGAGATGTTTGTTAGTTTTCATAAAAAAGTCATTAAACATTTGACGTACACCATTTTCATCCGATCTGGAAGAGGGCTGTTGCTCCGCTGATGGTTCGATCTGAAGAGAGGGCTTCGCCTAAAAGATCAAAGCTTTATACTCTGACTAGGAGAGTATCAGACCTTCGGATCACGGATTTTGCTCAAACTTTGGGATAAGTTTCCAAATGTCAAAATATAAAAGAAAACAGAATTTTAGATACCAACGCTCAATATTTTCCTAGTTATAGGCAATTAAAGAAAATCACTAAAAAAGTTACTAGATTTTTAAACGCATGTAGTTCCTTAGCATTGATAGCTAGAAGCTTAAAACTTTTTTTAAATGAAAGCTGAGCTCAAATCCTTTCGAATTAGTAGTTATAGCATGTCAAAATATTATTTTTTCCCAAAATTATAGCGTGATAAACATTGGACCTGATTTTTCTTTTTAAAACATTAATTAATAACAAAAGCTGAAATTGGGTCTAATGTTTATCACGCTATAACTTTGGGAAAAAATAATATTTTAACATGCTATAACTACTAATTCGAAAGGATTTAAACTCAGCTTTTATTTAAAAAAAGTTTCAAGCTTCTAGCTATCAATGCTAAGGAACTATATGCGTTTGAAAATCTAGTAACTCTTTTAGTGATTTTCTTTAATTGCCTGTAACTAGGGAAATATTGAGCGTTGGGATCTAAAATTCTGTTTGCTTTCATATTTTGACATCTGAAAACTTATCACAAAGTTTGAGCAAAATCCGTGATCCGGAGGTCTGATACTCTCCTAGTGAGTCTTGATTCTAGAAGCTTGGTTGTTGCTAATGGCGGTATATTTTTTTGCCCATTCGTATGATTTTCAGCTATTATGATTGGTTGCCAGTCGGACCTCCCTGTATGTTTTTTTTCTAAAAACCATAATTTCGGTTGAATAGAAAGAGGTCAGCTTGATGGTTATTGGTAATTACTTTTTGCCGTTATCATTTCGGCTTCCTGTTTTTGGGACTCCGTCAAAGCTTTTCTTTTAAATTTTGCATTAACTTCGGATAATTGCTCCACATAAATTGGATTTAATGTCCCTCCATTCTGTATTTTTCTTCAGGGACGGCTTTATCTATTTTTATCCTGCACTTTATTCCCCTACCGCTTCGCTGAATTCTTTTTATACTTCCCTATGTTAACTTCACAGTTTTCTGTGAAGCCATTCGTCGTTGCCAGGCTTCTTGCTTATTCTAAGCTTGCCGCCTGCCCGTATCTTTTTTTAGCATCCCATTCAGCTTGTGCTTCTCCTTCCTTTGCTGATTTATTCGGCCGCCGAGCTTTGATCTTCATTGAGGTCAACTGAATTTGTTTGCTATTCGTCTCTCGCATTTGTTTATTTATTATTTTATTGCGATTATTATTATTTTTTTTATTATTACTACTGTTATTTTCATTTATTTTTCGTTTGAAAAATTCATTATTATTGAATTTGGTTCCTGTAGCGTACTTTTCTTTCTTGCACTGTCTTACTCGGCCGCCGCTTTGACCTGAATTGTTTTCATCGTGTTATTTGTCTCCTGTATTCGTTTATTTATTAATTTATCAATATTACTTTTATTTTTTCATTATTATTATTATTCTAGCTTTTATATTTTTTTTTGAAAAATTCATTGGTAATGAACTCTGTTCCTTCAGCTTATATTTTTTTCTTTCACTGTTTCATTCAGCCACTGCTTAACCTCAATTTGCTTGCTTCGTGCTATTTGTCTCTTGCATTCGTTTATTTATTAATTGATCAATATTATTTTTACTCTATTATCATTATTATTATTTTAACTTTAATTTTTTTTGTAACATTTATTGGCAATGAACTCGGTTTATTACAATAGCGCAGCGATACTTAGATCTTAAATGTACAACAGTCATGCAAATACTTTACATCAATGAGTAATTGAAATCGCTGATAAACATAGTAAAAAGGTCACTTTTAATATTTTACCATACTCAAAGTAAAATTATTAAGTTTCAAATTATTTGTATTTAGTATTCGATTTTAAGTTTGAAGAAAAAAATTGATTATACTATAGTGTAGAGCTTCAATTATAGTTTAAATTTTCACTGTGCATTTTTTAAATAATTATAAAAAACTTTGAAAAAAATATTGATTAAATTTTTGGTTATGGTATGAGTAAGTTGTCAATTTGCATAAAAAATGTAATGATGAAATATAATTCCAATTTTAAATATAGTACTTATTATATTTTTGCATATAATTTTTATATGCTACCATAAATTGTTATGTACATTATGATTGTTTCATACATTTAGTGAAATGTTCAATTATTCTAATTTTTGTTACTATTTTTTATATTTATCAATTTAAGCTTTGTATATTTACAATATACAAGATACAGCTATAATGAAAATAATAAATTTTGTTTAAATTAATAATGAATACTTATTTTTTAACGTCACAATTAATTCTTTATGATTAATAGTTTATTTGCCAACTTACTCCTACCCCTCAGACAATTTACCCTAAGATTTTGCCCAGTTGGCATAAAAATGTGCCTCAAAAAACTTTTTTATAATTTATTCGTTATTAGATTTTCAGTTCTCAAAAAATTCTCAAATGTTGCTATAGCTGAGTACTTATACAAGTGCTTTTTTTATAGGTCTTATAGTTTCTGCACAAAAATTCAAATTTAAAAAAAAAAAACTACTAGCCCAAGTCTTCCCTAATTTAAAATTTAATATTTTACTAATTAAATAGACTCAAAGTATCGATATAAAGATGCGGAAATCCTATGCTCTACGAACAAGAAAACAAATGAACGATGCATTCAATTTACAAATAGCATACACAATCAAAAACGGATTTTCTCATATTAAATAAAAATAATGAATGTAAAACGTGATAAATAGCTCGAAATTATTGAAATTGCTTAAGATGATTTTTTTAATTTTCTTGAGAAAGTGCGGTTGTTGAGTCTTGTACTAAATAATATTTCCAAGATTATTTATAATCAGTTTTACCAAATATAACTGTTTATATAATTAATCAAGCACAATCATTTGTGGATAATGAAAATATTTATAAATAGCCTGAGAATTATTGTGGTGATTCCTTGGAAATTGAAATTATAACGAAAGTAAAAGATTATTATTTACGATGATTTAATTGTTCTCGTCAAAGTGTAAATGAAAGTGACACAATATCTGTTAAAAAATAGTATAAAAACTAAACAAGTTGAACGCTTTCTTATGAGAAGCATGGAAGAAATATATCATTTATTTGTAGAAAAAAATCATGAAATGAAAACAAAAATCAATAAATTAATATTCTATGCTTCAAGATTAAAGTGGGTTATACCACATCCACCCCCCGACTCGTGACTTTGCGTTCATTGCGAAAACCTTAAAGGGTCTAGGCGATCAAGATAGTAAAGAATGCCCCCGGCGCTTTCGAAATTCTAAAAGCATCCTTGTGCAGTGCATAAAAATTTGACTTTGATGAAAATTTCAGTCTTCTAGACCCTCACATAACCTTAAACCATCACATAACATGTTTTTCGATTTTTCAACGATATCTCGGCTTTTAAGCACCTTAGAAACTTCTTTTTTACATTTTGTAGGTTTTTTTATGGCCTGCAACATACTACTTTTTGTTTTCATTTTTAGCGCAAAATCTAAACAGTTTTGGGCGTTTGAAAGTTTAAAAATGTAATGAAAATAGAACTACAACAGCAGGACCAAAAAAATCATATGTTAAATATTGTATAAAAAACCATGTTCATAAATTATTTCAGATTTCTGAAAGTGGTGAAACAAGGTCAAAATTGCAAAAAAACTTGTTTTTTTAACGTTTTTCCATATTTCTACCTAGTTTTGAAGCATTTTACCATAGAAAATTCTATTATCAATCTCCAATTGTCTAGAAATGATGTATATATATATACTAGGGGGGGTTCCCCCCTGCTCGCTTCGCTCGCCAACCCCCCATTGCATCACCTTCTACAAATATAAACTTTTATATATATAATTTTTAAATTTATATTAATTTAAAATTATTATTTTTTTTTTTTTTTTTTTCTTGGTCATGAAGATTAGTATTTATTAGAAGTTAAATACACTTATTAAGGTATATGAAGTTAAGTATAATAAAACGTTTTATGATAGTTTAATACTTTAAATATGTTGAAGATATCTATAATAATATTCAATCGCTTTACGATAGGAGCACAACCATTTAACGTATTTACCTCGAGCTCAGCCCAATGTTCTTTTCTCTTCCTAATTTCGTTCATTCTTTGATAACAATTAATTAAATTAGCTAACAATTAACTACCTTTCAGCTATCTCTCAGCTAACTTTTAGCTAAATTTTATCTGAATTTCAGCCAACTTTTAGCTAACTTTCAGCTAAATTTTATCTGAATTTCAGCTATCTCTCAGCTAACTTTCAGCTAAATTTTATCTGACTTTCAGCTATCTCTCAGCTAACTTTCAGCTAAATTTTATCTGAATTTCAGCTAACTTTTAGCTAACTTTCAGCTAAATTTTAGTTAAATTTCAGCTAACTGAGGGCACATAAAATTCTTATACACGGCGGCGGCGGCGGCAACGTAGGCGATATATCTTTATTATATAGAGATATATATATATATATATATATATATATATATTATCTTCCTATATTATATAGGTATATTTAAAAAAATTCAGTCACTGTCCCCCCATACTTTATTTAACCCCATTCATTTATTTAATAACGTAAATTCATGTTATTTTATGCATATATATTTTATAAAAAGATGATACCTCCCCCTACCGTCATGTTGACCCCGATCCCCCCATGATCCCTGCGTACCCACCTCCAGAAAACCCTCCATGCCCCCTCTCCCCTATCAAAATATATTGTTTATGTTTCTTTTTTTAAAAAGAATAATTTACAAGAATAAGTTAATATATGATTATATTATCCTCTATATGTTAACTTTTTTAATATGATAATATTAAAGGGAATCCGACCCAATGTTAGTTTAATAATAGCACTATACTGAAAATTGTGACTACCGATGGATGGTCAATCATTTTTGTGACTAACAATCAACCAATAATCAATAAGGTTGAATTTTTTCAGAGTCCTGATACAAATGATATTCCATGCTATATATTCTTAATATATTTTATTTTGTGTATTGTATAAGAATAAAAATATTGAAATTTTTTTATATTGGAAAAAGTTAGAGGCATTTGGCGGGGATTCGAATCCATTATATACTTTATATACTTTACTACTTATATACTTTTATATTTTTATGCTAACTAAAATTAATAAATTTGGATTAAAATTTCTTTTATTAGAATCCTCAACACTATGATTAACGGGATGTCGGAGCTGCAGCAATCGAGTTTCGCTTTTTTCATTTTATCAATATCTTTTTAAATTCATAAATTAAACAAATATGATGACTTATCCGCACTAAAGCTATATTAATACAATAATTTTTGTTAAAATAAAAAATCATTTGGACTTGTTATTTTTGTATGAGCTTGGATTGGAAATTAGATATCAAACTCGACAAACCTAACCTTAAAATACGGTTCATTGATGGTTTTTATTATAACTTTGTATGTATAATATTTTGGTGGATTTCTTGAGTTGTCCGCACTAGAGTTTAATCTTACAAATTTTTTCTTTGTAGCAAAAAAACTCGATTAAACGCATCGTTTATTCATAAGTTAGAATTGGAAATATTTATATTATATTGGAGTACCATTACATAGTCCGTCACTCACACTTAAATTTCTTACTAACATTACAATCGCATTTTTTAAGAATTAATTTATGTACTGGAAACCCTGGAAATCGTAATGAATTTAAATATTTAATTGGAAACTTTAATTCAGGTCCATTGATAAAAATACATTTATCTTTTTTTTTCATTAAGAATATCATCTTATTATATTAAGCAATAAATTATCTAAAATATCATTTTATAATCATTATTTCCGCTTAATTTATTGAAATTAAACTAAAGAATCAAATATTTAGCTAAAACTCACAATAAATTAGCTAAAATTAGCTAAAATATTAAATTCTTAGCTAAAAGTCTTAATAAATTAGCTAAAATTAGCTATAACATTAAATTTTTAGCTAAAAATTTCAATAAATCATCTAAAATTAGCTAAATGATTTAATTTTTAGCTGAAATTCACAATAATTCAGCTAAAATTATCTAAAAAATTAAATTTTTAGCTAAAATTCACAATGATACAGCTAAACTTAGCTGAATTAATATTTTAGCTAAAATTTACAATAATTAAGCTAAAATTATCTAAAAAATTATATTTCCAGCTAAAATTCACAATAATTTAGCTAAACTTAGATAAAAAATTAAATTTCTAGCTAAAATTCACAATTATTCGGCTAAACTTAGCTGAAAAATTAAAATTTTAGCTGAATTTCTCAATAAATAAGCTAAAATTATCAGTAAAAAGGAGGAATTAAGGGGGGGATTGGGCATTTCGAGAGGCTGACAGCGGCAAAAATCTTTTATAATTTATATATATATATATATATATATATATATATATATATATATATACTAGGGGGGTACATCCCTGCTCGCTCCGCTTGTCAACCCCCAGTTATCATGTAGCATATACATATATATCTTACCAATTATAGAAAACATTATATTAGCTTAAGCTATATTTTGTTCTATTGTCACGGTATTTTACCATGTTTGAATCTTGCGCGCTTAGGTATTAAAATAGAATAAACGCTCAGTCATATATCTCGTCTAAGACGAGTAAAGAAGTGCGTATCTTGACGACCGGCACGCGAGCGAGAAGCGAGCCGGCCGCGAGGCGCTTGAGAGAGTTTCCGGCTACCGTTGCGTTAGCACGAAACCTAAGCCGCGCTGTGCTCATTAGAGAATTTCGCCACGTGGACATATAATACGGTAGACTAAGTTCGCAATTGATAGAGCGAGACATTGTCTTAATTAAAAGTCGTGCGTTTATACCGACTTGCGTATTATATTATATTGGCTAGTTGCAACTCTCAGAAATTCTTTCTGTAGAGTTTTGCTTGACCGCTTTTCGCGCGTCTTAGCGGTCAGCCATTAAGTGCCAACAAATACGTTGATCGACGTGCATAGGATTCCACCGATCTACGTCCAGGCAACCACGTTGGCAGAGCTCAGCGGAATTCAAGGATCGGGAAGAGACGTATTCCACCGATCTACTCCAGAGCATTTACGTATTGGTTACGTACAGGGAGAAGCTTCGATAACGGGCGAGCGGCGTCTACGTGCACGTAGGTAATTAGTGTAAGCTGGCCAGTGCGTTATTGTAAGTATAATTATACTGTGCGATATCCAAGTATCTCTTCCTCGAGAGATACTTGTTCAGGTATATTGTATCATCGGTTATATAACTGATCAGCGTCATAAGCGAGGATCATTTAGTTCGCGACGCGCCCTCCCTTTGCTCACTCTCTCAATAGACGCGTACATTACTTTTTATATATTATTCAATTTCATTCTCATTTAGTTCACATTTTATCTTGATTATATTTATATTTTTTTTGTAATAAATTAATTCTTTTCTATTAAATCGTGCTTTCAATTAATTTATATTGCCTGATTATATTTAACATAAAATATATATTTCCCGTTGCTTACTCCGACGCCTCCGCGGTCCTTGTGAGCAGTTATAAATTATTTAATAACGTAATATCATATATTTTAATATAACGTATTTTGGAACCTGCCTCACGAAGGAAAACTGCGCTACCGGCCACGCGTCTCTCGATCAGGTAAGAGAGAGAGAGAGAGAGACGCAGTGCGTGCAGCAAGCGACGAGTATATCATATATGATTTTGTCGTTTATCAATAGGATTGATTAGCTAGCACAATCGGAGTTCGCTGTATAATATTTAGTGAAATTCTTACAAATTTCAGCAACTCTGCATATAGTAAAATTTAAGGACTTAGCTAAAGTTTACATTAAATTAAAAGCTAATTTTTTTTTGCGACGTGTAGTAAATTACCGTTACACTATATATAACAAAAAAATTAATGATTTTTTGTTTAATTTTAAATTATTTTATTATAAATGTTTTTAATAAATACGTAAAGCTTATATATTATATATTAATTAAAAATACTATGTTACATAAAACAAATTTTTTCAATATCAATGTTCCAACTGCGGATAATTTAAGGTTACGTGAGTAATAAGATAATTAAAAAATACACTTTATCACAAATAAAGAAATTAGATTAATATTGTAATTTAAAATTCAAATTATTAAATAATTATAATATTATATCATTTTAATCAATGAATCATTAATTTTCATTAATTATATACCGCATTAAAAATTTTCCTACAGTGAATTGTTCAATCTTTCACGTGTATAAGAACGCCATTCTGGATTTGTGAGTTGAAACAAGACTGCTGTTTTAATATTTTTTTTTTAACTTGTTTTTTTTTCTGCTCAGCAATAATGCGAAAACGCGCGAAAATATTTTAATTAATAAAGTGATTTTTTTCCTATATATTATAAATATTGCCTTTTTCGTAATACAAAGAATACAAAATTATTATAGTTGGGATGCTATCCGTAGTTGGATCATTGACCTTATATTTAATTTAATCTTCGAAAATATTATTTCATATTTAATTGTTTATCGTTATAAAAGTCAAGACATATAGTCTTGAGTAACGATTTTCCACACCACCTTACATTTAAAACTAGTTATTATGATGAATTGCATTCATATATTTAATTTGATTGTATAAATTTTTTAATATTTAAATATAGATTTTAATTTAACTAATATATTTTAACTGTGTGAAATATCGAGGTAACGTTACGGCGCGTTAGATTTTTTGATTAGTGGAAACCCTCGCCAGGAGCCCTAAAAACCACTTTATTTTATAGATCATATAACATAGATTAGTTATATATTTATAATATAATTTATTTTATGTATTGAATATGAATAAAAAAATAGTGATATTTTACAATATATAAGTAAAAAAATAACTTATTATTAATTGAATGATATTAACGATCAAAGTTACAATAAATTGAAAACTATACAAAAATTTTTAAATAATTATATTTTATAAAAATTTTGTTAGTATTATATTTGATATATCATAATGCTTATTTATGTCTTAAGATTTATAGGATTATTTTGATATAATTCCTGTTGGATATCTTTTTGATTTATTTTTACATTTTTTAAGATATATCAACATTTTATACTAAAATTTAAAAATTTGTTTACTTTAATATTCAAAAATAAGTGACGTGATCATTATTAATATTCATGAGATCATTAAATCATTGTATTATCTTAATGATTTTAATTTGTATATATATAAAATGAAATAATTTTGAAATATTAAACTATATATATTCAATAATGTTTTTATATTATTATTATAGTTTATTTCCATGTATAAATATTTTACATTTGTTTACATATTACCCCAGCACGACAATCCCGTGCTTATCGCTTTGTATATCGTTTCCCTATTATAATCGTCTTATCTAATTAACGCTTTTTACATTATTTACATTTTTTACCTTATTTACATTTATTTTTTCTTCGTCCCGCTTAACTTATTTTTCTAATTTTACATTTTCTTTTTAAGTTTACTTTCTCCCGTCTTTGATTCATCTTTGGTTCTTGTTATCAATCTCTTTTTTTTATTTTTATTTCCCATATTTTAGTTTCCGTTTTTCATTTTTAATTTTTAATTTTTGCTTAATCTATACTGTTTGTGCCTTGGCTATTTTTTCAAATTCTCTGCTATAGTTACATATTGCTTCATTAGGTTCCCCTTTTAGTTTAATTCTTAAATTATTTTTCACTTCAATTTCTTTTCTACCTAGATTTAATTTTTCTATTTCTTTAACCCATTCATTCTTAATCTCTTTTCTGCCTATTTTGCATAACCATATATCGATGTGCCGTACGAAGACTATCACTCCTGAACAATTTTAAACGAAAAAATTATATTTCAATGTATATAGACGAAAACTATTATTTCAATTTTTATGTAAACGAAGACTATCACTCCTGAAAAATTTTAAACGAAAAGAATTAAATTTCAATGTATGTAGACGAAAACTATTATTTTAATTCTTATGTAAACGAAGACTATCACTCTTGAAAAATTTGAAACGAAAAGAATTATATTTCAATGTATGTAGACGAAAACTATTATTTTAATTTTTATGTAAACGAAAACAATCACTCCTGAACGAAAAAAAATATGAAAAATAACTTTTCTGCGCTCTTTGTTCCACCAAAACTTTTATTATTACGACAAACATCCTTTAATGTTTTGTCTACAATTTATAAAGCTTTTCTGGGAATCATTGATGCTTCGTCCCAAATAATTATATCTGTTTGTCTTAATTTTTTTTATCTGAATCAAATTTTAAAAATGCACTTTTAATGTTATTTAAATCTAATGACAATCTGAAAGTTCTATGACTCGTTAAACCTTTAGGTAATAAAATTAAAGCTATACCTGTTCAAGCCATAGATAAAAAATTTTTATTTACACTCATATAATAATATGTTAATGTTTTGTATAAAAAGGTTTTTCCAGAACCTCCCGGTCCATCTATGAAAAATATTTTTTGTTTATTTTTTATTATTTGCTCAAAAATATTTTTTTGATCATTTAATTGTTTATAATTTTTATTAAATTTTTCTCTACTAAAATCTATAGTTTCATTATTAATTTCTTCATTTTCTTCAACATACCTTTTACTTGGTTCTGGTAAACCAAAATTTTCACATAACATATCGACGCCTCCTAGCCATATAATTCTATTTGGAATATCAGTTCCATAAAATTCTTATTAAAAATATTTCAATATACGGCTATTTCAATGGAAATTCAATATAATTCTTACTGATGTCGACGTATTATATAATTCTAATTAAAAATGCGTTCAATATTCTAATTGAAAAAGCTGTGTAATATAATTCTAACTGTAGCAGTCGTGCATTATAATACTAATTCATATAGTAAAGCCTGATTTGAATGAAAATTAACATCAAGTTAGAATTCTATTAAACGCATATTTAATTAGAATTATATTATAGGGTCGACATCAATAGGAATCATATTGAATTCCCATTAAAATAGCCTTATATTGAAATATTTTTAAACAAGAATTTTATAGAACTGTTATTTCAAATAGAATTATATGGCTAGGAGGCGTCGATATCTTCTAAATTTAATATTTCATTAATATGTGATAAAGCTTTATTTTCTTTGTTTTCTTTAAAATCTTCTGTAAAAAATTTTTTATATTTGTCCCAAATAGTTTTACCTTTAATATTTTCGCATAATAAAAAACATGCAAAAAATTTACGTAATTGAATTGGTAACATAACTTGACATGCTTCTTGAAAAATATAATAGATTTGATTTTCATGTTCAATTAAATTCATCGCTAAAGCTGTTTCTTTATAAGTATTATAAGTTATATTTTCATGAGTTCGTAAATCGATATAAGATGTTGCACCTTTTATTCTGTTTAATATTAATTTGAAAAAAAAACGTTCACTATCTTTTGGAGATACTACATTTAATCTACCAATAGCTATGTTTTTTCTATTCTTTGATCGTTTTATCTAAGATTTTGTATTATTATTGAAAATATAATATTGTGGTATATTAACATATTTATTTTTTTTAGCAAAATCATCTTTTTTATTTAAATCGAACCATGCAGTTAATGTTGTTTGGTATTTATTTAATGCTGAATGTATATCATTTTCATCGAAAATTATTCTTTGTTGATTTTCTGTGTGAATACTTAATCTTATTACGAAATGACTTCTACCGCATAATGGTAATTCTTGTAATCTCCATGCTGCTCCCATTGGGCTTAAATATCTACCATCTATACATTGAGTTATTTCATCATAGACATCATCTTTATTATTTTCTTCAATTTTACTTTGCTTTATTTTACAATATGCTTTACCTAATCCTTTATAAATATAATCATAAATATATTTAATACTTTGTATTGATACACAAAGTTCAGTATTAATATGAGCAGTATATTTTGCTAATAAAATACTGTTGTAAGGAATTATTATTGCATTATCAACTTGTATAATTTTCTTTGTATTTTTAAGATTATAGATATGATTTTCACAAATATTATTTTTTTATTCATACTGTAGATATTTATTCTCTTCAATTTTGGTACATTCCATTTTCCGATGAAGGTATTTCAGCTGAAATATATTTATCAATAGATTCTGGAGTAAATATTTTATGATCATAGTGTAATGTGATAATGATATGAGCATGAGATAATCCTCTTTTTTGAAATTCTACACTGAGAGAAAATTCATGCCAATAGAGCATTTAGTTTACGTATCCAAAGTTAGTAAGTAATATCCTATGCTTTCATAACAGCACCATCTACTCTTACGAGGTTTGTGCTATCCAAAAACTGTTTGTTTACATGCTTTAGTAACTCCCCACTCTAATATCCTTTGATAGCTAGCGCTGTATCCTCATATGGGACGTGAAGGAAGTAAACGTGGCTTGTCCACTATTCTTTTTTTACTGCTAACTATGGCATTCTTCTATTGCCCAAGTCGCCTCCTCTTTTGGGTGGTGACGCGAGCAAACACGGCTGGTCTATATCCAAAATCATGTTGCAAATTTCGTTAACGTATTTTCGTAGCGTGAATCTTTTATTTCTTTTCTTTTCTTTTTTTATGAAGGGAGATACGTTATAAATATAACCTGTTAAACTTTTTAATTTTAAACAATTAATTTCTAACTTAAAATTCAATTATTTTAAACCGCTGGGGGGCAGATGAGCATGTACGATTTTACGCAAAAGATATTTCGAAGTAGCGTTGGTCTAGTGCGTAACGTTCGCGCTTTTCCTTTTGAGTACGCGAGTTCAACTCCAACTAAGTCCAACTAAGTTGGTTAGAACCACTTTTTTTAAACTTTTTTTTTATTATCTCAATAGTTTTTATTGCTTTTTTTTATTTATATTTTTTTTATTTTCTATTTTTTTACTAATTTTAAAATCTATTTTTTCACAAGTTACTTAAAGTAAGCTCGTTTTTTTTATTAATATTTTTAAATAAATTATTTCATATAGAAAATAATTTAAAATATTAATAAATAAATAATAGTGATGTTTACAATACTATAGTTCAATTTTGTCTTTATAAACATATTTCAATATACAATATATATTATAACATAAATAATAATACCTCAGTTTTATTTATTTATTGTAATTTATTGTAAATTTTATAAACTAAATTATAAATAAATTAAACTATACTATTATAAAATAAACATCACTATTATAAAATAAACATCACTATTATAAAATAAACATCACTATTATAAAATAAACATCACTATTATAAAATAAACATCACTATTATAAAATAAACATCACTATTATAAAATAAACATCACTATTATTTTTTATTTATTTATTTATTTATTGAAAACCAGTACAAAATCCTACAGAGGCAAAACAAAGTTTGCCTGTACATAGGGCTGGTGTAGAAAATACAAATAACTTACAAACTAAAATACAATTTTATAATATAAAAATAACATTGAATTGCAACAGTAATAAATTTTTACTATACGTAACTTAATTTATAATATTAAATTATAATATTATAATACTCTGATATAAGAACAATGTATAAATCACTTTTCTTTACATATTAGTTATCACCCAGTTCTTAAGTTTATACTTGCTTGATCCCTTCTTCATAGATAACACTTTGAGTTCCTTTGGTAGTACATTGAAAGTCTTGATTGCAACCATGTAACTATTCTTGTTACTTATAGCTTTGTTCATTTTTGGTAACGGGATACTCTTGTTTCTAGTACAGGTTGATCTAGTATTAAATATCACATTCAATTTTTCATAATGATAAATTAATGCCTCGCTAATATATGATTGTTCAATACTAGGAGGTCTGTTATCGATTAAAAATTTTTTTTACTAATAATCTTCAATAATCTGTTTTGTAAACCCTGCAGCAGTTGTAAACAATTTTTATATGCACCACCCCAAGCGATGATGCCATATGTTGCCACACTATGGAAAAGTGCATAGTACAATGTTATTAATACTTCTTCAGTCATAAAATCAGAGAACTTGGCAAAAACATATGTCAAGTATTTTGTTTTGTTAATGATATAGTTAATGTGGCTGTCCCATTTCATATTATAATCCAGAAACAATCCAAGATATTTACTTTTATTTACTCTGTTTATGCTGCAGTTATTAATTTTTATACAAATTTCATCTGGTACACTATCGCAGTAATTTCCAAAACACATGTAGACTGTCTTGTTTATATTTAGAGAGAGCTTATTATAGTCCAGCCATTTAGCTACTTGCCTCAAATAATTATTCATCTTAGTTTCTGCCTGTTTCCATGTGCAATCCGATGAAATCACAGCCGTATCATCAGCATATGCAATCAAATTATCCATTGGCATATCTATAAGAAGATCATTCATGTACAACAAGAATAGCAATGGTCCCAGAATAGTCCCTTGCGGGACTCCAGTACTTAGTGATCTCGGGTCACTATTTCTCTTATTGAGTTTAACAGTTTGTCTACGATTCGTTAGGTAACTCCTTAGTAGGTCCAATGCACTTCCTCTGATCCCATACTTGTACAACTTATCCAACAGTATACTGTGATCTACTGTATCAAACGCCTTAGCTAGGTCAAGAAATACAACTATTATTGGAATACTTTTATCTAGGTTATTATAAATTAAATTCGTTAAATGGTTCAAGGCGTCCTTAGTTCCTAAATTACTTCTGAATCCAAATTGGTTTTTTGCTAATATATTATGTTTTTTAATAAAATCACATATGCGTCCATGTATAATCTTTTCAAATATTTTGGCGATGTTAGAGATTAATGAAATTGGTCTATAATTATTGACTTCATTTTTACCACCTGATTTATATATTGGAATTACTTCAGCCTGTTTCAGTGAATCAGGCCACATAGACCTTTCAATACACGTGTTAAACACATCAGACAATGGATCAGCTATATAATTTGACAATGCTTTTAAAACTTTCATATTTATTCCATCAACACCACCTGTTTTATCCTTCATTCCCATGATTATGTTTATGATTTCCAGTGCATTTGTTGGTCTTAGGAATATAGATTTATTGTTATGCGGTACCTTATTTGGGTATAGTTCATTTGGTATAACAATATTGGAGCCAAGTTTAGCCCCTATACCACAGAAATGTTCATTCATCCTATTAGCAATTTCAATTGGTGCAATAATTTTGTTTTTATCTTCATCAACTATATAATCAATTTTTGAATTTTTTTTAACATTTTTACCCAATTTCTCATTAATTAATTTCCATAGAATCTTAGGATTACTTTTATTTTTCGTAAAATTATTTTGTTCATATTTTAATTTGGCATTTTTAATTGTTCGATTTAAAATTTTATTGTATCTCAAGTAATTATTTTTTAGTATAATATTATTAGGATCATTTTTCCAGGTCTTATAGAGTTTCTCTTTTTTTTTACATGATACCATGATGGCTTTAGTAATCCAAGTTTTCCTTGGCTTTAATTTTCCATTGTCGTAGTTTATCTTGATTAATTCTGATGCCTCTTCAATACAATTCTTTATCACATATATAATTTTTAGTATATCCTCATTAGGATCACTCGCCTGAACAAGATTCATCCAATTTTGGTTAGCAGCACATATTATCAGTCTATTATAGTTAATTATTTTATTACTAACATAATCTTGAGTTTTTTCCAATTTATCTTGGAAAGACACGAACAATGGAAAATGATCAGTAAAACTACTTGTCACTTTATATGAATTAAGACTTAAACCACTTATTTTAGCAAAAATGTTATCAATACATGTTCCTTGTGTTGGTAAATTTGGTGCTGGTCTAGTAATACCTCCAAAACTTGGCAAATATGATTTTTCTAAAAAGTTTTCTAAAAATTCTTGACTTAGAGAATCATTTTGATTTATATCTATGTTAAAATCACCTAAAACCAAGTGATTTTTGCCAAAATTATAAGAATTTAAAAATTTTTTCAAATTTAAAATGAATTCAGTCTTATGCATTTTATGAGATCTATAAACCGCTGACAATACAACATTTTCGTCATTTATCCTTAAAGTAGTGTTTATTATCTTCAATTCACCAATAGTCAGGGTTTCAGTAGTTTCGTTCAATTCTTCTCTAATATAGATTACAACTCCATCAGATTTGTTAAGTTTACTATCATTATAATACAATTTATATCCAGGCAATTTTAGCATTTGAGGACATTCAAGAACCCACGTTTCTGTACATACCATTACACATGGCTTCACAGAAAGTCTCCCAATAAAACATTCTAAATTTTGAAGATTTGCATTTAGGCTTCTTATATTTATATTTAGAATCAAGTTATAATTGTATTGTAGAATGTCATTGAGAGACTGTATATCAGGCATACATGTTTCATTAATAGTTAAATTTTGATTATTGTCCAACATCAGATATAGTGCTTCCATTGCGCGTTCTGGTAGTGGTAGTGGATAAAACAGAATCCATGCTACCACTTATCCTCTCCTGCCTTAATCTATTCAATGCACTGTACGTACGGCTGTTGTTATCGAAGTTGTCCACTTTACCAAAGAATCTTGGCACGTGAGGCTTAACTCCATAGTCAGTTGTATTTATCAGCAAATTTAATTTAGCGGTTAATATTTCACACTTTTCGCCGTCTACTGCAACGTGATCTGTATTATATTTCTTACCATATTTATCATTACTAAACTTGCAATTAGCACAGCATATAGGCTTACTGTCTTCACAATTCTTTGTTGTATGTGAGCCAGCACACTTTAAACAAACCGGGTCATTTCTGCATTTTGCTCCACTATGCCCATATCTTGCACAATTATAGCATGGTCTAGTATTAAGGACATCATGAACTCTACAATTCTGATGCCCGACGAAAACTTTTTCTTTATTTTCTTTAATGTATTTATGAATTTCAGCAGATACTTCCATTATAACTGTTGTCGTTTTATTTTTTTTTATATATTCTTCATGCAAAATTTTACCTTTAGTATTTAAGTTGTTGAAATTTCTAGTATTTATATCGACTTCTAATGTCTTTTTATCCATTTTATAGATGTTTTCTATTCCAACTATCTTGATAGTTGGATTTTTTAATTGTTCTTTGTCTACTTTGCAATTAGGCAGTTTTGCTGTTAAGTATTTTTCTGCCGTCTTCAAACTATCCATATTCATGCAATTAACTATTACGTCATCATTTTTATAATTTATATTTTTTATTTGTATAGATTTTTGTTTTACTAAATATTTTATGACACTGTCTTTAACATTTATTTTATCATCTTTATTCTTTTTTTTTATTACAATTTTCGGTATTGTTTTAGGACGTTCAATTATTTGTTTCGTTGCTGCCACCTCAGCAAAAGTCTTGAGGTTTGTTTTCAGTGTGGCTTTTTCTTTTTCCAGTAGTTCTTTCAAAAGAGCATTTTTGTCCTTAAGTTCATAGTTTAGATCCCAAAGTAATTTATTTTCAGTTTTAACAGGTTCTAATAGTTCCTCGTAGTTTTTATCTCTTATATTATCTCTTTCTTCGTCTACTTCATCATTCTTTCTTTTTTCTGCTAAAAGCGCTTCGTATTTTGTTTGTAATTTAGCATGATCGTTCTGTAATATTTTGTATTTCTTGTTTATTTTTTTAATATCTGTCTCATTTTTAGTACACTTTATTTGAAAATTTTGTATAATGTCAAATATGTTTTCACCTTTTATTGAGGTTAGGTCAGCATCTGGATGCTCTTCACACACAACCAATACACTGTTTAAATATTTTACACCTTTTTTTCTATTAAAGTCACTCTTGTGAAACACATCACCGCACATAGCACAAAAAACCGTTGCATTTAGCTTATTGGGATGACATTTATAAGCAATATCGGGAGGAATTGCCTCAAGAGGCAACTCCCCGTCCGCCATCTTGGCTAGTGTTATTTATTTATCCATATTTGTAATTACTACCTATAAAGAATAATTTATTTTTAAAAAATTTTCACTGAAAAAAACGAGCGTACTTGTGAAAAATTAAATTTTAAAATTATTAAAAAAATACAAAATTTAAAAAAAAATGAATATAAAAAGGAATAAAACATATTAAAACTATAAAAAAAAATTAAAAAAAAGTGATCCTAGCCGAGAGTTGAACACGCGTACTCCAAATGGAAAGCGCGAAAGTTACGCACTAGACCAACGCTACTTCGAAACATCTCTGGCGTAAAATCGTACATGCTCATCTGCCCCCCAGCGGTTTAAAATAATTGAATTTTAAGTTAGAAATTAATTGTTTAAAATTAAAAAGTTTAACAGATTATATTTATAATGTCTCTTCATTCATAAAAAAAGAAAAGAAAAGAAAAAAAAGATTCACGCAACGAAAATACGTTTACGAAATTTGCGACATGATTTTGGATATAGACCAGCCGTGTTTGCTTGCGTCGCTACCCAAAAGAGGAGGCAACTCAAGCAAACAAAGGATATGAAAGTGGGGAGCCATCGAAGTATACCACGCAAGTCATCAGTGAATGCCGTTCAATCTTTAGTTACTCTCCATACCATCTTTTTTAGTATAAGGTAATCCAATACTAATAGAGCTTCTCACGCCTGTCATATTTGTATCAATGTTTTATATGCTCGCATAGATGGCAGTTCGCGTGCTCTATTAGCATGAATTTTCTCTTAGTGTATGGAAAATACATAAGCTAGAACAGGACCAAAAATTTCATTTTTTACTATATCATTTAATAGCATAAATTTTGTATAAAATAATCTCACTGTAATATTTAGTATATCATTGGGAATTGTTCCTTCAGGAAAATTTTTTGGACTTTCTTTGAGTTCTTTCCAGTTTGGGTTACACGTCATTGTTATAAATAAATTAGGTTTTTCTACAGTTCTCATTATTGCCATCGCATCTTGAGAATATTGTTGCATATATCTTCCAATATATGTCGACGGTAAAATAAAAATATTTCCAATTCTTTCTTTATTTTCAAAATTCGTTGAAACATTTGAAGCACTATTTGTTACATGATCTAATCAACCTTGATAACATTCTATTCGTTATTGTTTTTGATTATTACGGAAAAAGTTTATTCTATTACTTTCGACCATTACGTAAGAATGTATTATATATTGTTGAGTTAATCGTCCACAATATAATATAGGACTAAAATTTGTAACATTTTGTCTGTAATTTATTCTATATACACAATATTCTAATATTGTAAGATAATCATTTTTTATATCATTAAATTTTTTTTATATCCAATACTCAAACCTAAATCTCCTAAATTTCGTTTTTCATTAGATATAATACATTATATTAATTAACGTATAATAGTGCATAAAAGTTATAAGCAGTTATATCATTATATGAGTAAGGGGGCCAGAAGGGGGTGATGTTGGGAGGCTATGGGTGGGCGTGGGGGGTGTGGGGGGATACGGGGGCGTGGAGAGAGATATAGAGGGGGTGGGTAGTTATAAAATATCGTAGAATTTCAAACAATTTTACGTTATTTCCTGGGGGTCCTTGAAAAATCATTGTAGAGGGGCTGTGGGGGAACCTGAGGGGGAAGGGAGGACACGGGGGGAAGTAGGGCTGCTGAGGCTGAATTTCTCAATATAACTATATAATATAGGAAGATATGTATATATATATATATATATATATATATATATATATATATATATATCTCCCTATATTATATAGTTATATTAAAAAATTTAGCTTCAGACCCCCCCCCCCACATACCCCCAAGTTCATTTCCCCACACCCTCCCTTATTCCCCTGCGTCCCCCCCACTGCTCCCCCGCAGTCTTTCGTGAAACCCCCCACAAAATAACGTAAAAATGTTTGAAATTTTATGGTATTTTTTACATATTGATTTGGTCTAAGCACCCCCCACTCCCCTCTGTACCCCCCCCCGTGTTCCCCCACGTCCCCCTACTTGCATTCTCGCATAATACCCATACAACAGTTTACAAGTTTCATAAATTATTATTGAATTATATGTTAATTAATATAGTGTAATATATGTAATAAAAATTAAAATTATATTATAAATACTAAAATGTTATTATACAATTCTTTACTATTTATACATTAATATTATGACCGATTCCATCTCAAATCATGCAGACCGACTGCACTTATCTCTCCGAACAGCTTAAAAATTTTTTATATTATTCTACTTTGAAAATAAGCGTATACGTATTTTATTATTTTTCAATATCATCAAAAATGCAGTTTTTATGCACTTTTTAAAAATGACTTATAAATTTTCAATTCTCAAAAATCGAAAATTTTTTTTTTTTTTCAATTGTTTTTATCCCTGTAGTGATCTTTATAAATAAATTTAGGCTCGTTCAATGCTACAGAGGATGCTCTTTTAATTCCACCGTCTTTTATTTTTTTTAACAAAAAAACGGAAGTGCAATTGCACTTTTTGTAAGAAATGAAAAATGCATTTTTCTCAAAAAAGCGATTTTTTTTTGTCTCAAATTTTTTTTATGGATAGGTAGCCTTAAGATCTATATTTTCATCGGTGTGGAATTTGCAATATTTTGGTTTAGTAAGAGATATAAAAAAAATTGAGAAAAAAATTTTCATATTTACATAACAGATGTATATATACGTAGATATCTAGATATATCGCTAGGTGGCTAAATATCGCATAGATAATTTAAGTGCCTTAGGTTTACTTAAGAAAGCAGCTATTCACGGTAGTTATCTTATATCTTTTATACCGTTTAATTTCTAGATATTGAGACTCATTTTGAAATATGTCTGAAACTTATTCCGAGAAGAGACGGAAGTGTCCAAATTTTTTTGGAGCACACAAAAAAATTGTTTATAATACCGCTACCAAATTCAGAATGTTGGAAAATTTAGCAGAACATCTGCAGCAACATTTGTCTGACAAGGCGGTACATAGTTCCGATTATGTATGTTTCAACTGTTATAAACGCATCAAGAAAATTGAATCAACGAAAATTATTGATGCGATCGATTCAGATGATGATGCCTACTTGGTCCATACTGAAGACCACGATTTTCGTGCAAGCACTCCAGAGCGGATTGAGTATTTGAACGAGACTTTAAGTTCAAGTTCCTTCGGTAATGTTTCACCGCTGAAAAGGAAGAGAGCTGTTGATGACTCTTCTTTAGAAACATACGTCACGAGAAAGAAATCAGAAATAATTTCTTCATTTCCCTCTGCAACTAGCTGCAAATTATCGGAAGCATACAATGTTTCAATTGATGCATCCAATGATGGTTTTTCTCAATGCTTCTGCGATGAATGGTTTAACAATTTGGGAGTAGCGCTTAAAATTTGTGGCAGTATCAATGAAAAAATTAAAATTCTTACGCTGATTCCTTTGTCGGTATCAAAATCTAAAATTTTATCTATCTTTCCCGAAGTGACTGTTTACATGATTGATGAAGCACGAATGCTTGTAAAAACTAAGGGAATATATTCTCAACCTGATGTATACACTGGTCATCCCTTAGACGAAAAGTCTACGAAAATCGCAGTGGAATATTTTCTGAATGACGATTTCAACTGTACACGTCAAAGTCCCAATAAATCTGACGTTGTGATCGTTAAAGAAAATGGAAAAAAAGAAAAAAAAGTTAAACGTTTTCTGACGCGCAGTTTAAAAGAGATATATAAATTATTCAAACAAGAACATCCTGAAATAAAAATGGGCATAACAAAGTTTTATACCTTAAGACCAAAGTTTGTTATGTTGAATCCTATTAAAGAAGTCTGTCTCTGCATTTACTGTGCAAATTTTGATTTATATGTGAACTGTATTAACAATTTCATCGGAGGAAAGTATTCAGATCTGAATAATCTTCGCTCCATGCTTTTGTCAGCAATTGTTTGTACAAATGCATCAGAGCAGTGCTATTTCTAAGATTGTTCTATATGCCCGGGTTCTCGTGGTATTAATTTAAATTTGTTTGGATTGGAAACCATAAATGAACATGATGAGATCGTTTTTGCTTTGTGGGAAAATGGGCAACTCGTAAAAAAAACATTAATAATGTCCAATTTTATAAATAATCTTGCTATTTGGACGGTGAAAACAAGCGTCCACATGTATATTAAAAACATACAACGAAAAGCCATAAAAGAGGAAAAAGAGATGGCCAAAACTTATTCTAAACATCTTGTACTGCATGGTGATTTTGCTGAAAATTGGGCGGTAATTCTCAGTAGTCCTGTTCAAGGTAATCACTGGGTCAATCAACAGATTTCTATTTTTACAGCTGTTTGTTATCAAGGAACAGTAACAAAAAGTTTTGCTGTCCTCAGTGATGATACAAAACATGATTCCGCTCATGCCTTGTTGGCGATGCAAAAAATCATTGATTTGATGAAAAATGATTCAACTGATTCAATAGAACAAATATCGATTATAACAGATGGAGCCGCAAGTTATTTCAAAAATCGATTTCAATTACATGAAATGAAAAAAGCTTCTAACAATAAAAAATGGTTGTTTACGGGCTACGGGGCATGGAAAAGGTGTGGTTGATGGCGTCGGTGGATTAGTAAAACACTATGCAACCAGACATAATCTTCAAAATTGTCATGTTGAATCAATACAAGATGCAAATGCTTTTGTAAAAAAAGTTCAACCTAACACTGACGCTATTAAATTAATCTTACTGACAAAAGAAGATATGGAAGTTTTTAGGCAAAGCAAAATAAAAGAGTGGCTTAAGACCCCTAAATTGGCCGGCATTCAAAAAACCCACGTATGGAAAGTAAAGAAATAAAGTAGGGACAAAGAAAAAATTGTATATGGCTCGAACTGCTGCTCATCCTTTCACAAAATTATTAAAGAAAGAGAAAAAAAAGAAAAGAAAAATTACGTCAAAGAAGAATGTGCGCAATAAGAAAAAGTCCAAAACTCATAAAAAGGGAAAAAAAATAGAACTTTTTTTTTATAATTTCTTATACTTAACATAAAATTTATGCACTATATATATATATATATATTAAGCACAACACCTATGAGTTGCATAAAAGCTATGTACGTACAAATATATATATATGTACAGCACAACACTTATGAGTTGCATAAAAGCTATGTACGTACAAATATATATATATATATATATATATATATATATATATATATATATATATATATATATATATATATATATATATATATATCTGAAATGCGCTTACTCATGAAATATTTGTTGTATCTATGACGTATTTACATTTATGTAAATATGAAAATTTTTTTCTCAATTTTTTTTATATCTCTTACTAAACCAAAATATTCCAAATTCCACACCGATGAAAATATAGGTCTTAAGGCCACCTATCCATAAAAAAAATTTGAGACAAAAAAAATGGCTTTTTTGAGAAAAATGCATTTTTCATTTTTTACAAAAAGTGCAATTGCACTTCCGTTTTTTTGTTAAAAAAAATAAAAGACGGTGGAATTAAAAGAGCATCCTCTGCAGCATTGAACGAGCCTAAATTTTTTTATAAAGATCAGTACAGGGATAAAAACGATTATAAAAAAAAAAATTTCGATTTTTGAGAATTGAAAATTTATAAGTCATTTTCAAAAAGTGCATAAAAACTGCATTTTTGATGATATTCAAAAATAAAAAAATACGTATACGCTTATTTTCAAAGTAGAATAATATAAAAAATTTTTAAGCAGTTCGGAGAGATAGGTGCAGTCGGTCTGCATGATTTGAGATGGAATCGGTCTATTATTTATTTATCATGTAACAATTAATTCATAGCATTTTTCATAATTTCTTTAATTTTTCAGCTTTTAAAGTAAAAAGGCATTAAATTAAATCAGTTAAGATAAAAGCAATTCTTTTGTGAATATCTTTGGAAAAAGTTCATTAAAAATGAATGGAAATTCTTAAGAGAATTTTCTTTTACAATAATGGTTTTGACTGAGGAAGATAAATTGATTGTTAAAAGACAGGGATTGTATAGTGGAATTGCTTTCATGTTAACTGATATTCATATATTAGAATTTAATAACATTTCAAACCAGTGCACCTCATTCGACATGCAATTGACTTCACTAATTCAGAGACTACAATATGTTCATTCAGTACTGATTGATGGAGAATTTATACAGTTATTATTCACCGAAAATTTAGAAAAGAGTCATCGGATTCGTGTGTATTATAATAATAAGGTAATTCATATATATAGACAGTTTGAATCTTATATATTTACAAGATGAGTATAAGATTTATATAAACAGATTATTTCCAAACAAATCAGAATTAAGCACAGTATTCGAAACAGTACAATCACAAACGAATAATTATGATTGTAGCGTTTTTGCAATGGTTTTTGCTGTTGCAGTACTTCATAATTTAGGTCCATGTTGTTTAAGATATAATGTTTCTCAAATGCGATTACGTTTATGAAGAATTTTTAAAACGCAAAAAATAAAAATGTTTCCAGTTTTACAAAATTATAATAATGCAAAAATTAATTACGATAATCCACCGGATATAATAAAAAGGTGTTTTTGTCATGAGCAAGGTCTTAATAAAATACCATTTAATTTAGATTTCGCCGAGCTTGAAATATTATAAAAGAAACTTACAAATGCATTTATTCTCAGAACAAAAAAAGATCATGGAAACGTATCGTAAACAAAAGAATTTGAATCATGAAACAATTTTGATGGAAATTGACAATGACATTTCAGATAGAAATTTTTAAAAACCAGATAATGATATAATGGGAATCGATGACATCCACTTGAATTATAACGATTATAAAATTGGGGCAGTTGAGATTAAATTAAATGAAGAAAAAAAAGAATCAAAAGAAATAGATGAAAAAGAAACTTTATTTGTAACAGAACTTAAGAGCTTGACGAAGCGGCCCTCTTCTATTAATATTTCCAATCCTAACTTATGAATAAACGATGCGTTCAATCAAGTTTTTTTGCTACAAAGTAAAAATTTGTAAAATTATACTCCAGTGCGGACAACTCAAGAAATCCACCAAAATATTAGACATATAAAGTTATAATAAAAACTTTCAATGTATCGTATTTTAAAGTTAGGTCTATTAAGTTTGATATCTAATTTCCAATCCAAGCTCATAAAAAAATAACAAGTCTAAATGATTTTTTATTTTGACAAAAATCATTGTAGTAATATAGCTTTAGTACGGAGAAGTCATTATATTTGTTTAATTTATTAATTTAAAAAGATACTGATATAATAAAAAAAGCAAAACTCAAGTGATGCAGCTCCGACATCCCGTTAATAGGTAAAGGGTTACAGAAGAATCACATAAATATAAAAAAATTTCAGAAAAAGACATTATTATGGAAATGCGAGAAACAAAAAAGTAATGATAAATTAGAACTAAGACGTGTTCAAGAAACTTTACGTAAGAAAAAAGCTTATATGAAAATGAAAAAAGGACAACCAAATAAATGTAAACAGAAATTAGAAAATACTAACATAACAAAATGGCAATTCAAAGAAACAATGAGTACTGATAAATTTGAACAAATACGTGTGAATGAGGCTTTACGTAAGAAAGAAGCTTATATAAAAATTAAAGAGAAACAACCAAAAAAATATGAAGAACAATTAAAAAATGTTAAGTGTAAACGATTAAAAATTGAAGATAATAATTATAATGAAAATTAGAATAATAATAATCATAATAACAATCATAATATTGTATTAAACGAAGTTATTGATGAAACAATAAAGGGCAAAGTAAAAAAAAAATTTAAGAAATTAAATGAAAAAATATTAACTGAAAAAATTAATTTGAAACTGATTGGTTGTATGGCAAATATATATTTCGATGAAAATCTCATATCTGAAAATTACATTGGTTCCATGACAAATACATGTATTTATTGTGATGCGCAACATTTTGCTTTTTAACATACTAAAAGTAACGATTTCTCCAATTGTTGTCATAAAGGTAAAGTAGAATTGTTAGAAAATCCACCTTACCCAGAACGATTAATGTTTTGAGCAACTGAATTTACGGAAGAAAGTATCGATTTTCGACGAAATGTTAGGTTGTACAATAATGCTTTAGCATTCGCAAGTTTTGATCCCAATTTTGATACATTGCCGAGTAAAGGACCACAAGTTATTAGAATATGTGGACAAATTTACCATAATGTATATGCGTTACATCCTAATAAAGATGAAGCACTTAAATATGGACAATTATATATTTTAGATAATGAAATGGCAACGATTGAACGACATGAGTTTAATACAAACTTAACATTATTAAAACAATTAGATAACTTAATGAGAGATATTAACCCTCATGCTAAAGCCTATAAAATGATGCATGAAGCAGGAGAAGAAGAAATACAACGATGTGCAAAAATCAATTGTCTTCTGAAAACTGTTACTATGCCTATTGTCCGTATTAAGAAGTGATTGTTACAAAGGTGTTATGGACTATTTACATAACAAAAAAGAATTAGATTGTTCAAAAATTGGAAAAATGGTATAATTACTAACAAACTTTACAGGAAGTCCACGATTTTTAAAACAAAATTACATTGATTCAATAACACTTGTAAATTATCATGGTAAACCTGACCTTTTTGTAACTATGACCTGTGACCCACATTGGAAAGAAATTACTGAAAACTTGGAAATTTATAAAAATGCAATAGATAGACCAGATATTATAACAAAAGTATTTTATCAAAAAGTAGAAGAATTCAAAAATTTAGTAATAAAAAAGGGAATTTTAGGAAAATGTATTGCATATAGTTATGTAATTGAATTGCAAAAACGAGGATTACCACATATTCATCTGTCGTTATTCTTAGATAAAAATGATAAATTTGATATTCCCGAAAAAGTTGATAAAATAATAAGTGCAGAAATCCCAAATAGAGATATTTATCCAAAATTATATAGTATTGTTAAACAATTTATGATACACGGTCCCTGTGGTATGCAAAATATAAATTGTCCGTGTATGGATAAAAATACGAAACAATGTACGAAAAATTTTCCAAAAAAATTTAATAATACAACAACATTTAAATCAAATAGGTATCCACTATACAAACGCAAAAATGATGGCGTCGAAATTATTTTTAAAAATAAATTTACAGAAAGAATTGCAGATAATGGATTCGTTGTTCCTTATAATCCTTACTTATTATTGAAATTTAATGCACACATAAACGTAGAAGTGTGTTTCACTGTACAATGCATTAAATATTTATTCAAATACTGTTATGAAGGTCATGTTTGTGCATACATTGAAATACATCAAGTAAATGTTAATTTTAGATCAGAAAATTAAGACACTTTTGAAAATGACAATAGTGAAAATGTTGAATATGAATATGACGAAATCAAACAATACATTAATACACGATATTTATGTCCACCTGAAGCAATGCACAGATTATTAGAATATCCTTTACATGTTATTCCACATACTATAAAACGTCTAAGCGTTCATGAAGAGAATCAACAAAACGTATTTTTTAAAGAAGGAAAAGAAGAAATGATCATGCAAAAAAATGTTAGAACAACATTAAGAGCATATTTTGAATCGAATAGAGAAGATTTCGAAGCACGAAATTACTTATATTCAGAAATACCAAATTTTTATACATTTGATGAAAAACTAAAAAAGTGGAATAAAAGAAAAAAAAAAGAAAACCAATACTCAGTAGAATGTACTTAGTAAGTCCGAAAGATAGAGAACGTTATTTTATTAGGTTATTACTAATACATGTTAAAGGAGCCACGTCTTTTGAAGCTTCGCGTACTGTTGATGATGTGATGTACAATTCGTTTTATAAGGCAGCTAAGGCAAAACAATTAATTAATAAAGATAAAGAATGGGATAGATGCTTGGAAGAAGCATCTTCAACATAATTCCCTTATGCTCTTTATGAATTATTTGCTTTTATTTGCGTTTTTCATAATCCTATAAGTGCACGAGATTTATATGAAAAATATAAAGATAAATTTTACCACCCTAAATACGAAAAAAATTTAGGTGAAAATCTTGCATTGAATGTTATTAAAAATAATTTACAAGTCAATGGATTTTCGTTAAACGATTTTAATTTACCTAACATAAGCACATTTATAGAAAAAGATAATAATGAAACAATTTTAAATCATAATAATTATATTCTTAATGAATTAGAAATGAAAATAAATTCTTTAAATAATAAATAAAGGCAAATATTCGACTCTACACCAAAAAGTTTAAACAACCAAAGTAAAGAAAAATATATTTTTATAGATGGACCGGGTGGAAATGAAAAAAGTTATTTACTTAACGTTTTAATGGCTTATTTTAAATATCATACCATACATTATTTATGTGTAGCTTTGACAGATATAGCAGCGAATTCATTAGTCGATGGAAGTACCGTGCATACAACATTTAAACTACCGTTAATTATAACAGATTGTACAACTTGTAATGTTAAGCCTAATTCTGCAGAAGGCAAACAATGAAAGGAAACACAAATAATTATTTGGGATGAAATATCCATGACTTCAAAACTGGCTTTTGAAGCGGTTGATCGTCTTTTTCAAGATTTATACAATGTAAACCAACCCTTCGGTGGTAAAACTGTAATTATATCAGGAGATTTCAGGTAAACATTACCAATTGTACGACATAATAGCCGTATGAACATTATTGAAAATTCAGTTAAATTTAATTTATTATGGCAAAATTTTAAGCAAATGAAGTTAAATGAAAATCTGCGAGTTTCGAATAATGATAATAATTTTAAACAATGTTTATTAGACGTCGGAGAAGGAAAACGCCGCGATGTTTTTGAAGATGATAATGAAGTAACTGCTATACCAGATAATTTTATCATTAAAGAAAATCTTGTCTAAAAAATATTCGGAAAAACAATAAAAATAGACAATACGAATATAACGAAAAAAGTTATTTTGGCTCCTAAAAATAATGATGTAACTGAAATCAATAATAATGTTTTGAATTTAACGGAAGGAAACCATGTTGAATATTTGAGTATTGATACTGCTGAAGATGATAACATAGAAAATTTAGATATTATGTTACCTACAGAATTTTTAAATAAGTTAACTCCTAATGGACTTCCACCACATGAATAACATTTAAAAGTAGGGGCTATCATTATACTTTTAAGAAATTTAAATGTCTATAAGGGACTTTGTAATGGAACAAGGTTGATAGTAAAAAAAATGCTTAAATATTCCATTCAAGCGGAATTAGCAACTGGTCAAAATAAAGGTAAATAAGTTTTCATTCCAAGAATAAATTTATCTCCATCTACGGAAGAAATTCCATTCAATATGCAACGAAAACAGTTTTCTATTAGATTAGGATTTGCAATGACTATTAATAAATCACAAGGACAATCTTATGAAAAAGTTGGTGTTTATTTGCCGTCACCAGTTTTCAGTCATGGGCAATTATATGTTGCTCTTTCAAGGACGAAATTTAAAAACATGTTTGTGGCCGTGACTGCATATACTTTTTTTTGTCCAAAGGCCGCTAAGCAGAAGCTGGGGCGGAGCCCCCCGCCTATAAAAAAAATAATTCATAATTCTTAAAATATAAAAGAATTTTATATGTATAATATGAATTTTTTTTATTATATATTTAATAAAAAATTCAATTATAAATAATAAATAACTAATAATTCTTAAAACACAATAAAAAAATATAATAAAAAAAATTCGATTATAAAAACCACTAATAATTGTTAAAATATTAAATTAAAATTAAACAAAAATACAATAAAATATAAAATAAAGCTAAACTATAAATATTATAACTAAAAAATATTTAAGAAAAGAAAGAAAAAGTTTTAAAAAATAGTAATAAAAAAATCGATTATAAAAACAACTAACAATTGTTAAAATATAATATTAAAATTAAACAAAAATAAAACAAAGCTAAACTATAAAAATTATAATTCAAAAATATTTAAAAAAGAAAAAAAAGTTTTAACACGCGAAACTGGTAACTATGTCTTTTTCTCGCTCTTTCCTTTTCTTTCATAATACACATATATTGAGTCTAAGTTATTCGTTAACGTATACCCAGTATAGTATATGTGAGAAAAGGATAACGATATTAAGGAAAGCGAGCAGTTCATTAAGTTCAATTCCAAGAATCGCGACGTCGAGAACATTTTTCTGCGAACTTTTATTAAAATAAGACATTGGATATACACATCTTTCTTTTGCGACCTAGGACAAGAATAAACTATTTTGTGCTCCGTATACAGGACACAAAAATTCATTTTGCGGCCTGAGGACAAAAAAATTATTTTTAGGTGACTACGTTATTGTCAACGGAGAAAATAAAAATGATCAGAACACAATATATACAAAAAACATTGTTTATAAAGAGATATTATAAAGAATATGTCAATATGTATTTAATATTTATGTTTTAGATTGTGTTAATAGTTGAACTCGAAATATAATAAAATATATGATATTTAATAAAAATAAATATCAACTGACGCTTTCAAAATAGTTTAATATGATGTTGAATCAGCTCTATATAGGACGCGCTGTTAAATCGGCTACATAAGGAAACGTGCTGTTGAATCAGCTGCATACGAGGATACGCTATTAAATCGACTACATTAGGGAATGCGCTGTTGAATCGGCTGCAAATAGGGATGCGCTGTAAAATCGGCTGCATATGGGGATGCGCTGTTGAATTGGCTGCATATTGGAATGCGCTGTTGAATCGGCTGCATATTGGGATGCGCTGTTGAATCGGCTGCATATTGAGATGTGCTGTTAAATCGGCTGCATATGGGGATGCGCTGTTTAAACGGCTGCATATTGGAACGCTCTGTTTAATCGGCTGCATATGGAGATGCGCTATTAGATTTGCAATGTCTAGTGTAAGAATGAGACGTTAAAACATTGCATTTGAAATAAAAAAAAATATTATAGCGTCTGGAGCGGAGCCTGTATAAAACATTCTAAAAATACGCTCCACTGAAGAATCCAATGTAAAAGTATACAAGCATAGATGAAAAGCTACGTTAGAAAACATATTGACCAAAAAAATGTAGGAATCAAAAAAATATAAAGCCCAAGAAAATATAAAACCCAAAAAATATAAAGCCAAAGAAAGTGTTAGGCCCAAGAAAATATAAGGCCCAAAGAATATAGAGACCGAAAAAATATTGGGCGCAAAAAAATATTAAGTAGAAAAAATTATAAGGCCCAAAAAAATATAAGGCCCAAGAAAGTATAAGGCTCAATAAAATATAAGGCCCAAAAAATATAGAGACCGAAAAAATATTGGGCCCAAAAAAATATTAAGTCCAAAAAATTATAAGGCCCAAAAAAATATAAGACCCAAGAAAGTATTAGGCTCAGTAAAATATAAGGCCCAAAAAATATAGAGACCGAAAAAATATTGGGCCCAAAAAAATATTGAGTCCAAAAAAATTATAAGGCCCGTAAAAATATAAGGCCGAAGAAAAGTATAAGGCTCAATAAAATATGAGGCCCAAAATAAATATAAGGCCCAAGAAAATATAAGGCTCAATAAAATATAAGACCCCAAAAAAATAAGGCCCAAAAAATATAGAGATCGAAAAAATATTGGGCCCAAAAAAATATTGAGTCCAAAAAATTATAAGGCCCAAGAAAATATAAGGTCAAAAAAAATAAGGCCCAAAAAATATAGAGACCGAAAAATATTGGGCCCAAAAAAATTTCGAGTCCAAAAAATTACAAGGCCCAAGAAAATATAAGGCCCAAGAAAGACACATTCAAAAAATGCGGAGAACCGGAGAAACGGAGAAAAAAGTGGTTTCACTTTAATATAATATAAGATTATGTTAGAAAAGGATGATGAATACTAATTAATTTATTTGATTCTAACATTAAATTTACATTATTTCCATTCTGAAAAATATGAATATTCTCAAAACTCTTCCTTTTAAATTTATTTTTAAAATTATTTTCTAAAATTTCAACATTAACAAAATCAAAAAAATGAACGAAATTCAAACAATATTGCTTCAAACCCGACACAACATTTGGACTTCTTAAACTATATTTATGTTCATGAATTCGTTTCTTCAAATATCTACTTGTCTGTCCAATATAATATTTATCACAACCATTACAATTGATTTTGTAAACGACTCCCGATTTTTCATCCTTTTCATCCTTGTCTTTACAATTATTAAAAAACCTACCTAAATGATTATTATTTCTAAAGGAAACTTGAATTTTATGTTTTTTGAATTCATTTCTAATTCTTTCTGACAAACCTTTAGCATACCGTAAAACAAAATACAAGCTTCTAGTTTCTACATCAAATTTCTTTTTTAAATCACTATTATAAATTTCATTCACCCTCTCCTCAATCATTCTATTAACAAATTCGATTAGATAATAATTACTAACAAAAGCCTTTCTAACAATGTTCAAATTTTCTTTTCTGAAATCTATATGTGATAACTTAATCGCGCGATCAATCACACCCTTCAAAGTACCAATTTTGTTTCCGAACTGGTGATGTGAATTAAAATTTAAAAATCTACCAGACCAAGTTGGCTTTCTATATCAATTTAGTTTAACTTTATTATTACTGTCTCTAATTACTGTAATATCCAAAAAACTCAACTGATTATCTGACTCTATTTCTTTAGTAAATTTAATTCTATCATGAACAGAATTAAAAACATCAACCATTTCATCCACAAAACAATCTGGCACCACAGCAAAGATGTTATCAACATATCTTTTATAAATTATTGGCCCAAAACTCAACTTCGACAAAGCAACACCCTCCAATTTTTCCATCGCCAAATTAGCTATCACAGGTGACAATGGTGATCCCATGGGACAACCATACCTCTGCTTATGAAAAATTTTATCAAAAAAAAAACTGTATTATTACCACTTCATAAATTCTTTTTAAATGTTTCATATTAGAAAATAATCGCGATATTATGAAATATATGTAAGCTTACATTGGGTGAGTAATCGCCACTTCATAAATTCTTTTTAAATGTTTCATATTAGAAAATAATCGCGATATTATAAAATATATGTAAGCTTACATTGACTGAGTAATCGGCACTTCATAAATTCTTTTTAAATGTTTCATATTAGAAAATTATCGCGATATTATGAAATATATGAAAGCTTACATTAACTGAGTAATCGCCACTTTATAAATTCTTTTTCAATGTTTCATATTAGAAAATAATCGCGATATTATGAAATATATGAAAGTTTACCTTGGCTAAGTAATCGCCTCTTAAAAAATTCTTTTCAAATGTTTCATATTAGAAAATAATCGCGATATTATTAAATATCTGAAAACTTACATTGGCTGAGTAATCACCACTTGGAAAGTTATTATTGAAACTCTTGTGTTAAATATGCAATCATGATATTAAAAATTAACCAAAAATGTATATTGGCTGAGTAATCGCAACATATAATATTGTAAATTTTTACCAACATGAAGTAAATAAATAATTTAAATAAATGACATGAAAAAAAATTTTTTATTGCTTTATATAAGGTCACATCGTACAGGAAAAAATTCAGAAGTCATGCATAAACAGCTATAGAGAACCTGTGTATTTATATGAGCCCACATAATTAATATACGATGTATTCATAGTCCATACACAATATGCATAAATGCGTCTAATTATGTAAATCTTATTCATAGTCAATATATTATCTCCATTTGAATTTATTTTTTTTATTCGAAAAAACCAATTTTTTTATTAGCAAAGGACAGAAATATGATTCTTCCTCTTAAAATATATCTTCATTTTCTATAATTTTGTAATAGTACTAGATATCTCTAATGATTTCAAAGATTTATGTCTATTAAGGAAATAATATTTATAATAAATGATGTTTAAAAATATTACTTTTTATTTTTGTAAAAAATTAAAGTTTTATGATTTCATGTAAATAGCAAGAATGTTTATTGTTCAGTTAAATAAACAAAAATGTTAAAGATTCAATAAAAATAATATGTAAATGCATAACTAATTCAGAATTTCTTTATCTTTGGAATTTGACTTATATAGATTTTAAATGATTAAATTCAAATAAAATGAATTACTAATATGATTTCTTAACTTTCGTGGTAAGTAAATAATTGCTAAGATTGATAAATTCTTAAATTTTTTAAATAATAGCGCTTATTACCTGTATATTGGAATGATGTTTGATGAAAAAATGTTAAAATTATTCACTAATTACAATAGTCATATGCTTTCTCGAAGTTGAATTTCGCTGGCATTATTCGAACGAAAAATTCATAAATTAGTAGGGATACTACCGCAAATTTATATGCGAGATGATTTGTATGTATGATCTTTATGTATGGGTATCGACTACGAGTAAATCACCATATTTCATGGAACTTGCATGAATCTTAAACAATTGTTCTTTTAAAATCTTTTCATTTCCGAGTATTCTCCGACCTAATCAAACAACCTTAGAATCGAAATTTAAAAGAATCTCCAAGTTTCATTTGACGTAGTCCCTGCAAATGTCTGTAAACTTCATAATCGGTATGGAAAATTTCAAAATTCATTCATATAGACGATTTCCAGGTAGCCAGGATCACCTGGATATTGTGAGATGTCATCTCGGGAAACGTACATGTTATTAATAAATAATGGCTAAATTTCAAAAGATATTCTTGTAGACAATGTTTATCTTACTCGGAATATCCATGTTTGGCTAGATAACATTTGAAACAACTTCAAAGTAGTTATTAAACTATAAGTTGAATTTCAAAAGTTTTAGCTGTAGATGATGTTTAAGTTGTCATTAACGTAACATAAAAGTAGTTATTAAACTATAAGTTGAATTTCAAAAGTTTAAGCTGTAGATGATGTTTAAGTTGTCATTAACACCTAGGTATCCAAAGCCGGCGATCGTGGGTACCACAGCATAATAAATAACTATTTTTTAAATATTGTCTACATCGATAAAGTAAAGTATGTATATATATATATATATATATATATATATATATATATATATATAATATTTAGTTTAATATGTGTTTGTATGTGTGTGCGCGTATGAGTTAGAATTAAATGTTCCATATAAACTTGAATAAACCTGTGTGTGTACGTGCGATTCTACATGAAATGTCCCTTATGTATATATATATGTTTATATCATGCTTGTGAGTCGACATGAAAAGTCCCACGTACATGAACGCGTGTGTGTATGCATGCGAATTGACATGAAACGTCTCATATATATAAACCTAAGGGTACTTAGATAGGTGTGTACAAGTTGTCATGAAATGTCCTATATATATAAAAATACCTGTGCTTGCGGGTACGTGCGAGTTGACATAAAATGTCCCATATATATATATATATATATATATATATATATATATATATAAAAAAAAAAAAATTGCGGGTGAATGTGAGCAGGTTGATATGAAATGGACCATATATACAGATGCAAAAACCTGTCTCGTACATGAGTTGACATGAAGAGTCGCATGTATATAAAAGCGTGTATGCATGAATGCAAATTGACATGAAACGTCCCATATATGTGAACCTGAAGAAACTCGGATAAGTGTGTGAGAGTTGTCATGAAATGTTCCATGTATATAGAAAAGCCTGTGATTATAAGTACATACGAGTTGACATGAAATGTTCCATATATATATATATATATATATATATATATATAATCCTGTCTGTGTGTGTGTGTGTGCATGCGCATTAGCATGAAACGTCCCATATGTATGAACCTGTATGTGCGTGCGTTGAAATTTACATAAAAAATCCCATGTATATTAATGTGTGTGTGCATAAATGAAAATTGACATGAAACGTCCCATACGTGAAAACCTGAGAACTCGAATAGGTGTGTGAGAGTTGTCATGAAATGTTTCATATATATAGATAAGCCTGTGATTATGAGTACGTACGACTTGACATGAAATGTCCCATATATATATATATATATATATATATATATATATATATATATATATATATATATATATATATAATACTAGGGGGTACCCCCTGCTCGCTCTGCTCACCAACCCCCATTGGTGATTATGCATATCTTACATATATTTTACCAATAAATGAAAAATTAATCATTTATAAATCACATGATATATCTGAAAAACAAATAATAATTTAATTATGATTGTTTATACCTTATAAACTAAACGAGTTTCCACACCACCTTACATTTCAAACTAGTTATTATGATGAATTGCATTCATATATTTAATTTAATTGTATAAATTTTTCAATATTTAAATATAGATTTTAATTTAACTAATATATTTTAACTTTGTGAAATATAGAGGTAACGTTACGGCGCGTTAGATTTTTTGATTAGTGGAAACCCTCGCCAGGAGCCTAAAAACCACTTTATTTTATAGATAATATTACATAGATTAGTTATACATTTATAATATAATTTATTTTATGTATTGAATATGAATAAAAAAATAGTGATATCGTACAATATATAAGTGAAAAAATAACTTATTATTAATTAAATGATATTAATGATCAAAATTATAATAAATTTAAAACTATATAAAAATTTTTAAATAATTATTTGGTATAAAAATTTTATTAGTATTATATTTGATATATCATAATGTTTATTAATGTCTTAAGATTTATAGGATTATTTTGATATAATTCCTTTTTGATATCTTTTTGACTTATTTTTACATTTTTAAGATATATCAATATTTTATACTAAAATTTAAAAATTTGTTTACTTTAATATTCAAAAATAAGTGATGTAATTATTATTAATATTCATAAGATCATTAAATCATTATATTATTTTAATGATTTTAATTTGTATATATATAAAATAAAATAATTTCGAAATATTAAACTTACTTTTTATTACTTACTTTTATAAATTTTGATCAAATATGTTCTTAATAATATTAACTAATCGTAATAAATATCTAGAATAAATTTGATAATTTTGATTAATATAATATTCTGTTATTGGTTCACATATTTGAATTTTATATTCTATAATTTTATTAACGTAACATTTATAATATTCTGGTACTTTATTCCAATTATTGTATTCAACTTTTTCTTCATTCCCGCCAATATATGAATTAATAATATTATTTAATTGAGAAATTTCTGTATCCTCTGAAATATTATCATTTAAGCTTTCTAAATAATATTCATATTCTTCTTCATAATTTAAGTGGTCTTCAATTTGATTATTTAAATAATTCATTGAATGTTGATCGATAATATCATTTACTTCAACATCATTTCCAATTAAATTAAATATATGAATGCAATTCATCATAATAACTAGTTTGAAATGTAAGGTGGTGTGGAAACTCGATTGTTTATTTATATAAATAAACAATCATAATTAAATTATTATTTGTTTTTTTAGATATATCATGTGTTTTATAAATATAATTACTTATTCTTCATGTAAATGTTTTAACAAGAAGTCTTAATTCATTAATTAATAATATAAAGAACAAATTTTTTTATCTATTAATAATTTTATTAATGTATAAATATCAAAGTATTATATAATAAAATTTTAGTATTAAAAATATAATTTCGTTTTTCATTAGTCAATTAATTTTCCTACGTATAAACTTGCACGGTTTTTGTCTGATATTTTAATTAATGTAGTTGGAAAAACTAATTCTTTTGTTAAAGATAGTTGGAATTTTTATGATATTATAAGAGATATTGTTATTCCGAATGATCATAAAATGATTTCGTTGGACGTTGTATCTCTGTTTACGAATATACCTCTGGAGGTGGTCAATGAGATCATTTGCAAGAGGTGGTCTAATATCAGTTTATATGCTAGTTTAACTGCGAGTGAAATGATTAAAGCCCTTTAATTAGTTTTTAATAATACACTTTTTTTCTTTTGATAATTTTTTTTATAAGCAGAGGTATGGTTGTCCGATGGGATCACCATTGTCACCTGTGATAGCTAATTTGGCGATGGAAAAATTGGAGGGTGTTGCTTTGTCGAAGTTGAGTTTTGGGCCAATAATTTATAAAAGATATGTTGATAACATCTTTGCTGTGGTGCCAGATTGTTTTGTGGATGAAATGGTTGATGTTTTTAATTCTGTTCATGATAGAATTAAATTTACTAAAGAAATAGAGTCAGATAATCAGTTGAGTTTTTTGGATATTACAGTAATTAGAGACAGTAATAATAAAGTTAAACTAAATTGATATAGAAAGCCAACTTGGTCTGGTAGATTTTTAAATTTTAATTCACATCACCAGTTCGTAAACAAAATTGGTACTTTGAAGGGTGTGATTGATCGCGCGATTAAGTTATCACATATAGATTTCAGAAAAGAAAATGAATTCAAAAAACATGAAATTCAAGTTTCCTTTAGAAATAATAATAATTTAGGTAGGTTTTTTAATAATTGTAAAGACAAGAATGAAAAGGATGAAAAATCGGGAGTCGTTTACAAGATCAATTGTAATGATTGTGATAAATATTATATTGGACAGACAAGTAGATATTTAAAGAAACGAATTTATGAACATAAATATAGTTTGAGAAGTCCAAATGTTTTGTCGGGTTTGAAGCAACATTGTTTGAATTCCATTCATTCTTTTGATTTTGTGAATGTTGAAATTTTAGAAAATAATATTAAAAATAAATTTAAAAGGAAGAGTTTTGAGAATATTCACATTTTTCAGAATAAAAATAATGTAAATTTAATGTTAGAATCAAGTAAATTAATTAGTATTCATCATCCTTTTCTAACATAATACAGAATTAAAGTGGTGGAGGTATATTAACTTATATTGGTGTTGGATGTATATTTATAATGTTTTTGATGGTGGAGGGGATATTCAAATAATTTTTTAGGTATAAATTGGGAGTCGTGCAGCGAGAAGAGTTCAGTCCTTGAGGATGAGCAGTAGCGTGCTCGAATCGTTGGACATTTCTGAAGATCACAATCGGAAAAAGGTTTTTTGGTGGTGGGGGACAGTCAGATTGTGCTTTACTAATTTTATTTATTTTCAGGTTTCTTTCCAGTTAATTTCTAAGTTTTTATTTCAGACTATTCTACGGGGGTGATTATAAACAAGGACAGTCTGACTGTCCATATTTATTTTATTATTTTATCATATAAATTTTAAATTGACTGTAAAACTGATGGAAATATTTGTCATCTTATTTATGATTCAGTCGCAGGGTTGCGAAACAAGTAATTAAACATTATTTGAACCACGAATCATTTTTGAATTTGTAATTGAAGTTTTATTTAATTAACAATTCCTTTTAAATTAATAATTAAAAATATTTTAACTAACAAATCAAAATCTAATTGTGAATTGAAAAGGCTTTAATTAAAAAATCAGAAGGAATTCTTAATTAAATAAATTTCAATTAAGAAATCAAAATGTAATCGTGAATTGAAAGGGCTTTAATTCCTAAATCAAAAGGAATTCTTAATTAAATAAATTTCAATTAAGAAATCAAAATTTAATCGTGAATTGAAAGGGCTTTAATTCCAAAATCAAAAGGAACTCTTAATTAAATAAATTTCAATTAAGAAATCAAAATTTAATCGTGAATTGAAAGAGCGTCAGTTATGATTATGATTTGTGAATTCGAGGGCTTTAATTAAAAATTCACCAATTCCTTTTTAATTAAACGTACTGAGGAATTTTTATCATATATATGTATATAGAAAAACATACGTGGACGCGCACATACATACGCACCTGGGCTCATATATATGCAACATTTCGTGTCGAACCACACACACATATACAGACAAGTTTATTTATATATATATATATATATATATATATATATATATATATATATATCTATGCATACATACGTGGGACATTCCACGTCAATTAGAACGCACCCACAGACAGGTTTATATATATATATATATATTCATATATAGGGGCCTATGGCATCCAGTCTAAAATTGAGATTTTGCGGTATATATTGGAAGAAAAAGACGTTATTTATACATATGTTATTAATTTTTCCTAAAATCTAATTTTTAAAATATTTTAATTGTATAAAAAAACTGGTGATTCGGGATTTATGGTATCCGATGATTATATATCGGTGTTTGTGGCATCCGATGTTCTAATCTTTGTTTATAAACAAACTACTGTAAAATCTAATTAGATATTAAATAGTATACAGTTTTAAAACGTTTTCTCTAAATACTATAGATTATATTTCATTAAATTTAAGTTCTTGAAAGTATAAAAATACAAGTGTTTAGCAAAAAAAGAAAAATAAATTATTTCAAATATTCATTCATATTGCTAACGTTTTATTTTATTTGATAATATACAAATTAATAAACTTGCCAATAGAAGTAAGATTGAAAACAAATCATGAAAAGATATGAAATTTCCATTATTTTTTAAGTAAAGTACAAAACGGAAAACACAGTCGAACTCAATTAAATTTTTTCCGCTTCGTACTTTACTTGAAAAATAATGAAAGTTTTTTTGCTATATTGCGCTCGTTCCTTACATTTGTTTATTAATATTTAATTTATTTATTATAACAAAAATGTAGATTAGACAAGATAGAGCGATACGGCCGATACATAAAGTATCAGATCTGAGTTTAAGCCAAAAAAAAATCAAACTTATATGTAGTGATAATTTTTTGTTTTTTAATATTAATTAATTAATAAAACTTCTTTTTACCTTAAATATATATTGAATACATGACGTTGACATAAGAATAATTTTTAAAAACCCCGTCCAATGCTTAAAATTCTTTTGATTAATTAATAACTAGATTTTTTAAATTTTGGTATTTGACGTAGACTTTCTCAGCCAATTTTCTATTAATTGATTTCAAAATTTCCAGAGATTTTCAATTTATATATCTTTACAAAATAACAGTTTTAATTAAAAAAAAAAGAATTTAAAAGTTTGGTTGAGAAAATGTTTAAAAAAATACATATTTTTATAAATTTCATGAAAGTAATTAAATTCAACATTTACTTAAACTTATCTTATCAAAATTCCAGAACTGTTATATTGTCAAGATATATAAACTGAAGATCTCTGGAAATTTAGAGATAAATTAGGTTATAATCTGCTGATACAGTCTGCGGCAAATACCAAAATTTTAAAAATCAAGTTTTTTAACAAATGACGTCTTTTTATCATTTCAAAGACGTATTTTTTAATAAAGATGACGTCTTTTCTTACGAATTTTTGTTAAAAAAATACGTTTTTGAAATTATAAAAAGACATAATTTGTTAAATAGCTTCTCTAAACATTGGAAAAATGGCGTCTTTTTTGTTCCTATTTAAGACACGACCGAAGATGTCTTTCAAAGACGTCTTAGAAAGACGTCATTATTTTCGACAGGAAAGACGTCATTCGTTTTAAAAAAAGAATTTTTTTGCTAAATTTACGTCTTTTACTATGAGTATTTATTGGAAAAATACGTCTTTGAAATTATTTTACTTCTAAAAAAGACGTAATTTGGTTACTATATTTCCAGGACATTAAAAAAAGGACGTCTTATTTTGTTTTAATCTAAGACACGACCAAAGACGTCTTCAAAGACATCTTTTGAAGACGTATTGGAAAGACGTCATTATTTTCAAGAGGGTAGATATTCAAACGCTTATAGTTCCTCAGCATTGTTAGCTAGAAGTTTAAACCTTTTTTTGAAATAAAAACTGAGCTCAAATTCTTTCGAAACAGTAGTTATAGCATCTCAAAATATTATTTTTTTCTAAAGTTAGAGCGTAATAAAGATTACTCCTGAATTTTCTGTTTAAAACAATAAATAATGAAAGCTGAAATTGGGTCCAATCATTATTACACTTCAACATTGGGAAAAAATAATATTTTGATATGCTATAACTACTATTTTGAAAGGATTTTAGCTCAGCTTTCATTTAAAAAGGTATAATCTTCTAGCTAACAATGCTGAGGAACTATGAGCGTTTGAAAATATAGTAACTTTTTTAGTGATTTTCTTCAATTGCCTGTAACTAAGGAAATAATAAGAGTTTGCGACTATAACTTTAGCTTTTCCTATGGACTGGGGGGCGTGGTTTAGCGTACGGTTTTTTTAATTAGGCGTGGTTTACTAAAAAAGGGCTGCGTGCCTTGTTTGTCCTTATCATTTGAAAACTTATCTTTAAGTTTGAGCGAAATCCGTAATCCGGAGTCGTGATACTCTCCTAGTAAGATTGAACGCTGAACATAGTAAAGAGCGATATTCCATCTATCATAAACATTGGAATTTATGATATTGTGTCCTGATTTTCTGATATAATGTTTATGATAGAAGGGAAACCTGTTTTCACTATTTCAATATTATTAAAGTCTGACTTTGAAAAATGAACTTTTTTCTAAAAGTAGACATGATACGACACGCCACGTATGGTCCATGTATGGCTACTCAGCCATAAATTTATGTATGTATTTATATATTTGTATGTAGATGTTTATATGTCTCTGAGTGTATGTGTATGTAGGTATGTGTGTATGTGCGTATATATGGATTTGTATGTGTATACGTGTATCTGTATGTGTGTATGTACATTTGTATGTGTATATGTGTGTTTGTATGTGTATATGTGTTTGTATGTGCATATGTGTATTTAAAAATGTGTATTTGTATGTGTGGTTGTGTATGTGTGTGTCTATATACTAGTATCTGTATATGTGTATGTGACAATTATGGAAAAGATATTCATGGGAGAAAAAAGTATTAATATTTTACTTTTGATTTCATTTTGTTTTATTCATAACTTTTTCAGTAAAGTTTATAGTTTTAATAAACACATATTATATACGAAATAAAAAACATTTAATTATTTATATAAATATAAAAATTCTGAAATTTTTTTAACATAAATATTATTTTCTTAAGTTATACAAATAAGTTTTTATCGAAGCACACTTTCGATTTTCAAACAATTTCGGATGATCCACAAGCATTTTTTTTATTTCCTTGTTTGACGGAGCTTCAGCTTTCTTATTAATATAATCACAAAAAAGTTTATTGACTATTTTTTTTTCTTCTTCCGACCACCTTATTTTTTACCGGACTTTGTTCCTGTTTTATTTGATTGGGTCGATGATCTTTTTGGAGTTTTCTATGAAAACAATATTTTTTATTATTGCTAGGAATATTCGATTGACATTATTAGAATGCGACTATGCACGCTCATATATTTATTTTAATGCGTATTTTTATACAGATATGAAAGTATATTTATGCGAATAAATCAATGTGTGTGGTTATGAATGTGAGTATACGTTAACATCTGTGTGTTTATGTAAATTTGTCTACATGTGTCTCTACCAATAAACTAATGCCTTTAGCTTTATTTTGTACGGAGTTTACATTTAAATGTCTATATGAACAAAAGTGCGTGTACGTATAAATAATATTAAATAAAATATACTGTTGAAAATATTCTTATAATTTAATACACATTTAAGAGAAAAATGTATCTTAAATTCAAGAATAAAGTTACTGAATGGGATGTCGGAGTTGTAAGAATCTATTTTTGCATTTTTTATCTCATTGATATCTCTTTAAATTGACTATTTAGACGAATATAATGAATTGACCGTGCTGAAACTTCATTAATATTATTAGGAGAGGAGAACTACCGTATTATCTTAAAATAAGCTTTAGACACTTTAATCTTGATATATTAATAATATATTTACCAGTGTAGTAAGTATTTGTTTCTGTTATAACTTACCTAACTGAATCGCGGATTCCGTAACTCCAGATAATTCAGGAACATCAAAATGAGTGGCATCTATAGCTACGTTTAAAAAATCTATATTCATTAATAAGTTATTACCATGATGATGATGATGATGATGATGATGATGATGATGATGATGATGATGATGATGATGATGATGATGATGATGATGATGATGATGATGATGATGATGATGATGATGATGATGATGATGATGATGATGATGATGATGATGATGATGATGATGATGATGATGATGATGATGATGATGATGATGATGATGATGATGATGATGATGATGATGATGATGATGATGATGATGATGATGATGATGATGATGATGATGATGATGATGATGATGATGATGATGATGATGATGATGATGATGATGATGATGATGATGATGATGATGATGATGATGATGATGATGATGATGATGATGATGATGATGATGATGATGATGATGATGAGATGATGATGATGATGATGATGATGATGATGATGATGATGATGATGATGATGATGATGATGATGATGATGATGATGATGATGATGATGATGATGATGATGATGATGATGATGATGATGATGATGATGATGATGATGATGATGATGATGATGATGATGATGATGATGATGATGATGATGATGATGATGATGATGATGATGATGATGATGATGATGATGATGATGATGATGATGATGATGATGATGATGATGATGATGATGATGATGATGATGATGATGATGATGATGATTGATATATTATGATATGTTATATATATGATTTATTATATATGTTATATGATTTATAATGATGATATGTATTGATGTTAATGATGATGATATATGATGATATATGATGATATGATGATGATGATTGATGATGTATGAGATGATGATGATGATGAATGAGATGATGATGATGATGAGAATGAGATGATATGATGATGTGATGATGATGATGATGATGATGATGAGATGATGATGATGATGATGAGTGTGATAGATGAGAGAGATGAGGAGGAAGATAGAGAGTATGGATGATGAGAGAGAGTGATGATGATGATGAGAGATGATGAGTGATGATGATGATGTGATGATGATGATGATGATGATGTATGTGATGATGATGATGTGATGATGATATGATGATGAGAGATGATGATGATGATGGATAATAGATGATGGAGGAAGAGAAGAGAGATGATGAAATATGAGAGGAGATGATGATGATGAGATGATGATGATGATGATGATGATGATGATGATGATGAGGATGATGATGAGATGATGATGATGATGATGATGGAGATGATGATGTAGAGAGGATGGAGAGATGATGATGATGATGATGAAGAGATGATGATGAGAGAGAGAGAGAGGAAGATGATGATGATGAATGATGAGATGATGATGATGGATGATGATGATGATGATGATGATGATGATGATGATGATGATGATGAGTATGATGAGATGATGAATGATGAGAAAAAAGATGATGATGTGATGATGATGATGATGATGAGTGATGTGATGATGATGATGATGATGATGATGATGATGATGATGATGATGATGATGATGATGATGATGATGATGGAGAGATGATGATGATGATGATGATGATGAATGATGATGATGATGATGATGATGATGATGATGATGATGATGATGATGATGATGATGATGATGATGATGAGGAGAGATTAGAGATGATGTTTGATGTGTGTGTGTGTGGATGAGATGTGTGATGATGATGATGATGATGATGATGATGATGATGATGATGATGATGATGATGATGATGATGATGATGATGATGATGATGATGATGATGATGATGATGATGATGATGATGATGATGATGATGATGATGATGATGATGATGATGATGATGATGATGATGATGATGATGATGATGATGATGATGATGATGATGATGATGATGATGATGATGATGATGATGATGATGATGATGATGATGATGATGATGATGATGATGATGATGATGATGATGATGATGATGATGATGATGATGATGATGATGATGATGATGATGATGATGATGATGATGATGATGATGATGATGATGATGATGATGATGATGATGATGATGATGATGATGATGATGATGATGATGATGATGATGATGATGAGATGATGATGATGATGATGATGATGATGATGATGATGATGATGATGATGATGATGATGATGATGATGATGATGATGATGATGATGATGATGATGATGATGATGATGATGATGATGATGATGATGATGATGATGATGATGATGATGATGATGATGATGATGATGATGATGATGATGATGATGATGATGATGATGATGATGAAAGTTATTATTTATTAAATAACTCACCATCTTTACTTGGAGATTTATGCACTTTAGTTGAGACTGCCTCAAAAGTATTCTCATGATTAGAGTCATCAATTCCTGGTCGGCTTTCGATATCAGAATCCAGTGCAGCATTCAAGAATCTGATGAATTGAATGATATCTCTTTCTACAATATCTTTTTTATAATGACTTTTATGGATGTTTACAAGGTGCCCCATATATCGAGCCAGGTCTAAAAGGTCAGCATCATTCAAATTTAAATTAATACATGCAGTTGCAAGTTGTTTCCTTAACTTTGTAGCACGGAGAAGTTTTGGATTCTCAGCCCCACAAATCTTAGAGAACTTTATTAACAAATGGTATGCAGATGGATATCTAATGGTTGATAAAACTGTTTTTGGAAGGGCAAATAAGTAGTGATTTTTTGAGCTTATATTGAGATAATCTCTGTATTTTATTATCATATCAAGACATAATTTAATGTCATTCGGTACCAGTAATTTAATGTCGTTCCCTAATTTTCCTCTTGTCAGTAGAATTGAAAATTCTTTAGCTAAATCACGCAGATTACTTGTGAGGTTTTGTTCATTACTGTTAACTTCTATAGTTTTTATATTGTAATAATCCTGTAGGAAAATTCGTTGCACATCACCTGGACTTTTACGGTTATATGTTTGTAGTGATGTCAACGTTGCCTTTAAAATGTTAATATAAGCTGTTTCATTAAAACCGTTGACTAGGACATTATAATTTTTGATTCTATCATTTTTTAGATAATTATACAATATGTTAATATCAGAAATACTTGGAATTTCATTATTCCAGAACCGCCTCTGATTACCTCTTGACTCAGCTGCGGTTTTTGAGATGGCTATTTTTGCTTCGCCAGCAAAACTTTCAGCAAATAATTTTGAAGGTTCGAGAATTTTTAAAGAATTTTCTCTTATACATTTTAGTCTGTAAGACTGAATTACTGCTTTTATTAAAGTACAGAGGTTTTCTGCTACCGTAGGATATTTAAAATATTCGACTGATCCTTTGTTTATAGGATCTGCAAGTTCTATTATTGCCTGAACTACGTCCCTACTGTTTGCTGGTACAACAAAAACATCTGCCAAGTTTGTAGCTTTCAAAGCCAGTTTTATCCGTCCTAATCTTCTTAGTTGCACACATATATTTTCTTTGTGCTGTATACCTCTCAGATGAGAACACAAACCGTTACCGTATTCGATTATTACGTTATCATGGAGAATCGTGCGTAAAACAGCATCGTTTCTCATCCTATTTAATATTCTATGGCGTAATATGTTGGAAGCGTTCGCACTACATTTTGGTAACATTTTTCTATCAAGACTGACTAATCCTCTGCAATCTTTGCTTTTTATGCCACTACAAGTTCTGACATGAGCTCGGTAGTCTCTTTCAACGATCATACCTCAACAAACGGGACAAAGAGCGTAATAGTCAATCGTGTTTTTGGAGTTAGCACTGAGTGCCCTTACTACTCGTAGTGTACCATCATTAAATTTTTTATTCGTATTATGAATAATATCACCTTTATGTATCAATTTTTTGCTGGTTTTCTAGAACCTTTGGCTCCCTTACTGAGTGTCAACATTTCTAAAACACTGGTTTCATTGCGATGCTTTCGTAGTAGATGCCTTTTTAAATGCACTTGATCAACAAGGCAATATTTGCATAAGTGTTTCTTTCTTTTTCTTGGGCCTTCTTTAACAACTTGTATTTTCATTTTTGAATAGTCCGGTGCTTCTGTATTCGAATTATTGTATTTAGTTGTGACATGTAATATACTACTGCTATTCAGACTTTTTCTTGAACTTTCTTTGTCTTCATTATTTTTCAGTTCCGCGTTCTCTTCACATTTATTATTATTATTAAAGTTACTGATTTCGAAATTAGGATCTTTATTTACATCATCTACAAATAAAATTCTAGAAATGATATTTGAATATTGATAAATAATAAAAGCACCTCGCTTAATCCTTATAAAAATTACGTTTCGGCGGGATCGATTGGAACTCTAAGATGTCATAGTGCATGAACTGAAACCAAAAGTGTAATTTGGGTTAACACTTAAAAATTGAATTCTTGACCATTACGAGCAGTTGAATGCCATCAAAAGGCATATTATAGTAATCTAGAAAGTACCAACGGTCATCTTTCAAATATTGTATAAGTGTAAGTCTGGGAGTCTAAGAGTGTGTGTAAGTGCGTGAGTGTGAACGAGTAAGTGTGCATGTGTATGTATGTATGTGTGAATGCGTAAGTAGATTTGATTTGCGTCTATGTGCATTTGTCTATGTATGAAAGTGTATGCGTATTCGTAAGTGTGTACGTGTATGTGTAAGTGTGTAAGGCTGTGTATAAGTACCCGTGCGCGCGCGTGTGTTTGTTTGTGTATGCGTATGTGTGTGCATGTGTATGTATGTATGTGTGTGTGTGTGCATGTGTATGTATGTATGTATGTGTATGTGTGTATATGTGTATGTGGGTATGTGTATGTGCGTATGTGTAAGTGTATGTGTGTGTGTGTGTGTGTGTGTGTGTGTGCGCGTGCGGACGTGCGTGCGTGCGTGGGTGTGTGTGTGTGTGCGTGCGGACGTGCGTGGGTGTGTGTATGCATGAGTGTGGCAATGTGCACAGGCACGTACACTATGTGAAATATGACTCTTAGTATCCTCTATATTACTACGTTATGCTATTAAATAATCATTGACTGGAGCATAGTTTTTGGGTAGTCTCTCTTGCTATTCTATGGTTTTTATAAGAATCAAGTGGTGTTTTTGATTAAAAGAATAAGCATGGCTACATAGCAAATATTTTCTTTACCGATTTCAGAATCTTCTAAATTTTCTGCTATTGAACTACTTGCTAATGGCTGGATCTCGTCGCCCGTTAGAAGTGGCGAGTTGGGACCGTTTAGAATGATGCCTATAAGAATTAAGTATATAAGAGTAGTTTTGTATTCGAGTCATTTTTTCATCTTTTTAACATTATGATTAAAGGTGCTGAATCCGTTATTATTAAATAGTGGTTCCCTTATGAAAAAGATCTGTAGATAAAACTGTAGATGAATCTGCAGGGAAATCTGCAGAATATCTATAGAATATCTACAGAAAGCATACGGAAAAATATGAGGTATCAGTACAGGAAAATCTGCAAAATATATACAGAAAGCCTACGAGAAATTCTGAGGCATCGTTGCACGATTTTCTGTAGAGAAAATGATGGAGAAGTCTACAGGTTTAACGCAGGTAAATTTGTAGAAAAATCTGCAAGGTCCCTGCAGAGTTACTTATAGGAAAAACTGTGAAAAAGTTTACAGAGATCCGATAGATCGTCTATAGAATAATATACAGGAACTGTACAGATATACCCTTACAAATTTTCACAGGGTTTTCACCTACAGAATTATCTACAGAATTATCTATAGAATTATCTACAGAATTATCTATAGAATTATCTACAGAATCATCTACGAAATTTTCGACGAAATTTTCTTCAGAATTTTCTGTAAGCAGGATTTCTTATAGGATCCCGTAAAACGTATAAGGAAAATTTATGCTATAGAACTCTGCAGAAAATTTATAATAAATCTAATGATTTATTACAGGATTTTCTGTGGAGAGTATAATAGGAAAATCTTCAGGTTGGCTGTAGATAAATCTTCAAGATTATTTACAGAAATAAATATAGAAAATTTTTCGGTATAAATATTATTAAGGTAAAAAAATTTTCTTATTTTTAACTATATAAAATTATTTTTGATAATTAATTTATAAGTTTTCGAGTGGACAATTCGAAAATTATTTCCCTATTACAGGAAAAAACCAAAAACGAGGTAACCCTCGTAGTATGAGCTCTCCAAAGAATGAAGAGCTTCTGCAATTTCTCAGAGTCTTCTGGCCTTATATATCTGCGGCTGTGAACTTTGTACAAGCGATCAACAAATTTAAGGAAACGCCACCTAGCGACTTAAAATCAAACTGATTTAATCGATTATGTTAATTTGATTTTAAGTCGCTAGGTGACGTTTCCTTAAATTTGTTGATCGCTTGTACAAAGTTCATAGCCGCAGATATATAAGGCCAGAAGACTCTGAGAAATTGCAGAAGCTCTTCATTCTTTGGAGAGCTCATACTACGAGGGTTACCTCGTTTTTGGTTTTTTCCTGTAATAGGGAAATAATTTTTGAGTTGTTAACTCGAAAACTTTTAAATTAATTATAAAAAATAATCTTATAATCTTATATAGCTAAAAATGAGAAAATTTTTTTACCTTAATAATATTTATACCGGCAAATTTTCTATGTTTATTTCTGCAGATAATCTTGAAGATTTATCTACAACCAACCTAAAGATTTTCCTATTATACTCTCCACAGACAATTCTGTAATAAATCATTAGATTTATTATCAATTTTCTGCAGAGAGTTCTATAGCATAAATTTTCCTTATACGTTTTACAGGATCCTATAAGAAATCTTCCTTACAGAAAATTCTGAAAAAAATTTCGTCGAAAATTCCGTAGATGATTCTGTAGATAATTTTATAGATAATTCTGTAGATAATTCTATAGATAATTTTGTAGATAATTCTATAGATAATTCTGTAGATAAATCTGTAGTCGAAAACCCTGTGAAAATTTGTAAGGGTATACCTGTACAGTTCCTGTATATTATTCTATAGACGATCTATCGGATCTCTGTAAACTTTTTCACAGTTTTCCCTGTAAGTAACTCTGCAGGGACCCTGCAGATTTTTCTTCAAATTTACCTGCGTTAAACCTGTAGATTTCTTCATCATTTTCTCTACAGAAAATCCTGCAACGATGCCTCAGAATTTCCCGTAGGCTTTCTGTATATATTCTGCGGATTTTCCTGTACTGATACCTCATATTTTTCCGTATGCTTTCTGTAAATACTCTACAGATATTCTACAGATTTTCTGCAGATTTTCCTGCAGATTTATCTACAGTTTTATCTACAGATCTTTTTCATAAGGGTTTTTAAAAATATACCAATTTCCTTTAGGAAATAACTTTTTAAACTTTAGTTTTATGAGAAAAGAGATAAAAGGGCACCTAGGAGAGAGCTGTATCAATATAGGGAAAAAAGATAAAAATAACGAATTAGGCAAAAACATAAAGAAGAATTAATAATGCAAGCAAGAGACTTAATTACAGAGGAAGTAGAAGAGGGATTTAGGGAAATAAAGGACAAAAAAAATTTAATGAAGCGTAAAAAAGTAGAAAATAATCATTTAAGGTGGTTCTTCCATGAGACATAAATGAACAAAATATTATTAAAATTTAGGAGGTCGTAGATAAAACCTATATTTTTATATCTATTAAATTTCAGACTCAGTTATCGATGAAATAATAGAAAATAATGATTTTAAAATTGAGTGTTTTATGATATAATTTTGTATTCTAACCCTTAATTTCATGCTTAAACTTAATTTTTTTATCATTTCAAATGAACATATATTAATAGAAAACTCTTTATTGAATTCTGTAGAATTCATAGATTTAGAACATATAAAAAAAGTAGTAGGTTGATGAATCATCTAAAAAGATATTGAATATTAAAAAAAAAAATGATTTGTATTATGATTTTGTAATACTTGACATCGTTGTGGAATAAAAATGTAAACTCGCCATAACCTAAGTAAATGCGACATTTTACTTAGGTTATAATGTGTCTAACCGTATGTAACAAATAATAATATAACAAACCGAAGTTCACAACATTGCCGGAATTCCAATATGTTCAGGAACGTATAAATAATCAAATTTTACAAAATTACATATTATTACAGTATTATTTTAAAACATTGCATAAATTTACTTAATATTCATTAATAAAGTGTTTAGAATGAATTTTGTATTCATAATACTAAGAATTTATGCATTGAGTGGGCCCCCCGGCTAAGCGCCCGCAATATACGGACCTGCATGGTAGAACCACCTGAAGGCGATTTTGGAATTTAGGTTAATAGATTAGATTTTTCAAATGTTTTAATTTTTCATCATTTTTTGATACCTCGAGAATGGTGCAAGACTTATAAATCCAAAAAATTTTACAAATTAAAAATGTAATTTGTTAACTGCGAAATGAACATTTAGCCTAACGCCCGTAGTCGCCATAAAAAAAATTTATTAAAACTATACATAAAAAAAAAGTTTTCATAACGAACCAAAAAATATAAAATATTTTATATCTTTAACTCCATACAGATTTTCCTGAAAATTTTCTATTGTCAATTCTAAATAGATATGAAATCACTTGTATGATTTAAAACGAAAAAACGGACGCATGCAATAGATGATTGTTGTGTGCAACCTACGTTTTTTCGTTTTAAATCATGCAAGTATTTTCATACCTATTAACAATTCACAATCACAAATTTTCAGGAAGATCTGTATAGATTTAAACCCATATGGAAATTATTTCTGTGAATAACTGTAAATAATAGTAAATAATTGTAAATAACTGATAAAAAATGTCAGAATGGAGACATAAATAATAGTTATTTACAGTTATTTGCTATTATTTACTATAATATAGTTATTTACAGTTAATTAAAGTTTTTAACAGTTCATTACAGTTATTTATAATTGTTTACAATTATTAGCAATTGTTTATAATTATTTACAATTATTCATAATTATTTACAGTTATTTACGTTATTTAAAATTTTTTGAATTGTGAATAATTTAATGTTATTAATAATTATTAACAATTATTTATTGTTATTTACAATTATTTACAGTTATTTATAATTATTTACAATTATTTACAGTTATTCATAATTTTTTACATTTATTTATAGCTATTCACATTTTCAAAAATTTTACATATAAATAAAAAAATTGAATAAATTTGTGAGAATTTTCGAAAATGGAAATAACTGCAAGCAACTGTAAAAAACTGTAAAAAACTATAAATAATCGTAAATAACTGTGAATAATTGTAAAATAAAGTGAATAAATGTAAATAACTGCAACCCTAGTGCAAATATAAAATATGCATTAATGTTTGAAATAGTTTAAAATAATTCAAAACGGTTTAAAAATGTTTAAAACAGTTTAAAACTTTTAAAAACTGTTCAAGTTAATAAAAAATGGTTTATATTAATTTAAAATTGTTTTGAAATATTTTGAATATATAAATTAATTTGTAACTTTTAAACATGAAAAATTTAAAACTATTAAGCACTGTTTGAAATCGTTTCGAACTTTCCAAATTTTTTTAAAACTGTTTGAAAATGTTCAAAACTGTTTATAACTGCTTCAAATATCCCAAATTTCACACTCATAAACTGTTTTAAACAGTTTTAAACAGTTTTAAACATTTTTAAACATTTTTGAACATTTTAAAATCTTTTATATTTCTGCTGGGGAAATAAATATAAATAATTGTAAATAAGTGTAAACAATAGTATATAACTGTAAATAACTAAATAACTGTTAGTTATGTTTCCATTCTGACATTTTTTAACACTTATACACAGTTATTTACAGTTATTTACAATTATTTCCAGAAATTTTTTCCATATGAAAAGATATAATTTATTTTATTTTTTTTAGTTCGTTATAAAAACGTAATTTTAAAAATGTTTTTTTATTTAAATAATTATTTTCTGCTTTTTATTCTTAATGCATCAATTAATTAATCTCTCTCTCTCTCTCTCTCTCTCTCTCTCTCTCTCTCTCTCTCTCTCTCTCTCTCTCTCTCTCTCTCTCTCTCTCTCTCTCTCTCTCTCTCTCTCTCTCTCTCTCTCTCTCTCTCTCTCTCTCTCTCTCTCTCTCTCTCTCTCTCTCTCTCTCTCTCTCTCTCTCTCTCTCTCTCTCTCTCTCTCTCTCTCTCTCTCTCTCTCTCTCTCTCTCTCTCTCTCTCTCTCTCTCTCTCTCTCTCTCTCTCTCTCTCTCTCTCTCTCTCTCTCTCTCTCTCTCTCTCTCTCTCTCTCTCTCTCTCTCTCTCTCTCTCTCTCTCTCTCTCTCTCTCTCTCTCTCTCTCTCTCTCTCTCTCTCTCTCTCTCTCTCTCTCTCTCTCTCTCTCTCTCTCTCTCTGAGCTTGAATATGTATACATGCACATATAACGACACTGTGCTGTTGAGCCTTCTTTCTTTCCTGCTATATATTGCCTGGTGGTGTACTAATGCATGCGTTATGAATTAATAATGAAAGTTTAATGTGATTAGCGGTCTACCTATATTTGCGTTTTTAGTAAGGGGATTCACTAAGAGATAGAAAATAAAAATTTTTTATCAAAAACAAACAATTTAAAAAATTTTTAATAAATAAAAACCGACTTCAAAAGTATCGAATAAAAACCAAATTTTTTACAAAAAATAAGATTTTAAAAACATTGCACTAAAAAATGACAAATAAAAAATTTTTAACAAAAAAAAACCTACTTCAAAAAATGCACTGAAAAGTAACAAATAATTTATTATCTTTAGAAATCATACAAATAATTGGTAAAATACAATTTTAGAAGTCGGCGTCTAATTCTAAATCTGTGGTGCGTACTCAGAACGACTTAATCCATTTTTTCAAAAATAACGTTCACATTCATTGTTCAAAAATGACGTTTACATTTATTGTTAAAAAATAACGTTTACGATATGATACAAGATAGGGCTTTCTCTTTATATTTTGCTAAAATTATTAGTTTTTGTAAAAAATCAATTTTTTTATTACAATAGGACATATATACTCGACCTCCTCTTAAGGATCTTTAATAGCTATTAAACTCTTTACAAGATTGTAATAATTTATTTCGATTTACTTACATAGAGTTCGTGAAGTTTCATTAACCTTTCAATCAATATACAGAAAATATAAAGATTCATCCGTATTCTTAAATGATCTCATAGATTTATAATTATTTATTTACCAATAATTTAATAAATATATTCATACGATGATAAAACGTAAAAAATGTTTCTGAAGAATTTTTTAAAATACAATCTAGAAGGTTTTTCCTGAAAACTTTACAGTGCTGTTCAATTCTAAAGCGATCTTAATTGTTTATTAATTGTAAATACGATAAAATTAAGGTTACTATTCCTTAGTAAAACTTAATGAATCAAAAAAGTTTAGAAGGTATCAACGGCAATCATGAGAATTTTTTTCATAAGAGTTCGCAAAGTTGTATTATGGACTGGTACCAAAAACCCAAAAAAATTAGAAAGGTTCTTATAAATCAGGATCTTTCCAAACCTTAATGTACATTTTAACCGGGGTATTTCACCTGAATACGGAGGACATTTATAACTAATATAGGTAGCTAGGAGAGTTTCCGTAGCCGATGGAGATCCACGGCTCCACCAAAGTTTTTCCTATGTATTTTGGTGCCCTGAACACGAATTTCGAGGGTGGATAGCTGGAAAATAGTTAGGAAAATCTCTTAAGTAAATTTTCTGATTGTTAATTTTTCGCTGAAAAACATAATTTTTCTTGTTTTTCATCAAATATTAAGTCGAAAATATTCTTATCAATTTTGCCGTATATTGCACCATCTCTCTGTAAAAACATCATAAATATAAAAAAAAACTCATTTTGCCATTTTTAATGATTTTTTTTATTTTATTGCACTAATCATTGGTGACCAATATAATTAAGAATTTTTAAATTTTAATTAGCTAAAATTATTATTTAATCCACCAACTGTTGATAAAAAAAGAATGGTTTAGGCTGGTTGCGGTCTTCCTTTAATTTTTCACGAAGAATTAAACCGCTTATTCAGAGAGTACCGCGCAACGGTGCTCACATGAAAAAGTCAGGTCGGAAAATAGGGGAGATTGCTATAGTAACATTAAAGTCGACGTTTCCAAAAATTTTTTTTATATATTTTGTCACTCAACATTAATTTGAAGGGGGTGAAGTCGGAAAATGTCCAGGAAAATTTGTATGATATAATTTCCAAAAATTTGAAAAGTCTATTTTTTAAATAAAAAACATTTTGTCGCTTATTTCATGGATTTTCATGCCCAAGTTATGAAAAAGAATAAGTTTTATAATTTTTTTTCAATTTTTCATATTAGAATGAGACTAGTGTTACAGTGCAGCAGAGATTAGAATAGGATTTCCTAAAATTTTATTTCATTTGCTAAATTTATGTTATAATTTATAAATACGTTTAATTAATCGTTATTTGTATTTTAATCTTATTACATTTTTTATATGTAGAATTTTTGCTACAAGAACAATATGTACAGTACGCTATTCATTATTATATGAAGTTTAAAAAACTTGTGTTTTTATAATTTATAAAATTTATTAACGAAGTACAATTTTTTTCTGTGAACTATTTTTTTACTGTTACATATTTTGTAAAAATATATCTTTTTAATAAAAAATATAGGTATATGATTGATTGAAAATATTAATTTTAATTAATTTAATTTATGTATAACCCTGTTGAAAAAACAAACTGACATGGTAACATTTATTTTAACTATTAATAATTGAATTTATTGATTTGTTGATTGTAATTCTTTAATCATTTATTTTATTCCCGCAATTCAATCCAAAATATCCTTAATTTATAATCCTTTAGTTGAAAATTGAAGCAGCACACTAATTATAACACATCCAAAATAATTTATAGCAGCATCATCAGTGTCACAACCAAATTTTAAAATTGTTTAGCATAAACTTTCAAAACGAATGTCAGGAAAAAGTAATTAACATTGTAAAAGAATTTTTTTATTACAGATAACTATTATGTGAAAAACTTTTTCAAAAATAAAATCATATAATCAAATTATCCATCAAAAAGTAAAACCATTTCTTAAAAATCTTTAAGATTTTTATCAGTATTAATATTAGCAACTTTTCCTAGACTAGAATTTTTTTATTTTGAGTAACATAAAAAAAATAACCTGTTTGTGTAACTGATTAAAAACTGCTCACTTGTTAAAAAAAAAATCTGGTGGCACTCATATATATATATATATATACCTGTGTGTGTGTGTGTGTGCGCTCGCATGTGAATTGACATAAAATATCCCATGTATATGTATATACATATATTCATAAGCCCATGTGTGCGCGTGCATGCGCCTTGACAGGAACAGCCCCATATATATATATAAAGAAAAATATATATAAACTCAAGTACGTGTGTCATGCATGTAAATTGACATAAAACGTCCCGTCTATATAAGCCTGTGTGTATGTGCGCGCGTGTGAATTAACATTAAATATCCCATGTATATATGTACACAGATATACACACGTATATATAGATATATATATATATATATATATATTTATATTCATAAGCCCATGTGTGTGCGTACATGCGAATTGACAGAAACGGTCCCATATATATAAATACAAATTCCAAATACATGTTTAGATGTGTTTGCGCGTTCGAGTTGACAAGATATGTCAAATATATGAAAACCGGTGCGTGCGTGTTGACATATATATATATAAACCTGTAAACGACATGAAATATCTCATATATATATATATACCTGTGTGTACGTACGTTCCAATTGACGTGGAAAATCCAATATTAATTAAAGCTTGTGTGCATGCATGCGAATTGACATGAAATGTCCCATATATATGTAAACCTGTGTGTGTGCGTTTAAATTGACGTGAAAAATCATATGTATATTAACGTGCATGTGCATGCATGCGAATCGACATGAAATGTCCCATATATATATATATATATATATATATATATATATATATATATATATATATATATATATATATATATATATATATATATATATATATAAACCTAAGGTTACTAGGATGGGTGTGAGCGTGTTGTCATGAAATGCCCCGCATATATAGAAAAGCCTGTGATTATGAGTACGTACGTACGAGTTGACATGAAATGTCGCATATATATAATCCTGTGTGTGTGTGTGTGTGCATGGGTGCACATTGGCATGAAATATCTCATATATATATATATATATATATATATACCTGTATGTGCGTGTGTTCCAATTGACGTGAAAAATCCAATATTTATTTAAGTTTGTGTGCATGCATGCGAATCGACATGAAATGTTCCATATATATATATATATATGTGTATATATATATATATATATATATATATATATATATATATATATATATATATATATATATTTATATAAACCTGTCTGTGTGCGTTTGAATTGACGTGAAAAATCCTATGTATATTAACGTGCGTGTGCATGCATGCGAATCGACATGAAATGTCCCATATATATATATATATATATATATATATATATATATATATATATATATATATATATATATATATATATATAAATACTCGGATGGGTGTGTGCGTGTTGTCATAAAATGTCCCACGTATATAAAAAAGCCTGTCATTATGAGTATGTACGAGTTGACATATAATGTCTCATATATAATCCTGTGTGTGTGTGTGTGTGTGTGTGCATGGGTGCACATTGGCATGAAATATCTGATATATATATATACCTGTATGTGCGTGTGTTCCAATTGACGTGAAAAATCCAATATTTATTTAAGTTTGTGTGCATGCATGCGAATTGACATGAAATGTTCCATATATATATATATGTGTATATATGAGCATATCTTCACAACTTTTAATTTTTTTATAATGTTTTTGAATCGTCATTTTACTGCTGTTACTGGGTAGTGAATAATGCACACTATTCAAACTAGGTTTACATCTTTTGTACAATCTTGTTCCTCTATTTTTTATGTATATGGTGAATGTGCCACCAATGCTCCAGTAGATATTCCTATAAAACGAAAATTTTTACATGGATAAAATTTCCGAACTTTTATCCATGTAAAAATTTACGATTTATAGAAATATCTACTGGAGCATTGGTGGCACATTCACTATATACATAAAAAATAGAGGAACAAGATTGTACAAAAGGCGTGAACCTAGTTTGAATAGTGTGCATCATTCGCTACCCAGTGACAGCTGTAAAATGACATATCACCAAAAGATTAAAAGTTGTGGAGATATGATCATATATATATATATATATATATATATAAACCTGTGTGTGCGTTTGAATTGACGTGAAAAATCCTATGTATATTAACGTGCGTGTGCATGCATGCGAATCGACATGAAATGTCCCATATATATATATATATATATATATATATATATATATATATATATATATATATATATATATATACCTAAGGTTACTCGGATGGGCGTGTGCGTGTTGTCATAAAATGTCCCACATACATAAAAAAGCCTGTCATTATGAGTATGTACGAGTTGACATAAAATGTCCCATATATAATCCTGTGTGTGTGTGTGTGTGTGTGCGTGCGCATTGGCATGAAATGTCCCGTATATCTAAACCTGTAAGAGCGTGCGTTTCAATTGACGTGAAAAATCCCATGTTTATTAAAGTCTGTGTGCATGCATGCGAATAGACATCAAATGTCACATGTATATAAACCTGTGTGTGTGCCTTCGAATTGACGTGAAAAATCCTATGTTCACTAACGTGCGTGTGCATGCATGCGAATCGACATGAAATGTCCCATATATATAAATCTAAGGGTACATGAATGGGTGTGTGCGTGTTGTCATAAAATGTACCACATATAAAGAAAACCTGTACTTATGAGTACGTGCTAACCGACATGAAAAGTTCCATGTATGTATGTATGTAGGTAGGTGTATGTATACATATATATAAACCAAAATATATACGGGTCAACGGGTGCAAATTGACATGAAATGGACCATGTATATATATATCAACTTGTCCGCATGTGTGCGTGTGGGTCGAAATGAAATGTTCCATATATATATATGAGCCCAGGTGCGTATGTATGTGCGCGTCCACATATGTTTTTCTATATACATATATATGATAAAAATTCCTCAGTACGTTTAATTAAAAAGGAATTGTGGAATTTTTAATTAAAGCCCTCGAATTCACAAATCATAATCATAACTGACGCTCTTTCGATTCACGATTACATTTTGATTTCTTAAGAGGCGGTCGGAACCAAATCGGTAACTTAGTCGGTGCTTGTAATAAATGCTTATAATAATTTATTCATTTATTAATATGGTAAAAATATAGTCATTTCCTTTAGTCATGTATATTAAGAATAATTTAAAATAGTTAAAGCCACAAAAATATACAAAATATTGTTATAAAGCGAAAAATGCCACCTAACACTCGACACGACAGTTTTTCGCATGCGGTATATGTCAAGTCAGTTTGATATTTGTAATAAATGCTTATAATAATTTATTTACTTATTTATATGGTAAAAATATAGTCACTTCCTCTAGTCATGTATATAAAGAATAATTTGAAATAGTTTAAGCCATAAAAATATACAAAATATTATCGTAAAGCGAAAAATGCTGACTTGATATATACCGCAAGTCACCGATTTGGTTCCGACCACCTCTTAATTGAAATTTATTTAATTAAGAATTCCTTTTGATTTTGGAATTAAAACCCTTTCATCTCACGATTAAATTTTGATTTCTTAATTGCAATTTATTTAATTAAGAATTCCTTTTGGCTTTGGAATTAAAGCCCTCTCAATTCACGATTACATTTTGATTTCTTAATTGAAATTTATTTAATTAAGGATTCCTTTTGATTTTGGCATTAAAGCCCTTTTAATTCACGATTAAATTTTAATTTGTTATTTAAAATTTATTTAATTAAGAATTCCTTTTGATTTTGTAATTAAAGCCCTTTCAATTCACGATTACATTTTGATTTCTTAATTGAAATTTATTTAATTAGGAATTCCTTTTGATTTTTTAATTAAAGCCTTTTTAATTCACGATTAGATTTTGATTCGTTAATTAAAATATTTTTAATTATTAGTTTAAAAGAAATTGTTAATTAAATAAAACTTTAATTACGAATTCAAAAAGGATTTGTGAATTAAAATTTATTTAAAGCTCAAAATGATTTAAATATTTTCAACCCTATTCAGTCGACATAAGTATTGTTTTTATTTTTGACTTATATGTTCTTTAATAAAAACAAACAAAAAAAATAATATAAATATTGTTTTAAATAAACTTATCTTATCACCAATAAAAAACGTTTTTTAATAAAATTTTATATTAATCTGAATTTGCATTTTATATTTTATATCAACGACTACAATTTCTCTATTAAATTGTTAAGATTGCTGCAGAACTTAAAAATATTAGCATTCTAAATTTTGTCTTTCAAAATAAAATTGTTGGCTTGGATAATGTTAAGTTAGAAGAATATGTAATAGAAACATAAATACAGATTTATTTCTAATAAGGGGTCGTTTATAAATTAGGTAACACCATAAGGGGGGGAGGAGGTTTACTTAAATGTTAAACTGGGTTATAGGGGGGTCATAGATGCGTGTTGCGAATTATAAAGGTGTTATTAGGGGGCAAAAACACGACTTTTTTTCATAGGTAAGATTACTGCCCGAGCCGGAAGCGAGGGCGGCAACACCCATGAAAAGAAGTCGTGTTATGGACCCGTGTGACGTATACGATTTTTTCTTATACCCGTGCCGAAAGTTCCCTTCATACTTTTCTTTTATTTCGGCGTTTATTGAAAATGAAGGAACTACTTTGTGAGCGCGTATGACCGCAGAACGCCTTTGACTCTTCACGCGCTCAACATGTGATGACGCTACGGACAAACCTCTGCTACCAAAAAGAAATCAGATCGTCTTGTTCGCTTTATTTCTTTTAACACTTTGAGCATAGAATTAAGTCAGTTTAAATTTGTAACTATTCTTTTAGACTAAATCAGATTTTATTTCATAATTAAAATGAAATCTACAAAAGTTCAGACGTTATTTTGTTTGTAAATACAAAAAATTATTTCTTTTTATAACTTAACCTCGATTTCTTAAACAATTTAATAAAAGGTTTCGTAAATGCAAATCCGATGTTTTCATTGAATTTCAATAATTCAAGGATTTTAAAACATTAATTTTATATTTAAATTGTACATTATCAGATAAAACTTAATTTTGTATAGTTAAAAATACAGGTTCACTTGATGCAAAATCGTGGATAATCTAATTTCCTTTAGAGTTAATGATTTAAATCGTTTAACATTTATAAAGTATAAATATTCACATAAGTTAATATACAATAAACCACTAAAACTACATACACTATATTGAAATATTACAAAAAAAATAATGAAAATTTCTTAAAATATTAATAAACTTATCGTTAGTTTCATTTAAATTTTATGATTTTGTATGTGCATTAAAAAGTAAAATAATTAAATTTAAATTTTTGTCAATAATATTCTTAATACATATGAAAATGTTTATGTAATTTCATGCTTTATTATCAATGACAAATTTTAATAATCTATATAAAAGGGAGAAAAAGAAACAGATGAATAGTGCGTTTAAATTTTTCGCTGTATACCTATGCGTTGCTACATATGTTCGGAAGAGTGAGGATACATAGTGAAGTTGGAACTACTTTCTTGATATTCCTGCGCCATTCATGTTTTCCCTATAGCCAAAAAGTGCTGTTTTCGTCGAAGAATTTTTCGTAAAAAAGTGGAACTTTCGGTGGGGGTATAAGAACAAATTTTTTTCGATGTAAAATTTAAATAGTTCTCAATAAAGCGTACTAACATCACACTGCCACCTGCATTTATTTTCAACGTAAAAAAATGATCATTATATATATGCTAAAAATATTAAGTGAATATGTAGTATAAATATTTATTTAAAGATAACTTTTAAACAACAAAAGCTTTTTTAATGCAAGTTTTTTTAAGGCTACAATGGAAGCATTCAATCCATGCTTTATTTTATTTCGTATGCATTGTTTTTGTAAAAGTCTTAGTTCTTTGGTTATTTATGCTCTTATAAAGGCTCTTATTCACCATATTTTTAAAAAAATGTCCATATCTTTGTCTAAGGGGCCTATTGGATAAAAAGAAAAACGTGTTCATTTTTTTTATCAAAAAATAATATTTTACAGTTTCAGCCTGATCCGTTTCCTGGAGGTCAAACACTCTTCTTGTGAGAAAAATGATTTCTTGAAACAACGGAAAACTCCAATGTGATATGATCGTTTTAATGGAAAATAAATTTTTTTAGATTTAAGTAACTAAATCTTTCTATCTAAATTGCGAGTTTCTTGTCTCAAATATCAAAATGTCTTTATTCGAAATAAATCTACTTGATACGAGTGGATTTATTATTGATTGAAAACCTTTTTGAATTCTTGAAGTATATTTTCTTCATAGTATATTTTAGATCACACTGGAAAAAATTCGTTTATATTTTCAAATAGATAATTACTTTAATAGATATAAAAATAAGATTATTTCCCCTAGAACCAAGTTGATTCTACTTGCTTTAAAATATCATTCTTCTTCAAGATATCAATGTAGATTTATACATTGCCAGCGAAGTTTAGAGGATACGCGGATATTATTTAATCATACTTTCCGTAACAGAGATGGTGCAAGCCAAATATCTAAATCTACAGTACAAAGAATTGTACGGCGTTTCGATGAGCATGGGACTCTTAATGATCTTGAGAGATCTGACCGTCCAAAGTCTGCAACTACTGAAGAAAAACAATTTGAAATCGCTCAAGCTTTCGTTAAAAATCAGCATCATACTCTACGTTAAGCATCAAATGAATATGACATTTCTCATGAATCAGTGCGAAAAATATTAAAAAATATAAATTTTCATACCTATAAAGTACATTTGGTACAAGAGCTTAGTGATAATGATCTGGACCGCCGAGTTGAATTTTGTGAAACAATGATGACTAGAATCGACGCAAATCCAAATTTTTTTTATAATACAGTTTTTTCTGATGAAGCTACTTTCCAGTTAAATGGTGAAGTAAACAGACATAATTGTAGATATTGGTCCGATAAAATTTTTTTTGGATGCTGGAAAGTCATACACAATACCCGCAAAAGATTAATGTTTGGACTGGTATCTTGAATGATACATTGATACGTCCTTTTTTTATTGAAGGCAATCTCACCACCGATAGATATGAAGAGCTTCTTAGAAATCAAATTATACCAGGAATAAGAGAAGAAGCTAATGATAATTTTGACGAAATATGGTTTCAACAGGATGGAGCTACGCCTCACTTTGGTAGGAATGTTAGAGCATACTTAAATGATCAATTCACTGGTAGATAAATTGGAAGAAGAGGTACAATTGAGTGGCCTGCTAGATCATCCGATCGGACGCCCCTTGATTACTTTCTTTGGGGTTATTTAGAAAGTAAAGTATACGCACCTTAACCACAAACTTTAGACGAACTGCGGGACAGGATTTTACAAGAAGCTTTTTTAATAGATACAAAAATGGTCCGCAGAATCGTTACTGCTTTCTATGAATGCATAGCTGCTTGCCAAGAAGTTCAAGGCTCGCAGTTTGAACAAATGAAATAAATATCAGCAAAATGTGAGAGGCAAGGGGACTTACGCTAAACCAACACCCCATTGTGAGAGGCAAGAGGACTCACGCTAAACCAGAACTCCATCGTGAGAGGCAAGGAGACTCACGCTAAACCAGCACCCCGAAGGGAGCAGAACTTACTACGTCCACGCCGTTGCTCCTGGGTAGTGCCAAAAGTAAAACCATACCTTTGATCTTCCCTAAGGTCAGACGGCCATCAAGTTTAGATTATCTTTAAATGAAGTTCAAGGTCGTTCAGTGTTCATGTGACCTGAGTACATATTTAAACGTAAAATTTTTCGCTCTTTCGATTGCCAGCATCAAAATATAGGGTTCTCGTTAGAAAAAAAAAAAGTTGACCTTGAAATGACCTTGAAGGTCATCCTTAACGGTAGGCCGGAGTAGAACCTGATACCGATCGAGTAACAATTGAGTTGTTTGTTATTTACTCAAGTTTTAATCGGTGTATCTTCAAACTAAAGATCGAGCGCAATAGATATTATTATTATGAACATCTATGCACAAGAAAAAAAATATCTACCGGTTTGTTTTTGAGAAAAGTAAGTAACGCGAAAATATTATAAACATAAACTTTTACTTTGGCGTTACTTACTTTTCTCGAAAACAAACCGGTAGATATTTTTTTTCTTGTGCATTGATGTTCATAATAATAATATCTATTGCGCTCGACCTTTAATTTGAAGATACACCGATTAAAACTTGAGTAAATAACAAAAATGCCAATTAGACAAGGACAGCGAATCCGGCCTGCTCTTAAGGTCGAAATAAAGTTCACCATCGAATTCCTCGTTGAAAGTTGCAGAATGAATGGCCTTGTCCAGTACGATACAGACCTTTCCAGAGGTCAGACGGTCATGAGTTTTAGATGTCCTTTAAATCAGGTTCAAAGTCATTCAGGTCATGTGACCTGAGTACATATTTGAACGTAAAATTTTCCACTCTTTCGATTGCCGGTATCAAAATTGGAGGTTCGCATTTGAAAAAAAAAGTTGACCTTGAAATGACCTTGAAGGTCATCCTCAGGGTCGAAATAAAGTTCACCATCGGATCCCTCGTTGAAAGTTACTGAAGGAATAACCTTGACCTTTGCCAAAAATATTTTGCCTAAAAAAATACAGGACCGTTCCGTTACTTTTTTGACACCCTGTATAGTGAAGGCTGTATTTATTTAATATTATTAACGATGGCGCTGCCATTTATAATTATTATATTAATTTAAAAATTCATGTATATGCAAATTTGAGTTAAATAATATTTATTATTTATTTATAATTAGTTAATGTAAATCTATTTATTATATTACAGTAGACTCTCGAGACAAGGGTATCTACGGGGCTGTAGGAGAGGAAATTTCTTGGAAATTCTCTTATAGAAAGAGTCCCCAACACGTTCGAGTTAAGAGTTACAGCTCCGCCCACTGTCTCGTAGTGTAAGTTTCATTTAACGTGCGTGTATACGAACTAAACGCAGTAGCCACGCCTACTGATGCATGTGGAATAGACTAGGGTTTTTTTGTTCAGCCATGTCTTCTTCTATTGCTATACTGTGTCTCTCTCGTTCACATAGTTGTTGGGGGAACTGACATACTTAGGCACGGTGGAGAAACAGCTTGGATTCCCTTATATCGCGATCCCTTGTACCGAGAGTTCACTGTAATTGTTTTGATTATAAAAAATTTAATAAATCATGCTATAAATTATAAAATTCTCAATTATATTTTAAATATTTATGTTACGTTATTACTATACAGGGGGGGGGGCAGAATAATTTTGTTACATAGGGGGAAGGAGGTCCATTTTTGTTAAAAAGTGCGTTACGTAATATGTGAACAGCCCGTTATGAATGTTAGATGTTGTGTGTTTCAAGGCAAATACTGTTAAGGGGATGTAAAACGGACACTACAACTGTACTTATGAATATGGCCTATCTTTTCATTATATTGCAGAACTTGAGGAAAAGAAATGCTTTAGCTTATAGTATTCACCATGAAGAATATTCAGTTAAATTTTCAAATAAATTCATTCATTAATTTTCCAGAATTTTGGGTTCCAATATTATATTTTAAAATTTTTAGATTTCTTGTACGAAATCTAAAATTCTGAAAAACTAATAAATGAATTTATTTCAAAATTTAGCTAAATAATCTTCATGGTACATACGACAAGCTAAAGCATTTATTTTCTTAAAATTTTGCAATAAAATAAAAAAATAACAAATATTTATGAGTACAGGTATAGTATCCATTTTACATCTCTTGAAAATTCATTTTTTCTCTGTATTAGGATTTAAAATGAATTTATTTATTTTTTTTTTAAAGATTAATATATAAAGGATATTGTCCTCTATATAATTAATCTTTTTTATATGGTGAAGTCGAGGGAGTCCGGCCCGGTACCCGTTTAACACATTATATCAGGCTAAACTGTCAGATCCACCATACCGAAAACTTTTACTACCGATGGGTGGTCAGCCACTTTTGTGACCAATAATTAACCGATACTGAATAAGGTCGGACTTTTTAAGAGTCGCGATATGGGTAGCACATACACTAATTTTCTTCCGAAAAAAAGTCAGAGGTGCCTGGCCAGAATTCGAACCCGTGCCCACCGCATTGAAGGCAAGAGCTCTATCCGTTAAGCGCTCCTAGGATTTAAAATGAATGGACCCTGACATTTTTTCTAATTATTATTTTGGATATATAATTATTATTGACTGATTCTATTCAGATTCACGCAGGCCGTTACTGATCGAATTATTTTTCTCTTCTAAGTGATAAAAACACCTTCCAATATGGCCATGAAGATAAGATTTACCTCATAGAATGCTCGAAAATATGTTTTTTCCTCGCTACAGCGTATTTAGTGTTGGATGTCAAAATTAAAATTAAAAAATTGAAAATGAACCTCAATCTCCAAATTGCCGTAGCTCCGTCAATTTTTGACTTTGTTGGACATTCTTTTAATGAAAATGTGCGAAATTTAGTCTAGTCTTAAATGCCGTTTCGATTTTTGCAATACGAGTTAATCCCTCTGAGTTATTCATGAAAAACCGAAAAAAAGCGATTTTTTTCAAACGCAATTTTCTCAAAAACTATATTTTTTTTTGTTGAATTTTTATATGTTTTTATACATAAAAGATACTAATTCTTAGAATAGGTGAGAATATGCCATTTTGCCTTATTTTTTTTTAAACAGATTTTTAAACGATTTTTTTATATTTTTTATTTTAAAGCATTGATACCATGGCGCATCATGCCATTTTTCCAAATTTCACGTCTTTTCCAATTCGTTTATGCTTTTATTTATTAATTTATTAAAAATATTAACAAAAATCTTTAAAATAAACCCTTGATCAAATTTTTTTATCAATTAGAACCGAAGTTATGATGATTTTAAGTTTATATTTAAAAATAATAATAAAATTATAGTTTTTAAACAGCTTTTATGGCTTACTAATCAATTTTTTTTGTTCTTCATCTCTTTCACTCCCCTACAAATAAAAGTTGTTAATTTTCGCAATGTATATAATTGAATTTTGAATGTTTGTAATTTATTATAATTTATTATAATTAATTTAAATAACATAATTCCATGGGATGTTGTCACACCTTTTCCCTTAAGTCAATTGTCGTCCCGACAATCAGCGTAAGAGTATTAAAAATGAACCGAATCACCAAATTGTCGAAATTTATATTTTATAAGTTGTTTTGTACAGTGAAAATGATATATTTTGGATATTTCAAAAATGACATTTAGAATATATATTAGGTTTACAGGTTAGGAGATTCTTTATTTAAATACAATTTTTGAGCAAAGTAAAAAAGATTCCAATGTTTCTTTATAAAGGTTCGTTTTGTAGAAGAAAGTTTTAACTAAAAAGATGTGATCATTTTAAGATTTGTAGTTTGCTTTAAAATTACTTATTTTTTTATTACTTATTTTGCTATTATAGGTTTTTTTTTCTTTTTTTTCAGATGATTCTCTAGTCTAAGTAGTTCAAATTTTCTAATGTGCTAAATTGTTTATAAAATTGCGTAGTTCTTTCAATTAATAGATCAGAGTTATAACTATTGTACATTGTTTGAATTTGATATTAATATTGTATTTATTCCAGTGGTAAAAATATTGAAATAATTTTGATAACTGTGATAATTTAATATGTAAGTTATTGTAAACGCAACATTTATAACCAATGTAAAAGTAAAGAAATAAAATGAACGTGGTTGCTTTATGATGTGAAAAAAGTAAATATGACTGCCATAAACGCAGTGATAGAAAAAATGCGGCAGCTATATAAGCTATAGATAAAGTAAACAAGACTGCAATAAGCACTGTGACATAAAGTTAACATAGCTATTATAAGCTCTGTGAAAATAAAGCTAACGCAAGAATTAAGTAAGAACGTCTAAAGCAGGATCTGTCAGTTTGAAAAAGCTTTACTGATGAGTCCAGTGGACATATCTGGGACGAAACGTTAAGATTAAAATTAAGGTTGTAATTATTGTTTACTCATTGGACGAAAAAATCCAAAAAATAAGGTTAATATTGTAAGAAAAGTGACTCCAAAAGGAAAACTACGGACGGGAGACGACAAAGTTATTTAATATGTAAAGGTTTCAAAAGTTTATATTAATAAATTATTTTATAGTTTTTTAAGCAGAATTATCTTCATCGTTATCATCGTCATTGTTATCATCTTCATAATTATCATCATAAAAAAATATTAGACCAAATTAGGAAGTCATTATTAAAAAGGGTGACACTAAAAGGTGGACAGAAGGCCGCTAAACAACTTAATATTAAAATCTAACCTCTTACATCTATGAATTTGAGTATCGGTGTGTCAGTGTGTTGGTGTGTCTATGCATGAGTATATCTGTGTACCAGTGCATTTTTATGTCAGTGTGTCAGCATGTCAGTATGTCAGTAAATCGATTAATCTATGAGTCAAAAATAAGGACCAAAAATGAGACCTAACAAAAAAAAGTCATAAAAATATAAGGCTCAAAAAAATGAGGCAAAAAATATAAGGCCCAAACATATAAAAGACCAGATATACAAGTACACTTTTATGCACTAAATGCACTTACATGCACTAGATGCAAAATATTAATTAAGGTGACGAAAAGTTAATGGCATACGGGAGACGGGAGATCGTTAAACATCTTAATATATAGATTTTGATTAAGAGCAGGCCGGATTCGCTGTCCTTGCGAATTCGGCCTGCTCTTAGTAACAAATATCTGAAACAGTGCTTCCTATGCGTATTCTCGTAGTGGCAGTGGGTAAAACAGATTCCGTACTACCACTTATCCTCTTAGATCTCAGTTTGTTCATTCTGCTAAACATACAGCTATTGTTATTGAAGCTATCAACGTTACCCAAGAATTTTGGTACGTAAGGCTTTGCTCTATGATCTGTTGTGTTTATCGGCAAATTTATTTAAGAGGTTAATATTTTACACCTTCCACTGTTTGTTGAAACGTGTTTAGTATTATATTTCTTGTCATATTTTTCATTGCTAAATTTGCAGTTAGCACAACAGATAGGCTTATTTCCCCCACAATTCCTTGTTAAGCAAACCGGAAATCTTGCACAATTGTAATAAGGTCCAGCATTGATGACATCATAAACTCTGCAGTTCTGATATACAACAAAGACTCTATATCTTATTTTCTTTGATATGTTTATGAATTTTAGCAGATACCTCCATTATAATTGTTATTGTTTTCATTTTTTTTATGTCTTTTATGTGTAAAATTTTACCTTTGATATTCAAGTTATTGAAATTTCTCACATTTATATCATCTTCTAATGTCTTATTGTCCATGTTATACACATTTTCTATTCCAACTATCTTGATTATTGGATTTTTAGTAATTTTTTTTTCTACTTTACAAGTAACTGATAGTTAAGTCATCATTTTTATAATTAATATTTTTAATCTGTATAGTTTTTTCTTTTACGAAATATTTTATAACACTGTTTTTAACATTCGTTTTATCTTCTTTATTCTTTTTCTTAATTACTATTTTCAGTATTATTTTAGCGCGTTCTATTACTTGTTTAGACGCAGTCACGTCGGCAAAAGTCTTGAATGTTACTTTCGGCATAGCCTTATCTTTTTCAAGCAATTCTTTTAACAGGGCATTTTTATCTTCAAGTTTATTATTGAGCTCCCATAGTAATTTATTTTCAGTTATAACTAGCACTAGCTGATTCTTGTAATTTTTATCTTTAACTTTTCCACTTTCTTCGTCTACGTCAGCACTCTTACCTTTTTCTATATAGCACTCAATAAAAAATTGATATTTTCATTACGAAAAAATGTGCAAATCCGTAGAACCCAAGAACTATAGTAAAAAGTTTTTTCACTTTAATATATAATAATCACTAGTTATATAAGAACCAATAAAAAACGGCTAATCTTATTACAAAAAAAATTTCGCACACCTAAAAAATGCACGAATTCGAAAAACCGTAGATTCATAGAAAAAGGTGGTATTACTTTAGTATAAAATAAGATAATTGTAAACAAAAAAATTTTTTCTTTAGTCTAAAACTATGTCAAGTGTAGACATTAATAATATATATTAGTTAAAGCCCATACTTAAGGAGAGAAAGAGAGGGCGGGGCAAGATGCAAGGGGTAAGAAAAAGAATATTGGAGGAAAAAAGGCGAAAGAGATACTAAAGTTAAATGAAGTGAAAAATTGATAAAGAGAGAAATACATATATTAAGGCTGGAATGAGAACCAAAGAATAAAGCCCAAAAAAAGCTTATGAATAATGAATACTAATTATATAGGACCCAATAGAATATATCTACTCTTAAAATAAAGAATTTATGCACATTTAAAAATGCGAAAATCCGAAGAACCGTAAAAACAGGAGAAAGGTAATTTCACTTAAATATAATATGGGATGATTGTTAACAAAGAAATTTTTTCTTTAGTCTAAAAGCTAGTCCAGTGAAGACTTTAATAATATATAATAATTTAATTCTATACTTGAAGACAACATGAAATTGAGAAAGATTAAAGCAAGATAAAGGGGGTGAGCGAAAGGGAAAGTCAGGAATAATAAAGGGAGAGGAAGTAATATAGCGAAATTAAGAATATATGAAAAGAAAAATACAGATATTAAGAGGTGGTCGGGTCTATTCGCCGCTATATATAGGGTGGCGCTGCGGTCAGGTGAGAGAAATCCATTAAATATTTTTTATACAGCTATTTACAATTTTCTGAGACAACAATATACTTTTAATGTTGTCATTTCCTCTAGCCATATATATGCAGAATAATTATTAATATTTATCTTGTTTAAAAAGTCTAAAATATTGTTATAAAGCAAAAAATACGATGCAACGTAGGACCGATGTAAACATGCATGCACCTTCCTTTAGTGCGATAGAGAGAGCAATACTAAAGAATGATGTATACTAATGTTTACGTCGGCTCTACCTCGCGTCGCATTTTTCGCTTTATAACAATATTTTAGACTTTTCAAACAAGATTAATATTAATAATTATTCTACATATATATGGCTAGAGGAAATGACAAGATTAAAAGTATATTATTGTTTCAGTAAATTTTAAATTGCTGTGTAAAAAATATTTTATATCTTTCTCTTACCTGACCGCAGCGCCACCAAGCGGCGAATGGTTCCAACCGCCTCTTAAGGCCAAAAAATGAGGTTGAAAATAAAACTTATAAATAATGAGTACTAATTATATAGGACCCAATAAACAATTGCTATTCTTATTAAAAAAAAATTATGCAAATTTGAAAAATGCGCTAATCCGGAGAACCAGAAAAACGGAGAAAAAGATGGTTTCACTTTTATAAAATATAAGATGATTGTTAACAAAAAAATTTTTTCTTCAGTCTAAAAACTATTTAAGTGTAGACTTTAATTATGTACAATGATTAAGATTTATACTTAGGGAGAGTGAGAAATCATGATATGGTAAGTAAAGACAGAAAGGGTAGAAAAAGAAGAAGGGAGGAAGAGTGAAGGGGCAGGAAGAGATAATAAAGCAAAATAAAATGAAGAATAAATAAAGATAAAGATACAGATATCAGGGCCCAAGTAAGGCGCAAAGAATGAGGCCTACAAAATAAGGTCCAAAAAAAGCTTATGAATAATCAGTACTAATTATATAGGACTCAATAAAAAATTGCTACTCTTATTCCAAAAAAATTATGCACATTTAAAAAATGCGCCAATCTGGAAAGCCAGGGAAAAAGGTGGGTTCTTTATTATAATATTAAGAGCCGGTTTGTGGCACAGTCGGCAAGCGCGTTGGATTCGTATTCTCGGGGGACCGTGGATCGGATACCGCTCTTGGCTGTTTTTCAAGCGAGTACCTCTGTTACATATGCTTTGTTCTCATGAACACATTTACGAGCTCCGTCGTTAAAGGACAAAAAGTAGCACAGTTGCTTAAGGCAGCTGGCTCGCGTCCTAGTGGGTCGGGGTTCGACTCCCTGGGAAAACTGAGTAAAACAATTTTCATAGTTTTTTGTGAGGAAGAGAACCCGATGAATAAAAAAAAAAAATAAAAATAGAGAGTTCCTCGGAGCAACAATAAAAATTGATGATGGCCTATGATGAAAAATCGGAAGGCCAATTAAAAGAAAAGAAGAATTATAATATTAGGTGATTATTAACAAAGAGAGGTGAGAGAGGAAAAAAGAGAGCGAGAGAGAAAGAAAGTTCTAGAGAGGGCAAGAGAGAGAGAGAGAGAGCAAAAGAGGGCGAGAGAGAGCAAAAGAAGGCGAGAGAGAGCGAGACAGAGCGAGAGAGGGTGAGATATAGACATAGACATACTTTATTCGGCCTTGGGGTAAAAACCCTGTCTGGCACAATTAAGATAATGCAACGACAAATTACAATTAATAATAGTTCATCTAGCTTAAACAAAATGATGTGAGAGAGAGGGCGAAAGAGGAAGATGAAGAGAGCGAGAAAGAGATAGAACGAGAAAGAGCGAGAGCACTGCTAGATTGTAAAGTTCTATTTAGATCTAATACCCATTACTAAGTTATCTACTAGAGTACACCATCATTTTTTTTTTCAGTGTATAAAAAATAATAGTCCCAAAATGTACCTTCAGAAACATCTGTATTTATTAACTCTCCATCACAAAAATTTTGTTTATTTAATTTAAATCACTCTATTTAAATCTTCATTTATTTTCTCAAACATTTTAATATTTACTACATAATAATATCACAAGTAACATAAGCTACTTTTGATAATTTGATAACATAATTTTTATCAACGTAATTTTTAGATCAGAAGCAGCTTATTTCACTTGTGATCTGATGATTACGTTAAATTTTCATCCCCTTTTCCAATATCTACGAATAAATTTAATAAAATTAAATTTACAACATCAGTACACATAAATTTCTCAAAAATCAAAGTCTTTAGATACTTATATATCATCATTAAATTATTTTTTATTTTTTAGGATTGCTACGTTTGGGCAGAAGCTTGTCTTAATGAATCTTGGCAAAACTATTTGCAAAATATTGGTAATAGCATAGTTAATGAAAATCGAAATAAATGGACAAGATCAATTCTTTATACTCTTGAAAAGTTGAATGCTTGTGTAACACATACTAGTAGTTTTGTAGGTAAGTTACCTTAGCATAATTTTATTATTTTATTTATTTATGTTTGCAATTTATATGTACGTTGTTTTATACCTCTAAAATACTAAGAATAAATAATTCTTATAAAAAATATTAAACAATTGGTGTTAATAAAATATAAACTTAACTAATTAATGCCTAAAACTTCAAAAATTTAAGTTTGATTCCGCAATTTTATTTAGCAATGAGAAATTTGAACCATTTGATACGATTTTAGAGCTCAGAATTAAGTCATTTTTCAGTTAACCTTTAATTAATTAAAGGTTTCTTAATCACTGATTGGACAGTCTGAACCATCAGAATAAGGCTTACTCTAATGAAGTGAACTATAATGTTCACGAAACGTCGGTATCCCAAACCGCTACTTACACGGTCGAAATTTGGAAAAACCCTCTAACAATGTTTAAAATTCACAGTGAAAACTTTTAATCCAAACTTCGTCAACCATACGGAGAGAGCATCATTGCTAAAACCAACACCCTTCGCAAACTCTGGTCATCACTTAAAAAGCAATTAACAACACTAGCTTTCCTAAAATAATGATGGGACAACAATATTATTCCTAATTTTCTGCAATTAAAAAACCCATTTAAAACGATGAAATCAACTGCTATCCTACAAAAAACTAGCTTACTCCTTATAAAAGAACGCAAAAACTTTACTAAAAAGCAAATCAACGACCTCTCAGCTAAGCTACTCAAAGTTCATCTATCTCTTGCTAACATCATCGACACAGAACTATGGAATACATTAGACGAACTAACATATCATCAAGCACAACACATCTACGAATAATCAACCAATATCCGGGTGGGGTTTGATTTTTCGAAAGACCGATATTTTTTTATGCTTAACGTAGAATCTCAAAATTTAGAATGATGCTATTGATAACATTCATTTAAATTATTTAGAAATCTCGTTTTCAATTCATGGCTGAAATCGAAATTTATTTATTCGAATAAATTATAATTGATAAATAGAATAGTAATACGTACATAGAGCACCATATAATTATAAAATATTTCGAAATTTCTAATAAAATCTTTTGACAAGCATTGAAAGAATATACAAAAATATACTTTTGAAAACTCTATTAGAAATTTCGAAATATCTAATCATAATATGGTGTTCTGTATACTTGTTAGTATTCTAAATATCAATTATAATTTATTCTAATAAATAAATTTCGATTGCAGCCATGAATTGAAAACGAGATTTCTAAATAATTTAAATAAATGTTTTCAATAGCATCATTCTAAATTTTGAGATTCTACGTTAAGCACAAAAAAATATCGGTCTTTCGAAAAATCGAACCCCACCCTCTATAAAATTTAAATGAATATTATGAAAAGCATCATTCTAAATTTTAAGATTCTACGTCAAGCCCAAAAAAATACCTGTCTTTCGAAAAATCGAACCCCACCCTAATATCCATATGAAGAAATACAATATATTATAACCACAGAAATACACCCCTCTTTTACATATTCTTAAAAACATCTCGAATTATACCTTCGACAAAGAAACCTTTTCTGCACTATCGAAAGGGTGGGGTTCGATTTTTCGAAAGACCGATATTTTTTTGTGCTTAACGTAGAATATCAAAATTTAGAATGATGCTATTGATAACATTCATTTAAATTATTTATAAATCTCATTTTCAATTCATGGCTGCAATCGAAATTTATTTATTCGAATAAATTATAATTGATATTTAGAATCGTAACACGTACATAGAGCACCATATAATTATAAAATATTTCGAAATTTCTAATAAAATCTTTTGACAAGTATTAAAAGAATATACAAAAATATACTTTCGAAAACTCTATTAGAAATTTCAAAATATCTAATCATAATATGGTGTTCTGTATACTTATTACTATTCTAAATATCAATTATAATTTATTCGAATGAATAAATTTCGATTGCAGCCATGAATTAAAAACGAGATTTCTAAATAATTTAAATGAATGTTATCAATAGCATCATTCTAAATTTTGAGATTCTACGTTAAGCACAAAAAAATATCGGTCTTTCGAAAAAACGAACCCCACCCTATCGAAACTTCGCAATCACACCATCTCAGATTCCTAAAAAGGGCATCATCAGGCACCTTGAAGCAGCAATTTATACTTTAACCCAAGACCAAACCCATGACATACACCGGGAAACAGCCAATATTTTAACCAAAAACGAACTCCCTAAATCCAATTTCAGCAAAAAGAAACACAGGCCCTACAAGAAATCAACAATAACCCGAACATTATTATACTTTCAGCAGACACAAGCAATACAACTGTTATTATGAACAAAAAAGATTACCTCAACAAAACCCAAGAACTACTAAATGACGGTTCTTACAAAAAATTAAAAACGCTGCCAAGTGCTTTGGCGGAATGCTTTCTCATAGAGCTCTTTGAGTTCCATTAATTTTTTTATATTTATTTAAATGTGATTTTAATATTCAAAAATTGTCTAACATTAATATTTACTCATATTGTACTTCATAAATTTCGAACATATATGCTAGCTGTTTGCTTTTTCAACATTTATAATTTATTTTAAATCATCAAGTAATACAAAAAAATTGGTTCTATTGAAAAAATGATATAATGTAGTAATAAAAAGTATGATGACAACGAAATTTCTAATCTTAATAAAATGCAATCATATTTATATATAAATACAGTTCATGTTTACGGCTCTATAAAAAAAACTACTCTATGAATACCAATTTTCAATAGCTTCCCGTCTACTTATACAAAAACATAGATAGTTTGCGAAATTTGAAGCAAATCCATCGAGTAATTTTCGAGATCTAATTGGCTGAATAAATAACATTTTCTTTTCGAAATTTCTTTTTCAAAATTTTAAAAATGCTCTAAAATTAAAACTATCCTATGAAAATCAATTTTTGAAAATTTCCCTTCTTTGGGCAGTTATAAATGATTTCCCTGCAAATTTTAGAACAAATCTATCAAGTACTTTACGTAAAATAAAAAAAATAAGAAATAAAAAATCGAAATTTTTTTTAAAAATCTTTAAAATTCTCTAAAATTGTTACCACTCTAAGAAAATTAGTTTTTGAAAGCTTATTTTTTTCAGACAATATCGAATTGATTGTACAAAAATTTTGGAGAAAATTTATAGAATGGTTTACACAAAATAGAAGATAAATGTAAAATAAAAATTTTTTTTTAATTTTCAAAATGCTCTAAAATTAAAACTGCTCTGAGAAAATATGTTTTCCAAAGCTTGTTTTTTTCAGACAGTAGCGAATAACTTGCATTCAAATTTTGGAAAAAATCTATCAATGGTTTTCGTAAAATAGAAAAAAATTAATAATGAAAATTTTTAAAAAAATTTTTAAAATGCTCTAAAATTAAAAGTGCGCTAAGAAAATCAGTTTTCAAAAGTTTTTCTACTCTTGGCAGTCGAAATTAAGTTCCATACAAATTTTCAAACAAATTCTTCAAGTGGTTTACGTAAAATACAAAAAAAATGAAAAATCGAAAGTTTTTTAAAATTCTTAAAATGACTCTAAAAAAAAACTACGCCAAGAAAACCAATTCTCAATAGCTTTCGTACCAGTTGATCGAAAAATTGAATTGTATGGAAAAGAGTACCCCCCGTTAAGATAGGTAAAATGCCCTCCCTCATATATTTCAAAACTAATATTTTTTCTTGTTTTTATAGTAATTAAGATTAGGTTTTGTTATATTTATAGTTTCCTAACACATACCCTAACCCCAACATAACCTAAAAATCATTTTTTTTATAAAATTTTTTTTTTATCTGGAAGGATGAATGATATTAATCCCGCGAAAAACATATGACTAGGTCTTAGCACTCTCTTCAACTGTGATTTTTTGCGAGTCCTAGAAAGCAGTTTTTCTAACCTAAAAATAACATTTAAATCATAAAATCTCCGTAACTTTGCTCTGGGAGGGGCTACAAGTAATTTTCTGGGCTTAAAATTTATATTTTTAAAAAACAAATAAAGTTTATGATAACCAAAAATTCGATTCTGGCATGGCGCCATGGCAAAAAACTCGAAAAACCATTTTTTTATAGGTTTTCTGTCGGTTATTGGTCTCTAGCAACTCACAAATCATTTTTAAAGAAAAAAAAATAGCTTCATTGGATTCTACGTGAAAAAATACATTGAAAATATGCATAATAACTTCAGGAATACTTGGATGCTGTTGCAAAACAATTAAAAAAATAAAATAATTCTAAATTTATTACATAGCTACTTTGCGTCGTTGCTGCATTTTATGTTTTTATGACCTTGGTCATCTCTTTAGAGTCTCAAAGCTACTATTCAATGTATCCATAGGCAAATTATGTCCACTACACCCGAAAAACAGAGACAAATACTAGACAGATAACTATAACTCCTATATGTACATATATATATATATATATATATATATATATATATATATATGTGTGTGTGTGTGTGGAATAACTTGCTATCCCTCGTATATACATAAGGAATAGTGAGTTGTTCTTAGGAAACGCAAATTATTTTTCTTATACATAGATAAAAAACCAATGTTTATCTATTCCTGTAACTATTCTTTTTAGTGTTCTTTTTTAGCTTGTAAGAGACCTAACATGTTTTCTGTCCTCTATAAATCACGAACTCGGTAGATTTGAACAATTAAATGATTCTAATTAGGTTCCAAATTCAAAATCTAAAAGATCATCATCTCTTTAGAGTCATAAAGCTACTATTCGATGTATTTACAGCCGAATTACGCCTATTGCACGCTAAAATAAGATTTTTAAACATAACTGAAGTAACGGTCGTATCATCTGTCTTTTTGTATTACAGTAGACTCTGGATACAAAAGAATCAACGGGCCTTCAGGAGAGGGCCTCACGCCCATATTTAGAAAAAAGAGCTCGAAATCTCTTATATCGCAATCTCTTGTATCGAGAGATCACTGAATCATTAGAGAGACAAAGACGGAATAAGGTTTTAGTAACAATCGTGTTGGGTCTATAAATTCGAGCCTGCAAGTACACTTCTATGTAAGCATTTATACTCTTTGTTAGAACTGTCACAATTATGATTTGTCTTCAGGCCATTATACGCGAAAAATAGAGTAGCAACCGATATAAGAAATACATTGCTTCTACATATATGAGAATCAAGCGCGTTGTTTCTAGCAACAGCTCACTATTCTTTGTATATATATATATATATATATATATATATATATATGAGAAGCAATAGCTCCTAGAGTTCCTAGCAATAGCTCACTATTCTTTGTATATATATATATATATATATTGTTACTAAAACCTTATTCCGTCTTTGTCTCTCTAATGATTCAGTGATCTCTCGATACAAGAGATTGCGATATAAGAGATTTCGAGCTCTTTCTCCTAAATATGGGCGTGAGCCTAAGTATTTGCGTTATCCCACCACTATGAAAGTGAGAGAGACAGAATATACACGTATGTTGGATACAACTCACACAACAAAACAGTAGGTGTGGGTATCACTTTTGACTCGAGCGTGTTGGGGACTCTTTGTATGAGAGAATTTTCAAGAAAATTCCTCTCCTGAAGGCCCGTTGATTCTCTTGTATCCAGAGTCTACTGTAATACAAAAAAGACAGATGATACGACCGTTACTTCAGTTATGTTTAAAAATCTTATTTTGGCGTGCAATAGGCGTAATTTAGCTGTAAATACATCGAATAGTAGCTTTATGACTCTAAAGAGATAATGATCTTTTAATTTTTGAATTTGGAACTTAATTGGAATCATTTAATTGTTCAAATCTATCGAGTTCGTGATTTATGGAGGACAGACAACATGTTAGGTCTCTTACAAGCTAAAAAAGAACACTAAAAAGAATAGTTACAGGAATAGATAAACATTGGTTTTTATCTATGTATAAGAAAAATAATTTGCGTTCCCTAAGAACAACTCGCCATTCCTTATGTATATACGAGGGATAGCAAGTTATTCCATATATATATATATATATATATATATATATATATATATATATATATATATGTATATATAGGAGTTATAGTTATCTGTCTAGTATTTGTCTCTGTTTTTCGTGTACGGTGGACGTCATTTGCCTATGAATACATTGAATGGTAGCTTTGAGACTCTAAAGAGATGACCAAAGTCATAAAAACATAAAATGCAGCGACGATGCAAAGTAGATATGTAATAATTTCAGAATTATTTTATTTTTTTAATTGTTTTGTAACAGCATCCAAGTATTCCTAAAGTAATCATGCACATTTTCAATGTATTTTTTCACGTAGAATCCAATAAAGCTATGTTTTTTTCTCTAAAAATGATTTGTGAGTTGCTAGAGACCAATAACCGACAGAAAACCTATGAAAAAATGGTTTTTCGAGTTTTTCGCCATGGCGCCATGCCAGAATCGAATTTTTGGTCATCATAAATTGTATTTGTTTTTTAAAAATACAAATTTTAAGTCCAGAAAATTGCTTGTAGCCCCTCCCTGAGCAAAGTTACGGAGATTTTATGATTTAAATGTTATTTTTAGGTTAGAAAAACTGCTTTCTAGGACTCGCAAAAAATCACAGTAAAAGAGAGTGCTAAGTCCTAGTCATATGATTTTCGCGGGATTGAAATCATTCATCCTTCCAGATAAAAAAAAAATTTTATAAAAAAAGTGATTTTTAGGTTATGTTGAGGTTAGGGTATGTGTTAGGAAACTATAAATATAACAAAACCTAATCTTAATTACTATAAAAACAAGAAAAAATATTAGTTTTGAAATATATGAGGGAGGGCATTTTACCTATCTTAACGGGGGGTACTCTTTGAAGTAAATCCATCGAGTAGTTTTTAAGATTTTATTAGCCTAATAAATAGAAACATTTTTTTCAAAAATTTCAAAATGCTCTATAATTAAAACTAAGCTAAGAAAATTAGTTTTTTAATATTTATTTCATTTGGTCAATCACAAATAATTTCCGTGCAAATTTTGAAGCAAATTCATCGAATAGTAAACACAAAAAAAAACCAAAAAATGAAAAATCGAAATTTTTTTTTTTTTCTAACAACTCTAAAATGAAAATCACGCTAGAAGAACCAATTATCAATAGCTTCCCAGCAAGTTAGTTAAAAAACTAAATTCCATGCAAAATAAGAAGCAAATCCATCGAGTAGTTCTCGAGATACAATTTACTAACTGAAATCATACATCCACACACACACACACACACACACACACACACACACACACACACATACATACATACATTTTCTGGAAACCACTTTTTTCGACTCACTGAGTTCAAATATGTACAAATTAATGAAAAAATAGAAAAAAATTTTTTTTATTGATACAATGCTTTCTTTATGAGAAAGCAAAAAAGATCCTACCATCACCATTACTAATACAACCAAATCTCTACTTAAGGAATTGTACTTACCAGAGGAATGAAAACAGAAACTAACTGCGAAAAATCCCTCAATACCTAGACTCTATGGCCTTACAAAAATTCACAAATCTAATATCCCTTTAAGACCAATAGTGAGGATCATCAATTCACCCACGTACAATCTGACACGATACCTTACAGAAAAACTCATACCTTTTACGGAACGTTTATCAGTGATACTTTTGTCATCTGACTACACAGTCAAGATGAACTCCACAAATTCTTTAAACACTTAAATTAACAACATCCTAATATTAAATTCACTGTGAAAATAAAACAAAATAGCAAACTTCCTTTTATTGATGTTCTAGCCTACAGAAAACCCGACAACACTTTAAGACACGGTGTATACAGAAAACCTACACATACTAACAGATATTTACACGCATCCTCTCATCACCCTTCCCAAAAACTTTCAGTCATTAACTCTCTCATATACAGAGCACTTTACATTCTTGATCAAGCTCACATTGAACAGGAACTTAACGAAGTAAAATAAGCCCTAATACAAAACGATTATGCACTAAGCCAAATTAAACAAACAATTGGAAAACAATGCTCTGAAATTACAAATACCAACATTTAACAAAAAGAAAAAACTCATCTTAATATAGCCACACTACCATATATTTGTCACCTTAAGGCAAAGGGTCATAGGTCACTTCGGAAAGTTTTCGAGATATTGTGATTTGAACTCACGTCTTTATGTAAATTTATGAACTAAAAATAGACATATGCCCTTTTTCAAATATATTTTTTAACTGGAAAAAATAATTGTAAGTAATCAAATCGTTTTCAAACTGTTAGAATAAAATCTAAAGAATATAAAAATGTTATCTTGATATCCGAAAAAATGTGACTTATGCCTTTTTTCCTCAACACCACAGATACACAAGGCGTCACAGAGCAGATCCGATAAATACTAAACAAACGCACTATCCATACTATGTATAAATCTCTAACAAAAATAGGACAACATTTCAAAACCTTAAAGACAAAAAACCTCTGTTGCACACTCCCGGTGTTTACAAAATACCTTGCTCCTGTGGAAAAGCCTACACGGAGAAAGGAAAGTACTGTTAAAATAGGTACTAAATCTAGTATATCAAATTTATGTACTAAGGTATTTGAAAAAAATGACGATATACATCCAATTAGTACTATAGCTTAAATTTTAAAGACTGATGTTGGTACTATTATATTATAAACCGAGAGCATAAATTTTTGATGCTTAGTACCGTTTTTTTGGTACTAAGACTAACATTCCACCTACTCGATTCAAGGGCAATATTTCGCAAAAAATGTGATTGTTAATCTCTTTTGGTGCTGCTTTTTCTGTTACTAAAATAAAAAGTTAATAAATATAGAATTATTAGGTAATATATACCACTTTTAAATTACTAATAATTAATTTTCTAACTCGTGATATTTAAAGAATAAAACGATACATGTTTATCTACCATACTCCCTTTTAGAATAGTTAGCTTTTGAGTTTAAAATTAATTATTAGTAATTTAAAATTGTTATATGTTATATGATTTATATTATTATATAATTTAATGGTTTTCACGTTATTAGGTATTAATTATATTGAATTTCATACTTGACAGCGCTGTAGTGCATATTATATAGATAATAAGTTAGTATAAGATATTTCATTTCCGTAGTGCGGAAAAATTCGATCTACCAAATAATTTTTGAGATGAGTCGCGTTAAAAGATGTATCAATATAGGTCGTCTTAATTTATGTACTAACTAGGAGAGTGTCACACCTCCGGATCACGGATTTTGCTCAAACTTTAAGATAAGTTTTCAAATCACAGAATATGGAAAAAGCTAAAGTTATAGTCACAAACACTCAATATTTCCCTAGTTACAGGCAATTAAAGAAAATCACTAAAAAAAGTTACTAGATTTTTAAACGCATATAGTTTTTTAGCATTGATAGCTAGAAGCTTGAAACTTTTTTTAAATTAAAGCTGAGCTCGAATCCTTTCGAAACTGGTTACAGCATATCAAAATATTATTTTTTTCCAAAGCTAGAGCGTAATAAAGATTGGACCTAATTTTAGCTTTTATTATTAATTAATGTTTTAAAAAGAAAATTCAGGCCCAATCCTTATGACGCTCTAATTTTGGGAAAAAATAATATTTTGATATGCTGTAACTACTGTTTAAGGTGTAACTATTGTTTAAGGTGCAAAATTCGTAAAAATCACTGTTTTTTTGAGGTAGCTTGAAATCGTTTGCGATTTAGTATATGAAAATCATACAATTTGTAGGTGTTTCATAGACGATTAATTTGAGACGTCATTGATCAAAATCGGTTAATAACTTTTATAACTAATGATAAACAAAAATCGAAAATCGCGAAATTTTCAAATATTTGTCATTTGATAAAAAAAGGATGTACATGTTTGTAATTTAACAAAAATGTGCCTCTTATTATCCTTAAGTTACCATAAAAATTTCATCAAAAAATTTTAATTATTTTATGAGATATTCTATTTCTTTATTAAAAAGAGGTCAAACGTACGTTAAAAATTTCACCCAAAAACGTCATGGAAGAGACTTTATGACAATCATATCATATTTAGATATCAATGTAGATTTTTTGAATTTGATGTGAAATCATGTCCATTTCATTATTTTCAACCTAAATATGGCAAAAATAAGAAAGTAAATTTTTTTCTTTATGGTTTTTTTAATAGTTTTACAACTAATAAAAATATCAGTATAGTGATTTGATATTCTTATTACTGGCAATTTCACGCAAACTTAAAAAAAAAGAATACTCTAGCTCAATTCGAAGCCGAGATAATTTTTTTTTTTTAAATTCGCCAATTGTTTATTTTTAAGATTAAGGACTGATATTTTTATCACAGCTAGTATAATACTTGAAGTTTATGATTACATTATATTAGAGATGAAATGAACATTTTGCAATGTTAAAAATTAATATGAAAGTAATCAAGATTGCTACTAGTTAAACAGAGTCACCTTTCCTACCTTGCAAGAAAATTGATCGGGCGAGTTATAATTCATGTTCCGATTAAAAATTCATTGTATCTTGGTCAATCATTGTCCAATTTCGACGTTTTTTTTTATTGGGGTAGTTAGTGAAATAAATAATAACCATAGTATTGATTTTCTTAAAAATTTTAATTAAGCAATTGTTATTGCAAAAAAAAAATTATTTTCAACATATTTCAACAATATTTTATTTTAGCAAAAAACTTTATAAGAAAAGTTTGTTTATCTTAACAATTAGACAATTTTTTATTTTATTGTATTTATCATTATATATATATAGCCTATTAAGTGAAAAATATTAAAAATTTTGACTTTATCGTTTGTAACCATATGAAACAATAATTACATTCAATTAAAACAATATGTGCCTTGTTATGTTATTCAAAAATATCGTTAATATTATTCAGTTATATTTTTAAGTAAATCCATTCATTAGTTATTTAAAGTTTTGTGTTCTAGTAAAAATTATTATTTTAATATAAAAAATTTTTCAATATTTTCATAAATACTTACTAAGTTAAATAAAATATAATTTTTTAATTATATAACACGGCACATATTATTTCAATTGAATATAATTATTGTCTCATATTGTTACTTTCGATAAAGTCAATATTTTTAATATTTTTCACTCAATAGGCTACATATTGATTTTATGATAAATACAATAAAATAAAAAATTGTCTAATTGTTAAGACAAACAAACTTTTCTTATAAAGTTTTATGCTAAAATAAAATATTGTTGAAATATGTTAAAAATAATTTTTTTTTGCAATAACAATTGCTTAATTAAAATTTTTAAGAAAACCAATACGATGGTTTTAATTTTTTTCACTAACTACTCCAATTAAAAAAAACGTCAAAATTAGTCTGTAATTAACGGAGATACAATGAATTTTTCATGAGAACGTAAATTTACGTATTACATGTGTTGAAATTCCAAACCAAAAGTGTTTTCCAACTTGTTTTCAAAATTAACAGGCTTAATATTGATTTTATCATGAAAACAGTAAAATAAAATATTGTTTATTTTTTTAAGATGAACAAACTTCATTTTTAAAGCTTTTTGCTAAAATGAATAATTAAAAAAATATATTGGGAAAAATTTTTTTTTGCAATAATTATTGTTAAATAAAAATTTTTTAAAAAACAAATACAACAGTTGTTATTATTTTCACGCGCTACCCCAATTAAAAAAAAACGTCGAAATTGGAGAATAATTAATCGAGATACAATGAATTTTTAATCGGAACATGAATTATAACTCGCCAGATTAATTTTCTTGCAAGATAGGAAAGGTGACTCTGTTCAACTAGTAGCAGTCTTGATTACTTTCATATTAATTTTTAACATTGCAAAATGTTTATTTCATCTCTGATATAATGGAATCATAAACTTCAAGTATTATACTAGCTGTGATAAAAATATCAGTCCTTAATCTTAAAAATAAACAATTGGCGAATTTAAAAAAAAAAAATTATTTCGGCTTCTAATTGAGCTAGAGCATTCTTTTTTTTTAAATTTGCGTAAAATTGCCAGTAATAAGAATATCAAATCACTATATTAATATTTTTATTAGTTGCGAAACTATTAAAAAAACCATAAAGAAAAAAATTTACTTTCTTATTTTTGCCATATTTAGGTTGAAAATAATGAAATGGACATAATTTCACATCAAATTCATAAAATCTACGTTAATATCTAAATAAGATATGATTATCATAAAGTCTCTTTCATGACGTTTTTGGGTGACATTTTTAAACCTCTTTTTAATAAACGGAATATCTCATAAAATAATTAAAATTTTTTGATGAAATTTTTATGGTAACTTAAGGATAATAAGAGGCACATTTTTGTTAAATTACAAACATGTACATCCTTTTTTTATCAAATGACAAATATTTGAAAATTTCGCGATTTTCGATTTTTGTTTATCATTAGTTATAAAAGTTATTAACCGATTTTGATCAATGACGTCTCAAATTAATCGTCTTTGAAACACCTACAAATCGTATGATTTCTTTCAAATCAGTCGTAAGAATAACTAGCTTCTATATAACGATTCCAATATGCTGTTTTGGTTACGCAATGTATTTGTCCGCGAGTTGGCCTCCTATTGTTTGTACATCGAAACATACATAATATAGATATACACGAACAGAATTATTTCTTTTCATTTTTGAGTATTTATTTTTATATTAGGAATTTATTTATATATATATATATATATATATATATATATATATATATATATATATATGTACACACACACATGCACACACACACCAAAAAAAAAAATTTCGATTTTTCTGGTTTTTTTCGTTTAATAATCGATGAATTTTCTTCAAAATTTGGTTGGAAATTATTTGCGATTGCCCAAATGAGATGAATTTCTAAAAACTGATTTTCTTAGTTTAGTTTTAATTTAAGAGCATTTTGAAATTTTTGAAAAAAAAAAATGTTTATATTTATTACGCCAATAAAATCTTAAAAACTACTCAATGGATTTACTTCAAATTTTCCATACAAGTTAATTTTCCGATCAACTGGTGCGGAAGCTATTAAAAATTGGTTTTTATTGTAGTTTTAATTTTATAGCTATTTTAGTCATTTTTTAAAAATTTCGATTTCTCATCTTTGTTGTATTTTACGTAAACTACTCGAAGAATTTGTTTGAAAATTTGTATGGGACATATTTTCGACTGTCAAAAGAAGAAAAACTTTTGAAAACTGATTTTCTTAGCGCACTTTTAATTTTAGAGCATTGTAGAAATTTTTAAAAAAATTTTTATTTTTCTTTTTTTTTCTATTTTGCGAAAACCATTCGATAGATTTGCTCTAAAATTTGTATGCAAGTTGTTTGCCACTGTCTGAAAAAAACAAGCTTTGGAAAACTAATTTTCTCAGAGCACTTTTAATTTTAGAGTATTTTAAAAATTTTTTAAAAATTTTTACTTTCTATCTATCTTCTATTTTGTGCAAAGCTTACTACAAATTTTCTCCAAAATTTTTATAAAATCAATTCGCTATTACCTGAAGAAAATAAGCTTTCGAAAACTAATTTTCTTAGTGTGGTTACAATTTTAGAAAATTTTAAAGATAAAGTACTCGAAAGATTCGTTCTAAAATTTGCAGGGAAATTATTTGCGACGGCCAAAAGAAGGAAAATCTTCAAAAATTGATTTTCTTAGTGTAGGTTCAATTTTAGAGCATTTTTAAAATTTTGAAAAAGAAATTTCAAAAGAAAATGTTATTTATTTAGCCAATTAGATCTCGAAAATTACTCAATGGATTTGCTTCAAATTTTGCATACTATTATTTTGTCTAAGTAGATGGCAAGCAATTGAAAATTGGTTTTCATAGAGTAGTTTTTTTGAACGAGCTATTTTATGAACTTTTAAAAAATTTTTGATTTTTCATTTTTTTTGTATTTTACGTAAATTACTTGATGAATTTGTTCTGAAATTTGCATGAGAATTATTTGCAACTGCCAAAAGAAGGATGGCTTTTGAAAACCAATTTGCATTTTTTTTAATTTGCTATTTGCAAATTAAAAAAATTTTATTTTCATTTTCATTTTTCATTTTTCCTCTTAAAGATCTGCTCTTAAATTTGTATACAAGTTATTTGGTGCTGTCTTTTTAAAACAAGCTTTTAAAAAATCATTTTCTTAGCGTAGCTCTTTGATCACTTCTTTTGATTTCTGATTCAACGCTTTCACTAACATCTTTCTTACTTCCTCACTTCCTCTTTGTCCTTTTTTCTCAGATTGATCCTCATTTTCACCCTATTTCCATTCGTCCTTGTCTCTCTCTTCCTATTCACTAATCACTTTCTCACATACACTAATTTTTCTTGAATAGAAATTGTATTTTATATTGAAATCACATTTGAAAAAATAAAAGAAAATTACTTTAACTCAATGAGCTATATGAGAAAGCATTGCGCCAAAACACTTGGCATGCAGAAGGTGAATCGTCGCCATCAAGCGGTGGCATATGTCACTCCCTACTAAGTGAATTTAAATTGTGGGCGCAAAATTCAAACTGAATAAAAAATTTTAACTATCAACAAAAAAATTTCTATTTTTATAAACTTAAAATCATCATTACTTCGGTTCTAATTGATAAAAAAATTTGATCGAGGGTTCATTTTAAAGATTTTTGTTAATATTTTTGATAAATTAATATATAAAAGCATAAACGAATTGTAAAAAGACGTAATAATTGGAAAAATGGCATGATGCGCCATGGTATCAATGCTTTAAAATAAAAAATATAAAAAAAAACGTTTAAAAATCTGTTTAAAAAAATTAGACAAAATGGCATATTCTCACCTATTCTAAGAGTTAGTATTTTTTACGTATAAAAACATATAAAAATTTCTACATAAAAAAAAATAGTTTTTGAGAAAATTGTGTTGGAAAAAATCGCTTTTTTCGATTTTTCATGAATAACTCAGAGAGATTAACTCGTATCGCAAAAATCGAAACGGCATTTAAAACTAGACTAAATTTCGCACATTTTCATTGAAAGAATGTCCAACAAAGTCAAACATTGACGGAGCTACGGCAATTTTGAAAATTGAGGTTTATTTTCAATTTTTTAATTTTCATTTTTACACCCAACACTAAATACGCTGTAGCGAGAAAAAAACATATTTTCGAGCGTTCTATGAGGTAAATCTTATCTTTATGTACATATTGGAAGGTGTTTTTATCACTTAATAGAGAAAAAAAATTCGATCAGTGATGGCCTGCATGAATCTAAATAGAATCAGTCTTATATAAAAAAATAAAAGGTGCCAGCCTGAAAAAATTGTCAAAAATCTAACAAAAAAGTTTGAAAAAATTGCATCTAATATAAAAAAAAATATCTCTTTCAGAACCAACAATACATTAACATTTTTTGGTTTTTTTGAAATTGTGCAAAAGTGGCTTCAAATTTGGTGAAAAAAAGTATGTTCATTAGAAGTGGACTATTTCCGATCTCAAACTGAGGGCCTAAGCTATTATATCGTTGATAGAAACTGAGAAAACTTGAAAAGAAAAAAGTAAAGAAAAAATTTTTTTAATCGCAAAAATTGCTTAATAAATAAACACTTATCATCGCTAAATGGCTATCAGAACTTTTCATGATAAAATAAAAATTCCTTTCTGAAAGGAATATGATAAAATATATTATTGGTATACCGATAAGCCTATTCAAATTATATTTATTTTATATAATTTCATATTTCCGCTATTATAAATTTAATATTTTGTTAATATTTAATCTAGATACAAGTTTGAAATATTCGCGTCTTTTGCATTTGAGTGACCATGCGCCGACTTCCATAGTTCCGCGTTGAGTTACTACGTAGTTATCAAAAAAACTCCATCACACAGAAGAAAATTTCAGACATATAAGGCAGCACAGTGTGAAATTGGTGACAATTACAAAACTTAGGTAATTGACGCGGTTGTATGTATAAATAGTATTCTTGATATTTAACATTTTATTAGGTATCTGTCGCCTCCTTTGTTCACTTTCAAAATTTTTTGTTAGATTTGTGACAATTTTTTCAGGCTAGCACCGACTCTAAAAATCCTAATATTTTTTTATGTATATATTGTCCTATCTATTGACTAATTTCTTTGTATGCAGCCTAATATAAAAATAATTTGTTTGTGTATGTAATGATTAGATAGTCCATATTATATTCGCTACACGTGTGTTAGATGCTTTTTATGCGTATAATTTCCAAGGGTAATATATTATCTGTTAATTTTTAGTGCAATGTTTTAGTGCAAATTTTTTTCTTCGTTTTTTTCTTGCAAAAAATTTTGTATTTGTTTAATGTTTTTTTTCAATGTTTTTTTCGGTTTTTTTTTATCATAATTTTTTTACTTTCTATTTTTTAGTGAATCCCCTTACTAAAAGCGCAAATATAGGTAGACCCACTAATTATGCCTAACTTCCATTATCAATTCATAACGCATGCATTAGTACATTATACCTAGCAATATATAGGAGGAAAGAGAGAAGGCCCAACGGCACAGTGTCGTTGTGTGTGCATGTATACATATTCAAGCTTAGGTAAGAGATTTGATTTGATTTGACAAAAATTTTATTAATCATGTGGTAGTACCCCGTATGATTCAACAAGTACAATACAAAGAATTAACATAAATAAACTAATGTAATTAAAACAATGAACAGCGAAAATTTCAAAATTGAAAAACAATGAAAAAATAATTAAGAAAAGCTTATGTAAAAATTAAAGACTAAACAAAATACTGATTTTAGTGAAATTAAGTTAAATTGCGTACGCTAGCTGGTAATCCCACAGCAACTACCCACATAGCATGAAATAAAACAGTGAAACATTTCAAAATCTTTCAGTGAAAGATTTCTTAGAAATATTTTATAAATATTGTTGAAATATTTCGTAGCAAGATAAAACGAACGGATAGAAAATCTTTCAATGAAATCTTTCAGCAATATTACAGTAATATTATATTGAAATATTTCATGAAATCTCGATGAAATATTACAAACAATATTTCATAAATCTTTTAACAATATTTCTCTGCAAGATTATTGGTTTACTTATATTACAATGAAAGATTGCTGAAAGCCTTCAAAGAAAGTTTTCACGGAACATGATTGAAAGATTTATGAAAGATTTCTCACAGGCGTTCTCCTAGCTGTACCTCGATACCTACACGTAATCTTTCATAAATCTTTTATGCAACATTGCAAGGAAATATATTAGCGATATTGCAGAGAAGGCTTCACGGAATATTTCATAAATCTTTCAACAATATTTCTCTGCAAGATTTATGGTTTACTTAAACTGCGATGAAAGATTGTTGGAAGCTTTCATCGAAATCTTTCAGGAAACAGAATTAAAAGATTTGTGAATGATTGCTCCTGAGCGTTCTCCATGCTGTTTCCAAAAATCTTGACGCAATATTTCGTAAATCTTTCATGTAATATTGCAAGGAAATATAGTAGTAATCTCTCAAAAAAAGCTTCATGGAATATTTTATAAAATCTTTCAACAATATTTCTCTGCGAGATTTTTTGTTTACTTAGACTACAACGAAAGATTGTTGAAAGCTTTCATAGAAATTTTTAAGGAAACCTATTTGAAAGATTTATAAAAGATTTCTCTCCAGTGTTCTCCATGCTTCAGCCAAAAACCTTCACACTATCTTTCATAAATCTTACATGAAAGATTGCTAAAACTGTGGTAATTTCGCAATGAAAAATTGTAGAAATCTTTTATAAATATTTTCTTGAAATATTACCGTAAATATTGCTGAAATCTTTCATAAATCTTTCATGAAAGATTTTTGTAACTCTGATAATCTTGCAATGAAAGATTGTAGAAATATTTTAGAAATATTTTCCCGAAATATTAGTGTTGATATTGTTGAAATCTTTCATAAATCTTTCATGAAAGATTTCTATGATAGTTACAATATTGCAATGAAAGATTTATTTGATTGCTTAAATCTGGCCACGATATATTGTGTAAATATTTATTCGAAATGATTTAGAAATCTTGTTGAAATATTTTAGAAATCTTGCAATGAAATATTTTTAGGAGTTATTTTTCTGCAACGATTGAGTTTTCTAATCATGCCGATAGGAGGACGCGCGTTCAATGCGCGTTTTGTCCCCAAGTGGTAAGAGGATAGCTGACTTACTATATAAGGCAAAAGCTCTGATTAGTGCATACGTGCGCAGCGCTTATCTTATCCAATATAAATGCGACTTTATAAGTGAATGTTAAATTATGTATGCGGATATGTATTTCATGTAGAAGTATAATGTATCAAAATATAATATAGTATCATGTAAATAAAAACTATAATTATTGTGAATATATGTGTGTGTGTGTGTGTGTGTGTGTGTGTGTGTGTATGTTATATCTATATCACCGGAAGATTGTAAAAATGAAAGATTTCTATGACGTTAATAATCTTGCAATGAAAGATTGTAGAAATCTTTCAAAAAGATTCCCTTGAAATATTACTTTAAATATTGCTGAAATCTTTCATAAATCTTTCATGAAAGATTTATTGATTGTTTAAATATTGCTTCGAAATATTGCATAAATATTTCCTAAATATTTATTTGAAACATTTTAGAAAATCTTGTTAAAATCTTTCAGAAAACTTTCATTGAAATATTTATTTGCAGTCTCTCAGGTGGACATAGCGGGCTTTCAACAACATTTCCGTTTAAAACTTTTCACAAAAGGCTAATGAAAGATTTTATCGATGTGTACAGTAAATATATTTCTGGAAGAAAGGAGAAATATTTCATAAATCTTTCATGAAAGATTTATATACTGGTGATAATCTTGCAATGAAATATGGCATCAATCTTTCAGAAAGATTTCCTTCAAATATTTTCGTAAACATTGTTGAAATATTTCATAAATCTTTCATGAAAGATTTTTAAAACTATGATAATCTTGCAATGAAAGATTGTAAAAATCTTTCATAAATATTTTCTTGAAATGTTACCGTAAATATTGCTGAAATCTTTCATAAATCTTTCATGAAAGATTTATTTGATTGTTTAAATATTGCTTCGTAATATTGCATAAATATTTCTCAAATATTTATTTGAAATATTTTAGAAAATCTTGTAGAAATCTTTCAGAAAACTTTCATTGAAATATTTATTTGCAGTCCCTCAGGCGGACATAGCGGGCTTTCAACAATCTTTCATCGAAAGATGTTTGAAATCTTTCATTCTTTCCTTGCAAATATTTCTGAAAGCTTTCATAAATATTTCATGCTATGTGGGTAGGGCTCAGTCTAGAGCAGCTACTTCCCTACGCCAATCCCCGTGCTCTTCATCGACTTTCTAGTCGAATGCGTGCTCTTTAACCGCCCTAATAGAACCCACCTCAAAGGATATTAGAATTATAGCCGCAGAACCTAGCTCGTTAATGAAATTTGTAGCGAGATATGTAAATGAGTTCTGCAAGGCACTGGTACGAACGGGTGGACAGAGGAGAACTCTAGGCGGCCTACGTACAGAAGGACGTATGTCAGAGCCAGTGTCAACTCTGACGAACCAATTTGCCAAGAAAGTCGGGCTGCGACCATAAATGACAGAATATGCCAACGGAAGTGTAAAATACTATCTCCTCGATAAGATCGAGAGCTCATTGAGGTTAAGCCTATAGGGAGTCACACGTTCGCGAAAAGCTATGTTACCATAAACGAACCTCAGACAGGCATCGAGGGCCCTGTGAAGTTTTAAGTTTTGATGATTGAAAAGATCGTTATAGACTACACAGGCATAGTCGAAGTGGGGAAAAATCAGCGATTCCACAAGGCTCTTCCTGAGCTTCTTCGAAAGCGAGCGCCTATAAAACCTTAGCGAATGAAGCACTCCATGCACTCTACCAACAATAGCATTTACTTGCCTTTCCCAGTTAAGAGTCTGATTCAACCATAAGCCCAGGCTTTTAACTTCTTTAGAGAAAGGAACTGCTCACTACCGAGAATGATAACCTAAGTTTTAAGGGTATTAAGTTTGAGACTATTGACTAATGCCCACTCGACAGTGGCCTCAACATTACAATTGATAATGGAAATTTCCTCCTCTATGTCACAAGCAAAAAACGAACGATAAATTTGTAGATTATCCGCGTACAACATGTATTTTGAATACTTCAAACTTCAGGCAGATCAATAATAAATATGGAAAATAACAATGGGCCCAAGACACTACCCTGTGGAACACCAAAATTAATACCCATCCAGAATTGTGTAGCATCACGATCCAGCTCCTCTATAGACTGTAATCTACCTCGAAGATAAGAAGTGAACCACTTTATTACACTATCAGAACAGTTGAAACCACGCAGTTTAAGGAAAAGTAGTCTATGAGGCACCATATCAAAAGCTTTGGAGAAGTCAAATAGAAGAAGAGTAGTGACTCTTCTCCTATCAATGGCCAGCCTAACATCTTCTAGAATATCAAGAAGAGCTGTCTGGGTGTTGTGCCTCTGCCTGAAGCCAGACTGGTGCTCATTCAATAGATTATTTGACTCAAGAAACCGTGAAAGCTGCTCATGAACAACCCTCTTAAGAACCTTGGAAATCTCGCAAAGTCTAGCAATAGGTTGGGTTTGATCTGGTGAAGAAACAGATTTAGACTTTGCCAAAGGTAGAATGAAAGTTCTTTTCTAATTTGTTGAAAAATAAGAAAAGGTGAGAGAGCCATCCACAAGCTCCGTCAATGGTTCAGGAATAGAGGGCGTAGCAATGTTAAGCATATCCACAGAAATACCTTCACACCCTGAAGACTCAGAAGAAGCAGAAACAAAAAACTAATAATTTTGTTGGCATCAATCATGTGAAAATCAAAGATTGGCCGATAGCTTGACAGGGGTATGGTCAATATTTCATCCATATTTCTTTGAGTTAACGAGGGGCGGCCACTAGCAACAGAAGAGTATTGCTTTAACAAAATCTCTGAGGAAAGGTACTGCAAAGGGAAAGGCAGCGACCTCTTAGCCAAACGAAGCTTGTGAAGTAAGGTCCACTTTCCCTTAGCATCAGTGGCGGCGTTTAACTAAGACGAAATGTAATTGAATTTTGCAGTGTCCAGACTTTTCCAGACTGTAAGAAATTTCGCTTCTCAGAGACCTATATCTTCGAATGTTCTTTTCGTAGCCAGTTCTCGTAGCTCAACGATAAGCTCGGTGACGCTTTTTCATCATAAGCTTTATATCATGAGAAGCTCATGGCTTGCTACAAGGTTGTATAACATTCAGCTTAAGCAGCATACTTGTCAAAGGCATCTATAATAGATTTAGACAAAACATTAACCTGTACATCAAGGTTAGAACTTAAACTAGTAGAGTTAGAAACAATAAGAGAAGAAGAAGAAGACAACACGAAATTAATTAAATCATTCAGAACAAAATAATTGCTCTCATGTGAGCTAGCCATAAGGGAATTCATAAGAAAAGTGTTAAGAGATTCAGTAATCACAGAACCCAGCCTACGAGCATAAAACTTCTTTGGAGAACTGAGAAGTTCGGAGACCTTAAGCTCCGGCTCAATCAAGTCGTGACCCGCTATAAATGGCGCCTTAGGTTTTGAATAGGACAGCACCGAATCAGCATCACTAACAATGAATAAGTCTAGCTAAGCGTGTGAAATAAAACTCTCAGAAATGACATGATGTGTCGGCTCTTTTGGGACGATATGAAGAGAAAGCGACTCGATGCTGCCTCTGAGAAACGATGAGACATGATTAGTACGAGTAAATTTGCACTGAAATCACTCAGAGAGAAAAAGAGAGAGAGAGAGAGAGAGAGAGAGAGAGAGAGAGAGAGAGAAAAAGAAAGAAAAAGAAAGGGGGAGGAGTAGCAGAATGGAAGGGAGGAAAGGAGTTAGCGGAGGGGTATAGAGGATGGGGTGAGGGAGGGGATTGTAAAGAGGGTATAGATTAGATTAGATTACTAAAGTCAAAAAGGAAAGGCACTGTGAGTTTCTTACTCTCAATACCAGCCCTAATATCGTCAGTGATCCTTAAAATCGCTGACTGGGTGTTGTGCCCTGCACGAAAACCACTTCGATAAGGATCCGCAAGACCATGCGACTCAATAAAGTCAAGAAGCTGTTTATGAATCAATCTCTCCAATGATTTAGAAAGAAAACAAAGCAATGCAATGGGGTGATGGTCGCTCAAAGTCTTAGGAGAGTTAACTTCATTGAGTACCTTGATACGAGATCTTCTCCACACAGCCGGAAAGACGGAACCATCAAGGGAGAGATTGAAAATATGTAGGATATAAGGTCCAATAACAGGAAATGCATCCCTGATAATGGACTGAGGAATGTCGTCAACACCACTCGACTGAGATGAGCTGCTACGAATTACACCGTGCACCTCCTCAAGAGTGACAGGCTTGAAGGAGAAAGCATCTGCTACATCAGGAGGCTAAGTGGATAAGAAGTCAGAGACAGGCATGACCTGCGGATCACGGCAGACACCCGTAAAATGCGTATTAAGCTTGTCAGCTGAGAAAGAAGAAGCAGTGTCAACAGAGCCAGTAGCTATCCCAAGATGTCTGAGCTCCCTCCAAAGGTGTTCTGGCTCAGAGAGATTCCTCAACCTATTATAATAATAATCGAGCTTTGCGTTTGATATAGAATCATGAGCAAGATCTCTCGCAAGACGATAGTAATGAAGATTAAGTGGATGGCGCGTGCGTTTAAAGCGCCTATATAATCTATCACGGTCCCTGATAAGTAAGCTGTGATGAGAAGTAAACCAAGGGTGACGTTTTCTTGAGGGTCTAACGGTTTTTAAAGGCACAAATAAATCAATGGCTGACGTAAGATTAGCATTGAGAGAGTCAAGTGCAGTATCAATATCTGCATTATTATAAAAAGAAGACCAGTCACAGCCATTAAGATGGGAGAGGAAATTAAGGAGATCAATGCACTTGTAATCACGATAAGTGTACTCCTGCTGCTCCACTATAGGAACCGGAATTTCAAGAGTAGCCGTGATTAAGTTGTGGCCATCCGCAAAGGGTGACTCAGATTTCGAGAAGGACACAACAGTATCATTAACGTCAACCATGCACAGATCCAACCAAGTATGGGAGGTGGAGGAGTGACTCGTGGTACCAGAAGGGATGAAATAAAGAGAGTTTTCCTCGATCAACGAGCGAATGAACAAAGCATTATCAGATTCTAATAGTTGATTTGCGTTAAAATTACTCACAATTATCGTGGAGGAAAAAGTGTGCATAATATTGGAAAGTGTACTTATGAAGTCACTGCCTTCAATAAACCGTGCATGAGGAGGACGATAAACAACCGTCACAAAAATAGGACTACATCCCTTAACAGAGACATCGCAGAACATATACTCAGGATTGATCGATTGATTTATAATTTATTCGGATCGTGGGATTCAACCCCGTATGACCCATAAGTAATACATAGAGTTATATGAAATTATAAATTGTTAAAATTAAGTTACAAACTAGAGAATAAGTACAGCAGGAAAAAAATTTTTTTAACAAAAAACAAAACCGACTTCAAAAAAATGTACTAAAGAGTTACAAATAATTTATAATCTTTAATAATTATACGCATAGTACGCATCTAACTCAACACATGTGTTGCAAACATATTATAAATTATCTAATTATTTGTAAACAGCACAAACAAATTATATTATTGTTTAATTCACGAAAAAATATTTTCGAAGTCAGCGTCAAGTTGTTGAATCGTTCTGCACAGATGTATAATTTGACGCCGACTTCAATAATATTTTTTCGTGAATTAAACAATAATATAATTTGTTTGTGCTGTTTACAAATAATTAGATAATCTATAATATGTTTGCAACACATGTGTTGAGTTAGATGTGTACTATGCGTATAATTATCAAAGATTATAAATTATTTGTAACTTTTTTAGTGCATTTTTTGAAGTCGTTTTTGTTTTTTGTTAAAAAAATTTTTTTTGTAACTGTTTAGTGCATTTTTTTGAAATTGGTTTTGTTTTTTGTTAAAAAATTTTTTAGTGTATCCCCCTATTAAAAGCGCAAATATAGGTAGACCCACTAATTATGCCTAACTTCCATTATCAATTCATAACGCATGCATTAGTACATTATACCAAGCAATGTATAGGAGGAAAGAGAGAAGGCCCAACGGCACAGTGTCGTTGTGTGTGCATGTATACATATTGAAGCTTAGATAAGAGAGGGAGAGCGAGAGAGAGAGAGAGAGAGAGAGAGAGAGAGAAAACAAAACTCCCAGTTTTCTTAATTTGATAATTGGGTCATACAAACCGAATATTGGCCCAATAATTATAGGACACGTATGGGACCTCCCTGCAGACATTCTCTATCAGATAAGAAAACGTTTTTTCGAATCGGTTAAGAAATGACGGAGTTATGAGGTAACAGACATAAAAAAAAAAAAAAAAAAAAAAAATGCAGTCGAATTGAGAACCTCCTCCTTTTTGAAGTCGGTTAAAAATACATGTTGATTTCTCTATGGTATAAAAGCAAAAGTGTAGTTCCTAGTTGTAAAAATCATTTGTTTTTGACTATTAAGGTAACCTTGTACTCATCAACTTGCTCAATTTACAAAGAGACAACCAATAGAAGTCTGCTAGTGAGAAATTTAGCAGTAGAATGAACTTTATCAGAAAAGCTGACAAAGTATATTCATCGACTCCCAGACGTACCCAGCCATTCGGCGCGTTCATCGAGCAGGAATTTGTTGAACAATTTAGTCATAATTAGCTGAGTTTGACCCGTTTCGAAGCTAGTGATTATTGAAGAGTTATTGTTGATAAAACTTGAAGCCGAGTACACAAATGAGTAAAGCATTGCTGCTGTCCGCACGACAGGGCAGATAAGTAGTCTTATTGGCAGTCTGTTTGATGATCTAACAACCGCATCAATATTCACACGCATAAATTTGGTAGCCAAGTAAGTTGGCTTTTGATATGATATTATCGTGTGTGCCAGGGCTGATTTGAAATAGAGCCGCCTGTTATTTACTGACAACCAACCCAACTGAAGACGATACGGAGTTACTCTATCCTGCCAGCCTATGTTACCAAATACAAATCGAACGCAAGCATTCAAGGCACGATGAAGCTTGATATTTAGAATCTGAGGCAAGTCGTCGTAGACTACACAGCAGTAATCAAATATCGGAAAGATGAGGGCTTCCACTAGATCCTTTCTGATTTGTCTAGAAAGCGCGTGTCTGTGAAACTTCAGAGACTGGAGTGTACCAGAAATACGTCCCACAACTGAATTCACTTGCTTATTCCAGTGCAAAGTATTGGTCAACCAGACACCCAAGTTCTTAACAGTATTCACAAAAGGTACCACTTTATTATCAACATAGATAGAGGGGCATGAAGACAGATCGATTCCCAAAATATATTGCTCACTGCCGATGAACATCGCTTGCATTTTTGAAGGATTTAGGGTGAGTTCATTTTCTCTCGCCCACTTGACAACAGCAGCCACCTCGTGATTTAAAAAGACAATCTCACTATATAGATTGGACTGCAAAAATGAGTGATAGACTTGAAGATCATCGGCAAACAAGATATGTGTCGACTTTGTTAAGACAAGAGGTAAGTCGTTAATAAAGATAGAGAAAAGTAACGGCCCTAAGACACTGCCCTGTGGTACACCTGCTGAACAGGTTGACCAGGCCTGCCGGACCACCTCGTCGTAGAGCAGCAGATAATGTTGACAGATAAAGATAGATGAACATATAAATATAGATAACATACAAAGCCATTCCTTAGGGGAGAGAAATGCTGGGTTATGGGATAGGGGAGTGGATGAAGGGGTAGGGGATAGGGAAGGGGGTTGTATGAACGGCATAGGGAAATTTGTTTCATAAATTATTTTTAAACGTTAAAAAGAAGATTTCTAAATAAAAATTAGAAATTAGTAAAAAAATTTTTAAAAAAGTTAAATACAAGCTTTAAAAAAAATTACTTATAGAAAATTCAATATTAACTCAAAAGTAGAAAATGCACGTACTTGGATTTACCTGTCTACAGCCTCTAGTAAGTGCATCAAACTTTTTTGTATACCTTTCAATACAACCTTATTCGATGGTGTGAACCTTTCTAGCGAACCTTTTTTACCAGATTTCTACCTCAGGCCGAGAATCTGAATGTAGCTACGATAGACTCTAGCATCACCCGGCAATCAAAATTGTTTTTGGTGTTTATGTCACATTCAAGTTAGCTTAAACACCGAAAACATTTTTCTCTCACCGCCTGCATACATTGTTGACAACGAAAAATTACCTAATCGATGGACGAAGTTACATAGAAATTAGCGGTCACCCATCCGAGTAATTACTGCGCCCAGCGTTGCTTAACTTTGCTGACCGGGTGAGGTGCAGTTCCGCAACCTCACCAATGTGCCGGTTAAAAAGTAGAAAATGAAAATTAGAAAGATAATTTTTTAGTGGTTGCTAATTTTTAGTAAATCTAATAATCATTTCAATACTATTTTTAATAATTTTTTTAAAAGAAAATTTTTTAAAATACTCAGCGCCCAACCTTTTTTTTTTAGTTTTGTTGTAAAATTTTTTCTTAATTATTGTAATGAACTGTATCAAATTAATTTCAAGGAAGTTAATTAATTCATTTTATACTTTTTAGTGCATTTTCTCCATTATTGTATTTTTAAAAAGCGTGTTTTTTAAATGTTTTTTTTTTTAAATTTTTTCTTAGACTTCAACAAACAAGTCAGGCCTGATACCTTAAATCAGAAAGAATCGTAGTAAATCATAATAAAGCAGTCATCTGGTTCCATTCAATTAGGATCCTTTGGAATAATTTTTTTAATCCAAAATTTCTTTTAATCTAAGCTTTTTTATTCTAAATTTCATTTATTAATTGTTTCTTATAATTGAAATTTAATGAAACAAATGTTTATTAATTTTAATTTTATTTAAATGAATCATTGTTTAATGAATCGTATAATTTTATTTTAAATATGAAACAAAACACATAAGGCGCTCAATTTAATACAAAATGAAAAGCAAAATAATTTATTTAATTATATCAATAAAATAAATAAACAATAAATACGACCTATTATTTTATTTTAATAAAAAAGAAAAATCATAAAAAAATCCAAAAATATAAATTATAAACAGAATGAAAATGAAAAATAAATTAATAACGTATTTTTAATTCAATCAATTTAATATTTAATTAACAACCACAATATATTATTATAAATTGAATAGATGATACGAAAAATTCCTATGGTTCAAGCTGTACTTAGAAAACGTACGTTTATACAAAAGACTAAATATGAAATAAGAATTTAAATAACGCGTCAATAAGAATACAATAATGACCCCCCAGCCTTATATATTCTCTATTGTATTAATTTCGCATGTTTACACTTTTATACAAATTTGAATGTCAAAATAATAAATAAAATTAAAAAAGAAAAAAATGTGTGGAATGCTCATGATGCGCACGTAATATAAAATCTATCAGATTTCCCCCAAAAAACGATAACATATACATAAAAATCATATTATTTTATTTAATAATACTTTATAACGAAATGGACATTGATAAAAAATAATTTTATTCTACGTATTTCAAATAATTAGTTTATACACAAATATATAACACATACAAATATAATTTTAATGTGATTATTAAAATAATTCAAAACGGATATTAATAAAATTACTATATAAAATATTGATATGTTTCATCTATACATGCTGATTATTATAACAATTTCTAAAAAATGCGATCGACCTTCAATGCGCGTCTGTATTGCAAACCTTCCATAAATTTTTTTCAAAGATTTATTATATTCTTTCTCTCTTTTCTGACGTAAGTAGCGACTCACGCACTGCTTTTTGCTCTGCCTGTTTTCTTGCATTTAATTGTTTTTTCACTTTGTTCAGTAAGTATTTTTTACAGGAGGTCATCTTTGGCTGGGCCCTGAAGCTTTAGGTTGTGATTTGCCTGCATATCTTGTTTGCATTTTTGACTCAAGATGACTTTTTGTAGTTGCCTGTATGCTTGCACCTGCCTTTTTCTCTCTGGTGTTTGCTGCTGTTTTGCTGACCTGCATGCTGTTGCTTTTGATTGCTGTCTGCATTTGATTATTTAGTGCAGTGCTGGTGCAGTGACATTGCCATTGTCTGACTTGCCTATGAAATTAACGGCAGGCCGGAGTAGAACCTGATACCGACCGAGTAACAATTGAGTTGTTTGTTATTTACTCAAGTATTAATCGGTGTATCTGCAAATTGAAGGTTATGCGCAATAGATATTATTATTACAAATATTTATGCACAAGAAAAAAAAAATCTATCGCTTTGTTTTTGAGAAAAGTAAGGAACGCGAAAATATTATAAACATAATCTTTTACTTCGGCGTTCCTTACTTTTCTCAAAAACAAATCGGTAGATTTTTTTTTTCTTGTGCATAAATATTTGTAATAATAATATCTATTGCGCATAACCTTCAATTTGCAGATACACCGATTAATACTTGAGTAAATAACAAAAATGCCAATTAGACAAGGACAGCGAATCCGGCCTGCTCTTAATTATTCTTTTTGGTTCTGTAACCCAGAACATAACGTAGAAGCATTTATGCCAAGTTGTGTCGATATTAGTGCTCCTTAGTTACTTGGCTTATGTCATGTCTTACGTGCTTCTTATTATTAATGCAGTGCTTGTGCTGTGACAAGTTGCTAAAATATTAACGAACAAATTGTTAATTGACAATTTATTTTTCTTATAACCTAAAAATCTTTCATTTGTTGGTATTGGAGCATCAATTTTCATCGATTTTTTATACAAGTGGCGCCATCTTTTGCCTTCGCTAAGCATTAACTGATCGTTGGCTGAAGTGATATTGGAGCATCAATTTTTATTGATTGATTGATAGTTGATTTTTATTGTCTATCAGCTTCTAGGCTATTTTGGTCATTCCACAATTTTAGTCCATCGATGATCCTCAGGAATCTCTCGATGATTTTCACCTTCATATCTATTTCATCTAAATCTTTGTCCAGTAAAACTTTATTACTCATCTTCATCGCCCAGTCGAACTTTTAAACATCTTCATCGTCCAGTGGGACTTTTAAACATCTTTATCGCCCGGTTGGACTTTTAACAACACACTCATTTAGCCCTGAGAGGCTTTCTATAAGCGTTTTCGTGGTCTTCGTGTTCTATTCCTCGGAGAAAAATCAGAAAAAATTTTTTCGAAATTTTCCCGAGGAATCGAACCCCGGTCCACTAGAGCTCGAGCCAAGAGCCTTAGCCCCTGCGCTACCGCCGCTCCTATCAATTTTTATCGACTTTTGATGCGAATGGCGCCATATCTTGCCTTCTCTGAGCATTAACTGATCGTTGGCTGTAGTGATAAATTATCTTGCTCCGTGGAGCTTGTCTATATTAAGCTTGCTTTCCAATTGTGATTTTTGTTTTGAAGGCTGAAGTTTTTACACAATTCAGTAGACTCTCCACTATTTTTAATTAATTATCGATTTGTTGCTAAACTATTAAAGGATGTACTAAAGGTCGCTCTTCATTCAACTTAATTTAAGGCTGCTCTCCACTTGCCTGGATACATTGCATCGACTTTTTACGTGATTTTAAGGCTGTTTTACTTATTTTTTTTTATAAGTTATTACTTTTAGTTACTACTCTATATTTAATAAACGGCACAGTTGCTGCTGTTTTCTTAAGGCTGATCTCCACCTATCTTACATAATATATTGCTCTCTGTGTGAATTATACATTGCTAATTATATCATATCCAGAATGAATACGAGATGTGCTAGCTGCTTCAAAGAGTTCTCCACTTCATCTTAACCGCTGCAGTGTACGAGGTGCGAAAATTTGTATCACACAGGATGCACTACAGGTATTGCTAAATTGACCACTGTTATTAGTGGAAGCAAAACCTTAAAGATCTGCAATTCGTATTTGGTTGAGGTTAATAGACCCTCTAATTGCTCTCGCACAAGTTCTTTTGGGTCTGCGGACGTGTCTAGGTCATAATGGAGAAAATGAATAAGCTTGATGAGCTTGACTCTTTTGAGGCTTTCTTTTCGAATTTAGACTCCAAAAGTCGGATATAACAAATCGCATCACTGCTCTTGAGGTGAAGATGGAGGATATGTCGAGTTCACTGGAGAGACGTATGGACGCTGAAGAGACACGCATGGAGCAGATGCAGTATGACTTTGATTCGCTGCGAAGTAGCGTGGAGGCTTTGCAGCGAGACCATGAGGCTATGCGAAGGAAGAAGGATGATGCTACTGACTGCGCAGCGGCTGCTGTTATACCTGCCCAGGACACTGCTAAGCTGCAGCAGCTCGATAAGCTTAGCAAAGCTCTTGAACGTCAGTGTAAAAGACTGGCAACGCAGCAGATCTGTCTTGAGCATTCTTCTAATGTGGTTTTAAGTGGCTTATTGCCTTCTGAGTTCAGTGACCTGAGACTGGCTGCTTACGCTGTTATGGGGGCACTGGATATTCGTGTCGAATCGGATGACATTGTTGGAGTTAGGCTTCTACGGTCTGGGAGTCGATCTGCTGCTGCTGAGCGGCCACCTTCTGATGCTGAGCAATCACCTTCTGCTGGTGAGCAGCTACCTTCTACTGCGACACAGGGTACCGATTCTTCTTTGGTTGCTGGTGAAGTTGGTTAGATGTCTGCTTCCACATCTGCTCCGAAACGTGCCACTGTTGTTGTGCCTTTGCTTGTCACCTTGAAAAGTGCCGCTTTGGTCATGTCTATGATCAATGCTAAGATACGCATTAGAAAGCTGCACACCTCACAGCTGAATGTTGAGCTTCTTGCTGACGTTGGGCTGAAGGGTACTGTTACACCTGCGTTGATCAATCTCAATGAGTATTTCCCGACTGCGCTTCAACTGAAAATTTGAGTTATCGCTACGGCCAAGGACAAGAAGAATGCCTTCCTAACGTTTGTAAGAGGTGGAAAAATTTACGCTAGAAAGAAGAAGACTGATGATCCATTTGTGATCACCTGTAATGAGGACCTTGATGCTTTTTTATTGAAGCTCCAACTGCCGGCTACCGTGGATTCTATGTTGGAGTAAACGCTGGAGGGCGGGTGAGTTCACTCTCTGGTCCTTTTTTTCACTTTCTATGTCATCTCACGCTCTTGATTCTACTCATGTTTTTGAACCTAAAACCTTGAAGCTCTTTACTCTACTTATTCACAATTCTGCTCACGACACTGACCTTTTTACTGCAAATCACTCATCATCTATAACCCGACTGAGTTTTGAATTGACGGAGGGTCTCCATGTGTGTTATTTCAGTGTTAACTCAAGAGCTCACATTGAGATGGAGATGGTTTTTGGCGTCTCGGTCCTGTTTTCACGTAATAGCTGTAACTGAGACTAAACTCGGCCGGATCGTGAATGATTCGCTGATTTTATCAAATGGTTATAGAGTTTTCAGACAGGATCGCAACACTAAAGGAGGTGGTGTTGCACTCTTCATACGTTATAGTCTCACTGCTACTTGTGTCTGCTTATCGTCTGGCACCTGGTTTGGCAAACTAGGTCTGCCTGAGTATCTTTTTTGTGAGATGGATGGTAGAGGGTTGGCACCTGTCTTTGTCGGAGTTGTCTATCGTCCGCCACATGCACCATTTCTTTTAAATAGTGATCTCCTGCCTGATATTAGCAGGCATCTTCACAATTACAGCACCAAAGTTATTATGGAAGATTTTAATACTGACCAGCATTCCGATTCGGATGATGCGAAGTTTGTGCGTGGCTTGATCGAAGATAACTCCCTATTTTCCGTACCGTATGGTTCTGCACATCACACAGCCACCTCTGATACTTGGCTTGATCTATGTCTTGTGGACACGGAAGATACTGTAACTGATTACTGGAAGACTGATGTACCATTCGTTGATGGACATGACCTAATCTCTACCACCATTAGGTCATCACTTAGAAAGCCGGTTATGGAAGGAATTTTTACGAACAGGGTTTTATAGAAATTCAAAAGTTTATAATTCAAGTTTCCAAGATTGCACAGGCTTTAATCAGTGCTTAAAATTTTTGTTCTAAAGAGTAAAATATGTACTCAAACTTTGATAGCAATTGAAAAATACTTACTCACGATATACAATTTTATACGTAAAAAATGATGCATTTTTCATAATTTTCTACACGTGTTTCTTATGTTATATAAAAAGTAACTTACTTTCAATCGTATTTTAATTTTTACATCATAATTTACATAATAAAAACAACAATTTAAGATCACGCCGATGGATGTGCTAGGCTTTATTAATAAGTTTCACCATTTTTAAGGACCGTGTAATTATTCATGCAAAAATTACACATACCTTAAAAATGGTGGAACTTATTAATAAAGCATAGCACATCTATCGGCGTGATCTTAAATTGTTGTTCTCATTATGTAAATTATGATGTCATAATTAAAATACGATTGAAAGTAAGTTACTTTTTATATATCTTAAAAAACACGTGTAGAAAATTATGAAAAATGCATCATTTTTGACGTATAAAATTGTATATCGTTAGTAACTATTTTTCAATCGCCACCAAAGTTCAACTACATGTGTGGCGTTCAGCTGTGGCGTTCCACAAGCGAAGGCAGCCAGCTACTATCGCTCTCACTTTCTCTTAGCCTTGCGTGCTCACTTAGGTAAAGAGAGAGGGGAGACTATAGTCTACACTGTTTTGCTTAACTTAGCTTCTCGGACTCTTATATACACATCTTTATATATATATATATATATATATATATATATATATATATATATATATATATATATATATATATATATAATACATATATAATTCAATTTTGTTTAATATTATAATGTTAAAACGTAATATTAATAAATTGAATTATATGAAAACGGTTATTAATCACAATGGATGATGTTTTTTTTTAATTTTTGAATCAAAATAAACAAAACTATTCTAATTCAATATATGAAATAATAATTGAATTAATTGTCGACAATCACTTTACATAAATACCTATTTGATCATATATATTTATGTAGGTATCTGTATTTAAACAGAAAGTAATTATTTTAAAATGGTTTAAAAGATTATTTAAACGTTAACATTGTAATATATAACTGATGTTTCATCTAAAAAATAATTATGATCATTTTTAAAAATTCATATCAATAAATTTTAATTTTAACTCTATTTTTTATTGATCAATAAAAGTTATATCTTTGAATGTTCTAATAAATTTATTTATTAATTGTCAAGGAATAAAATTGCCCAATTAATGGGCTATTCAAAAAAAACTTTATACGATGTACACATTACACTTAAATTAAATAACATGTAATATAAAATAATTAATATTTTTAATTGATAATTATTTCATATATTTAGTTTTTTTTTAATAATACACATACACAGAATAAATATAGTTGCAAGATCAGGATTTAAGCAGCTTCCAACCCCCCCCCCCCCCTTGGCCTCCCTAGCCCTCCCTTGATACAGCCACTCCTCAAATTACATTGTAATTCTTCTTCCTTTTTTTTTATTTATTGTCGCTGTATTTCATGCTATCATTGCGATGCTAATTAGCGACGCATGGTCGTCCATGTGTTTGTGAACGAAGCACATGTAACGTACAATGGTGTTTGTATCATTTAGCTGAAAGCGGGTATCGAACTTGGAGCCTTGATATTACGAATCCATCGCTCTACTGAATAAGCTACTAACGACCTCTAATTCTTCTTCTAAATTGTTATTCACTTTATTTGAAACAAAAAGCCCTCGGCTCTATCTCACACCTTTCTCTTACTTTAACATTCTGTTGTAATAATAAAGATTAATCATTTTTATTTACATTTCATTATTGTGATTATAATTATAACTAATTAATACTGCACAATTATAATTATAACTAATAGATAATACAAAACTTCTTCTCTCAATTACACGTAAGTCTGATATTACATTACAATAATAAAAAAATAATATCTTCATTAATATTTTATTAATATAATTACTATATGATTAATTGATAATATTCAGCTTCCTCTCTTCATTTACTTAACTAATATAAATATAGTGATATTCATATCTTTTTATTAACTTTTGTTTTAACATTCATCTTATTTACATTTATATAATTTATTTGCATTTGATTCGCATTAAGTTAAATTTTAAGCATTATGTTGACTTGATTGTTGTTCTGTGCTATACAAGTATGCTTTTGCACTAAAAATTACTATTCCAATGAATTTATTGTTGGTTACCAGGCAAAGAATTCATTTTTTAACGAGATGAATTATTATTTTTAACAAAGTTTTATTATCTTTTATTTATTAGAAATAAGAAACAAAAATTCATTTTTTAATAAACGCTATAGCTTTTACATAAAAAAATATCGTGACGATATTGATTGACAACAATTAAACTTAGCAAAGTCTATATACAAAAAACTACATAATTATTTACGTCATAATTTAAAAACTTTTATAATATGTTGTTAAAATTAGCTTGACTGCAGTTTCAAAGAATAAATAAAAAAAAAATTACAACTATTATATTAAAGTGCAGAATTGGGACTTTTTTTTCTTACGTGAATATCTTTTGCATTATTGTCACATACATACATACACATACACACGTGCACCTTTAACATACACATACACACATACATATACATACATACACATATACACTTACTCGTATACACATACACTGTAACGTTTTTCCTTTTCGGGAGGGGAAAGTACGTGTTTCTCCTGTTGCCGGACGCTTCAGTGAGTTACCAGAGTAAGATCGGCAGGAGTGGGAAGAATCGGACGGTGGAAAATGAAGGAAAGTAACCGGGTTTAACACTTTTGGTTATGCTAAGGAGTACCTTGGCTTTATTGTACTCATAAACTCATTTACAACGATGATCACAATAATGAAATAATAATAATGTATTGATCAAAACTAAACCTACTATTTTATATAATACTAATAAATTAACCTAATCTTAAATAAAATGTAATTTACAAAACTAATTAGTTTTTTATTTATCTTAACCACTTGACGGCTATTTAATAAATGATTAAATCAATTAATAAATCTTTAAATGAATCTAATTAATAGTTTGAGATTAACTAAAAGATTCTTTAGCCCGGACGGTCTAATTTGTACCGGCAGCTCTTACCTGCAACAATGTGTAAACAAAAAGGAACCAATGATTAATAGCTAAATAATTATGATATGAATAGGCAACGGCACCTAATATCGCAATCCTTAATACTACGGCAATAATGGGTAGCCGGCTCCCTTGATTATGTAAATTACTATTCTCTATAGGCGTGCGGAGCCCTTAAGTGATGTGAAAACAATGAATGGCCGACACCCTTAACTTATTCTAATATCTTAATAACTACGTGGCAGTTGGATGGAGTCCTTTAACTAACATAAAATGTAATGGGTGGAAGACACCCTTAATTTATTCTATGGTTCACGTAAATGCGGACGCGACAAGCTATGGGTGGACGACACCCCTAATTAAGCTAGTGGCGATATGTGAAATAGAATATAAGATTCTGGGTGGACGTCATCCTTACATTTAGCGGCGCAAGATCGGCATTGCGGCGACGGCAAAAGGTTGCGAGTGTGCTCTAGGTAGCATAGATTTACGCCTGTGTGCTCACTTGACATAACTCTAAAACTGCCAGCATATGCACTGTAGTGTAGACCTGTGTGCACAATTGGTCTACCCTCATGTGCATAAGAGAGAAGCTCTGCCTAAGCTGTGGTGCTCCACAAGCCAAGGCAGCCAGCTACTACCTATCTCACTCTCTCTTAGACTTGGGGCACACTTAGGTAAAGAGAGAGGGGAGAGCGTAGTCTTCACTGCTCTGCTCTGGTTAGTTTCTCGGCCTCTTATATACTCTGGCCTCATTTTTCTCGTTGCGTGCAACGACGTTCGCGGTTGCCGCCTAGCTGCTGAGCTCAGAACTACTGTCTCATAGTAGCTTGGCCGTTAGGCGGGAGATTTGAAATGCACTGGTATGAATACTCGTCGCAACACACATACACAATATCCGTCACTTCATCTTCGTCTCTCCATCTCTGTCTCTCCATCACCGTCTCTCCATCTTTCCGTCTCTGTCTCTCCATCACCGTCTCTTCGGTTCTGTCTCTCGGTCTCCGTTATTACTTCATTATATTACTTATATATTATCTTATATTATATTACTACCATTGTATAAATGTAAAAAATTAAGTCTTTTTCTCCCGGGAATATCGTTTGCATGATTGTCATATATATATATATATATATATATATATATATATATATATATATATATATTGTATTGCGACGAGTATGCATACTCGCGCATTCAAATTTCCCGCCTAAAGACCAAGCTACTATAGAACAATAGTTCTGAGCTCAGTTGCCAGGTAGCAACTCCGAATGTCGTTACGCGCAACGGGAAAACTGAGGCCAGAGTATATAAGAGGCCGAGAAGCTAACCAGAGCAGAGCAGTGTAGACTACGGTCTCCCCTCTCTCTTTACCTAAGTGAGCACACAAGGCTAAGAGAGAGGGAGACAGGTAGTAGCTGGCTGCCTTGGCTTGTGGAGCACCACAGCTTAGGCAGAGCTTCTCTCTCTTGCACATGAGGGTAGACCAAGTGCGCACACAGGTCTACACTACAGTGCATATGCTGGCAGTTTTAGACTTACGTCAGGTGAGCACACAGGAGTAAATCTATGCTACCTAAAGCACACTCGCAACCTTTTGCCGTCGCCGCAATGCCGACTTTGCGCCGCTAAATTCAAGGGTGACGTCCACCCAAAATATCATATTCTATTTCACATTTCGCCACTAGCTTAATTAAGGGTATTGTCCACCTATAGCTGTCGCGTCCGCGTTTACGTGAAGAGTAGAATACATTAAGGGTGTCGTCCACCCCTTTCATTTTCTTGTTAGTTGAAGGACTCTGTCCGACTGCCGCGTAGTATTAAGATATTAGAATAAGTTAAGGGTGTCGGCCACCCATTATCTTTACATCACTTAAGGGCTCCGCACGCCTATGGAGAATAGTAATTTAGATAATCAAGGGAGCTGGCTACCCATTATTACCGTAGGATTAGTTATTGCGATATTAGGTGCCGTTCGCCTATTAATATCAATTATTTAATTATTAATCATTTGTCTCTTTTCGTTTGCACATTGTTGCAGGTAAGAGCCGTCGGTACAAAGAATCTTTTAGTTAAACTCAAACTATTAATTAGATTTATTTAAAGATTTATTAATTGATTGAATCATTTATCAAATAGCCGTCAAGTGGCCAAGATAATTAAAGAACTAATTACTTTTGTAAATTACGTTTCATTCAAGGTTAGATTAGTTGTTTATATTATATAAAATAATAGGTTTAGTTTTGATCAATACATTATTATTATTTCATTATTGTGATCATCGTTGTAAATGAGTTTAACGAGTACAATAATGCCAAGATACTCCTTAGTATAACCAAAAGTGTTAAACCCGGTTACTTTCCTTCATTTTCCACCGACCGATCCTTCCCACTCCTGCCGATCTTACTCTGGTAACTCACTGAAGCATCCGGCAACAGGAGAAACACGTGTTTTCCCTCCCGAAAGGGAAAAACGCTACAATATATATATATATATCTACACCGACACGCACACTTGCACCTATACATATGCACACATACACATGCACATACGCACACTCACGTGCATACATATACACAGACACTTACACACATACATATACACACATACACATATATGTGTGTGTATATATATATATATATATATATATATATATCCATGTACATTTTCACATATACATGTCCCATAAACACATACACTCATACACAGAAACACGTACATTATATGCACATACACATACAGAACATCTGCATCTCCATCTTCATCTCTTCGTCTCCGTCTCTCCATCTCTGTCACTCCGTCTCTCTGTCTCTGTTTCTTTCTCTCCGTCTCTCTATCTCCGTCCCTATGTCTATGTCTCTATCTCTCCGTCTCCGTCCCTCCATCTATGTCTCTCCGTCTATGTCTCTCTGTCTTCGTTCCTACGACTCCTTTTTTTCGTCTTGGTTTCTCTATCTCTTTCTCTCCATTTTCGTCTCTCCGTCCCTCTGTCTATGTTTCTTTGTCTCCGTCTCTCCGTCTTCGTCTTTTCGTTTATATCTCTCTGTTTTCGTCTCTCTGTCTTCTCTCTGTTTCTCCGTCTCTGTGACTTCGTCTCTACTTCTCTATTCCTACGACTCCATTTTTTCATCTTTGTCCCTCTGTCTGGAATACGTGATTAAAAAGAATGAATTCCTATCATATTTTTTCATTAATTTAAATAAAATTGAGTAAAACAAATTTTTAATTCATCATGATCGTAACAATTTTTATGCATATTGGAACTTTAATTAATCCTTTTTTTTCGAATATATTAAAACTAAATTTTAAACAGAACTGCAATATAAAAACTTATAAATTAAGGCCATGTTTTTTACTTTAAAGTTGGCTAATTTATTCATATTAATATAATATATAAAAATTTGGCCGAGTGACGTTAGGAGCAAGGTTAATTAAGCTCGTATGGATTAAAATTAAAAAAAGCGAAGAAAATATTTGCCAGATGTTTTATCATTAATTGATTCTATAAATATTAAATTTCATAAAAAATGGTTTTCAGAAGAAATTTTTATGTAAGAAGAAAAAAATGAACAAAACAAAATAAATAAACTCACAAAAAAACTTAAGCTAAAAACTTTAAATGAAGAATGTTTAATGATGAACATTGAACTTTGTTTTTATGATGTATATGTTTTTTTATATTTATGTATTTAATAAGTGGTAATTAATTAAAATTTTAAGAATGATTATTAATTAGAAAATTTAATTATCTGTATAAATAACATTTAAAATTTTTATTTCAGGACTTTTTATAAGTTTTCAGAAGTATTTGAAATTCTTATATCAAATAATTTCAATTTAGAAGTACACATGAATTTATTATTTTCATATAATGAATTTAACCAAAAAAGAAAAATCAATTATAATAGGTGAAGATGGATATGCTGGGCAATTGTGTTAAATAATAAACACATTGAAAAATTTAATCAAATTTTGAATAATCATACAAATTTTTCAATGCAACCGAATATATTTTTACAAAGGCCCGAAAATATTAATCCAGTTCCATTAAATCAAGATTACATACAAATACTTTTCTCCGGAAATCGGCATTTTGGTCACTGGATTTGTATCTATTATTCACAAAATGTAATTCATGTTTATGATAGTTTAAATAGTAATGGATTAAATGATGAACAAAAAATTTACATCAATAAACTATTTCCGATTCGTGAAAACTTACAAATATGTTTTGAAAAAGTTCAGTTTCAGATCAATCTTTTTGATTGTGGCATTTTTTTAATAGCGTTTGCAACACTAATCGTTAATAATTTGTGTTCTTGTGAAAGAGAATTTGACATCGAAAAAATGCGTAGACATTTCATAACTATGTATGAATCAAATTCAATTGTCATGTTTCCATTAGTAAAGAACAATTATACTAATATCAATTATAAAGCGATATCCAGAAATCAGCAAATTGTACATTACAAGGAATTGTCAACGATGAAATTAAATTTTCAAAATATAAATTTCGAATATCTTGAAGAAAAAAAGTTACAAAAATTGGCACTACAACAATTATATTTATTAGATAACATAAAATGTTTAGAGGCGACAAATTATAAACCAAAAACTTATCTACACAAAATTCACCGAAACCGTAATAAAAGAAAATATAAACAAACTAAAGAAAAAATTTTAAAAAGTAATTGTAAAAAAATTAATTACAATAACATTGAAGTATCTGAAAATGATATTAAACAAGAACCAATTCTGATATTTAACAATAAATTTAATAATAATAATAATATGAAAATTAACAGAAGTTTCGATTGAGAAATTGAAAAATTTAAATAGAACGCAACATGAAAATCAAATGAATTCTCAAAACATTAATCTAATTATGAAACTTGAAAATAATTTCAAGAGGGATGAAAATAAAAAAAATTATAAAAGTTGCAATTAAAAAATAAAAAATAATTAATTTTTTGCAACAAAAAAGTCAAATTTCTATCCAAAATGAATTTATAAAAAACAATTGAGAATCCTCAAACAAAAATAAGAACTTAACATATCAACAAAATCACAACTATGATAGATGCATCCATGACAAATCGTACTATAAATATAATAAAGATGAAGTTCTAGAAAATAGAAAACAATATCAATTGAAGAACAAACAAAAAATATTGAAACTTTTAAATGAATCTTATGAAAAAACTTAAAAACTTAAAATTTAATAAAAAAGATGGTAATTTAATTACTTCTGTAAAAAATAAAAATTATTATGAAAAAAACAAAGATAAATTCAAAACAAAAGAAAATCAAAGTGATATAAATTATTACCAAATAGCTAAAGATACATTGACCAATAATAATGAAAATTATATTATGGAGAATAATATTGGTGGTTTGAATTTTATTTTTGATTTCAGTGGTGCTAGACATTTTACATTAAGAATGTCAAGCAATAAGAAATTTATATCATTTTGTAAACAAGGAAATATAACATTAGAAGAAGACCTGGAATATCCTGAAGAGATGAAGAAATTACTTACAGGAAATTCTATGATAAGTAATAATTTTAAAAAATGCATAAGATCATAAATAGCACCCTAGCATTTGCTAGCTTTGGTGCAGCATTTGATATATTATTTAATAAAGATCCTCAAGTTGTACGTATTTGTAGACAAATATACCATAATACATATGCATTACATGCAAATAAAAATGAACCAAGAAAGTATGGACAATTATACGTATTTGATAAGGAAGAAGCTAATAAATGCCGCATACAAAACGATCTGAATTGTTTTATTGAATTATTGAATACATTAGATTCTCTAATTAGGAGAAATAATCCTTACGCAGCGGCTTATAAAATGATCCATGAAGTAGAAATTGAAGAAAATAATCGTTTTATTAAAAATGGAACTGTACCTAGGGACGTTAAAATGTTTATAAGATGAAACGATAACTGTAATAAGCATTGATATAATGAAGTTAAATGTAATAAAGTAGCAGTAGTTTTTGTAGGAAATGGCTTACCTATTGAAAGAGACATATGTATTTATTCAAAAGCAGAAAAATCAATAAGAATCCTGTATGTGAGTAAACACGTAGATCTTATGATTATATATCCACTTATATTCATGGGTTCAAATAAAAAAATCAGGAGTATATTTTATAAAGGAGAATCAAGATTCTTTAAGAACAGAACTTTATCAAGGCCTACTAGATTTCTTAAAAAATATAAAAAAACAAAATCAATAATAGTTAAAAATTGGAAAAATGTTTTATATTACCATCAACTTTTACAGGAAGTCCGTTTTACATCAAAATTTTCTTGATTCCATGACATTAGATCATTAAAAAAAATTGAAAAACCATATTTTTTCATTACTATGGCATGCAATCCAAAATGGAAAAGAATCACAAATAATATAGGACAAAGTGAAGAAGTAATAGATAGACCAGATATTGTTGTTAGAGTATTTTATCAAAAATTAAAAATATTAATAGAGCAATGAATGGAAGAAATGTTTAGAAGAATCATGTAAATCTCGATTCCTAAAAGCTTTTTGTCAATTATTTAGTTACATTTGTACATTTCACAATCCAATTAATACTCTAGAATTATATGAAAAATATAAAATCTATTTTTATCGTATTACCAAAAATGAATCAACAAAGAGAGTGAAGAATATGCATTAAGAATAATTAATGATATTTTAACTACTAATGGATTCCAATTAAGTGACTTCAATTTACCTACTTTAGAATACTATATTGAAAATAACGAAATCGAATATAGTACAGTAAATAATGTTGATAATATTCAGTCAATTATTGATAGTCTAACAAATGCTTAAACAGCTATTTTTAATACAGTAAAAAAATTCATTAAATACAAACTGCACTAAGAAGTATATATATATATATATATATGGGACGTTTCACGTCAACTCATCTAACAAAAAAATAGAATTCGTCGAAAATCTGTGAAAATGTTCTATTTGATACTCAAAATATACAAAAAAAATTTTAGAGGTCCAGGTCGAAGGGGTCAGGATTTAAACGTGATGGAATTTTTCAAATTTTCCAAATTTTTTGCTGAATAAATATTTTAATGAATTTTTTCCTCAAAAACTATCAATTTTTCGTTAAAACTTAATAGAATACTATTTCTTGGAAATTAGATGTAGAATTCACCTGAATTTTTGCAAATTATAATATACTGATTTTTACGCTTACTTGATCGATTTAAACATACTATTTAGTATATCTAAAAATCGAGCAGGTTAAATTGGCTTTTTAAAGTCTTATTTTTTTTGTTTTTTTATGAGGAAAAAATATACGAAGCCTCCAGTTGGGCAGCCTTCTCAAAGTTACTTAATTGTGCAAAATTGTCTGAAAAAATCGTTATTTTGGATCAATGATGAGATTCGTGATTTTTTTTCTGAAAAAGTATTGATTTTTGGGACAAATGTATTAAAATGTTTTTTATTGGAAATCATGTGTAGAATATGAAGATATTTTTACAAATTGTAATTTAAGACATTATGAACAATATATACTAAAAATTTAACAAAAAATAAATTTTAAAATTTCAAAATTTTATTTACAATTTGTGATGTTTAGCAAATAATGGTTTACAAAAATTTACATACATTTTACATACAATTTCCAATAAAAAACATTTTCATACATTTGTCCCAAAAATCAATACTTTTTCAGAAAAAAAATCACGAATCTCATCATTGATCCAAAATAACGATTTTTTCAGACAATTTTGCACAATTAAGTAACTTTGAGAAGGCTGCCCAACTGGAGGCTTCGTATATTTTTTCCTCATAGAAAAACAAAAAAATTAAGACTTTAAAAAGCCAATTTAACCTGCTTGATTTTTAGATATACTGAATAGTATGTTTAAATCGATCAAGTAAGCATAAAAATCAGTATATTATAATTTGCAAAAATTCAGGTGAATTCTACATCTAATTTCCAAGAAATAGTATTCTATTAAGTTTTAACGAAAAATTGATAGTTTTTGAGGAAAAAATTCATTAAAATATTTATTCAGCAAAAAATTTGGAAAATTTGAAAAATTCCATCACGTTTAAATCCTGACCCCTTCGACCTGGACCTCTAAAATTTTTTTTGTATATTTTGAGTATCAAATAGAACATTTTCACAGATTTTCGACGAATTCTATTTTTTTGTTAGGTGAGTTGACGTGAAACGTCCCATATATATATATATATATATATATATATATATATATATATAATATAGACGATCCAGGTAGAAGTGGTATGAGCTACTCATTAAATACAATTATAACTTATCTAAAAATTTATGGAATCAACTATTTAGTTGTATCATGGACAGGTATAGTGGCTAATTTATTACAAGATGGTGTGACAGTACATAGAGCATTTCAATTAATGTTAAACATATCTGAAGGCACAATATATAATATTAGTGCAAAGAGCGAAATAGGTAGAAAAATGAAAAATGTATCGATTGTTATTTGGAATGAAATCACAATGACATTTAAATACGCTTTTGAAGCCGTTGATCGCATGTTCAGAGATGTATGTGATAATAATCACTTGTTTGGAGGGAAAACATTTATCATATCAGGTGATTTTAGACAAACATTACCAATAGCAAAACATGGAAATAGAACACAGATAGTAGAAAATTGTGTCAAAAAAGAATAAAATTATTAAGAACCTGGTATTAAATGTATATAAACTTTGTTAATAAATTGGATGTCCAGGTTAGTTAAAATAAAATTGAAACAGCTCAAGATGTTACGTGGAGCATATTTTATTTTTCAGTAACGTTTCGTAGTGCTTTTAGACTACCTTTTCAGACTGTAAAAAATACATACAATACATGTTATACATCATAATCAATCAATAGGATTAAAAATCAATACACAACCTATTATCACGTAATACGCAGTATTTAGTATTTAAAAGAACAATAGTTCAGTTAATAATTTTATATATTTACAATTAATTATGAATTTCAAACAAAATATCATTATTTAACATACAGTAAGTATGAAGTCAAAGAAATAAGTTGTGTATATAACAAACATACTCAGAAGAGCAAAACCCAGACGTGAAATACCAAAATTCATGTCAAGTCGGTGTCACGACATCAAAAGAATTACTGTAAATGAAAGCTAAGGGTGTGATTCCAATAATAATGGTAAATATGTGAACACGGAAAAAGCATAACGTAGGAATAAAAGGAACCAAGAATAAAATTTTTGAATTTAAATAAGTTGATAAAATGTACTGATGCGTGAAGTTGATGAAAAGTTAATATTTTGAAAGAAAAATAATGTTTAAATTGGTTGGTGAAAGAGGGAAAAAATACTATTGTATGTATAACTAAGTTGATGAGTGTCTAATTGTAAATTGATAGAAGTGTTATTACTATTGATGTGAATAGCCTCAGATATTCTACGTTTCTTAAAGTTCCTCTCAACATCCAAAATTTTGACATTAGTCCAATCAAAAACGTGTCCTGTATTATTATGCATATGGAGAGAAACTACAGAATTAGCATTTTTACTTTTAATGTGTTCATTTAATCTGTCTTTAAGCTGTCTTTTGGTTTCTATATGGGCAATTCTCAAAAACTTCATTCATTTTTGTCACTCGATTTTTAACAATTCAAAATTCTATAATACAAGTTTCTGGGCAGGCACACACTTCAATAAGGGCTTCAATTACTAGTTTTTCAAAGTAGAATATGTAATTAGATTTTGGTATCGATTGGAATATTGCCCTTCACGGTATATAATTTTATACGTCAAAAATGATACTTTTTTTTATATTTTTCTACGTGTGTTTCTTGAGCTATAAAAAAAGGCGCATACTTTCGATCATTCTCAAATTTTTAGAGCATAATAAATACGGTTAATACAAAAGTTTGATCCTATCCTGGTACATGTGCCTTTCTTTATAAAGCTGTTTGACTAATTTTAATGTAGGTGTAATTTTTAGGCGAAAATTACGCTTACATTAAAATTAGTCAAACAGCTTTATAAAGAAGGGCACATGTACCAGGATAGGCTCAAACTAATTTTAATTTAGGTGTAATTTTTAGGTCAAAATTACGCTTACATTAAAATTAGTCAAACAGCTTTATAAAGAAGGGCACATGTACCAGGATAGGCTCAAACTTTTGTATTAACCGTATTTATTATGCTCTAAAAATTTGAGAATGATCGAAAGTATGCGCCTTTTTTTATAGCTCAAGAAACACACGTAGAAAAATATAAAAAAAAGTATCATTTTTGACGTATAAAATTATATACCGTGAAGGGCAATATTCCAATCGATACCAAAATTTAATTACATATTCTGCTTTGAAAAACTAGTAATTTAAGCCCTTATTAAGTGTGTGCTTGCCCAGAAACTTGTATTATAGAATTTTGAATTGTTAAAAATCGAGTGACAAAAATGAATGAAGTTTTTGAGAATTGCCCATATAAGAATCATTGCAAGATAAGCAGGTAAATGTATACAGCATGAGTGGAATTTAATTTTTTTAAGGGGTCTTTACCTAAAGATATAATATTGTTAATTTTAGTGTCAATATTGGGAATAATGGAAATGTTAAATTTATTGAAAAGGCGTTTGCATTTATAAAAAAATTTGGAATTAATGAATGGTATTGAAACAGTAGTGATGTTAATAGGATTCATATCTCTTTGTATATTAAGAGTTCTATTTTGATATTTAAGAAATTTTCTTCTATTCTTTTTATGTGTATCATAAAACTTCTTAGGATAATTGTTAATAGTTATAATAAAAAGTTTAATAGTTATAATGGCAGACTCAACTTTACAAATGAATTAGAAAATAACCAGGGCTTATGTTTTTTGGATGTTAATTTTAAAATCTCGGATCACACACTCATATATAATTGGTACAGAAAACCTTCTAACTCTGGTCGTTTCCTAAATTATTTTTCAAATCACCCTAAGAATTTAAAAATTAGCATGGTTTACAATCTTGTAGACCGTGCTATAAAATTATCATGCCCACAATTCCATAACGAAAATATACAAGCTGTAGAACATTTGCTTCACATTAACCATCATCCTAAGAAGTTTTATGATATACATATAAAGAATAGAAGAAAATTTCTTATATATCAAAATAGAACTCTTAATATACAGAGAGATATTAATCCTATTAACATCACCACTGTTTCAATACCATTCATTAATTCCAAACTTTTTTATAAATGCAAACGCCTTTTCAATAAATTTAACATTTCCATTATTCCCAATATTGACAATAAAATTAACAATATTATATCTTTAGGTAAAGACCCCTTAAAAAAATTAGATTCCACTCATGCTGTATACTTATTTACCTGCCTATCTTGCAATGATTCTTATATAGGAGAAACCAAAAGACAGATTAAATGAACACATTAAAAGTAAAAATGCTAATTCTGTAGTTTCTCTCCGTATGCATAATAATACAGGACACGTTTTTGATTGGACTAATGTCAAAATTTTGGATGTTGAGAGGAACTTTAAGAAACGTAGAATATCTGAGGCTATTCACATCAATAGTAATAACACTTCTATCAATTTACAATTAGACACTCATCAACTTAGTTATACATACAATAGTATTTTTTCCCTCTTTCACCAACCAATTTAAACATTATTTTTCTTTCAAAATATTAACTTTTCATCAACTTCACGCATCAGTACATTTTATCAACTTATTTAAATTCAAAAATTTTATTCTTGGTTCCTTTTATTCCTACACTGAAAAAAGGTTAGGGTATCGCAAGCGCCGCGTGTGGCTCAACAGCTGTACTGGGGTTTCGAGTCGAGGTAGATCTGATTTTAGCGCGACATACGTGCTAAATCAAAGAACAACACGAACTCAATATTTGCGTACAACGCATGCATCACATATTCGGCCTTGCACTGAACTAAATGAATGTGCACTATTCATACTTAATTTGAATACTGTATAATATAGATGTACCTCGGCATTTTATTTAAACATTAATCACACACTGTGATTAATGTTTAAATAAACTTTTAAATAAAGTAGAATATAAAATTATTATTAATAATATATTCATAATTACATTTTAGGTTATAAATGATATGTTTATTATATTTTATTAACACAATAGTGCATTAAAAAAAAATTATCATTTATTATAAAAATTGAATAATATACATAATTTTATAATTCATATAGGAATAATATAATGTTTATTATAATGATAGAGAAATACATACTTTTACAATCCATATCGAGGAATAATATAATGAGTTGATTTCTTTTTTATAGATAAAACTGGCATTATGACAGGCAAATTTTTAAATTCAATTAATATATTTTCATTTTTTTTTTCAACAACATACGCATGATAATGTTCATCGAAGAAAATTTCATTATATACAGTAATATAAAAATAAATTGTATCTTCTAAGTTTATTATTTCAATAATCTCACCGAATCGTAATTCTAAATCTTCCTCATGTAATGTTAAAAATGTCCCAATTTGATAATTGATTCCGCAGATATTAACAGAATTGTAGTATTTACACTGTTTATCACGCATGTCATCTTTAAAATAATTTTTAATTTCATTTGTAATAATAATAGAACCAAACGTTATTTCATTTTCAAATTGCGAAGTATGCATAAAATGGCACATTTTCAATGTTTGCTTGGTAGCAATCGTTTTTAATAAATTTTTTTTACAACTGGACGATTGTGCATTACTTTTAATGAGACGATGTCTCGCTTCACCTCTCATGCTCCAGAAATTTACAATCGGTCCATTTCTGCGTAAAATTCGTGGATAATGAGTCAGCAAATGAAATTTAGGTTTTAGACTTTTGTAAAATTCTATATAAAGTTTGTTAAAATTTTCTATTGACAATTCCAAGCGTTTTATGTCAGATTTAATTACTCTCGGAGACATTACTATATCAAGTATTTGACATAAATATTGATATAATTTATAATGCTCGTCAGGTTCAGGAATTAAATCTCCTATAATAACGCCAAAATATCGCACAAAGCACAATATTTCTGCGGCTGACATTTTCAAGTCCTGATAATTTAATAGTCTGTTTATTGTAATTTCTGGTGGTTTGTTCGAATTTTCTTGTCCATAATCAAAATTTTTCATTCTTGTATTTAGCATTTGTAAGGTGAACAGTTTTTTATCTAAAATAAATGTTTTCAAAAGTGAGTGCATTGTATATGAGCATACACCCTCTAGCACGTCGTGCATCATATCCACGGTAACATTATCCACAATATGGAAATCTGTGACATCGTGAAATGCACATCTTTCTTTTACGCCCGTCTTTGATGCATCATTTTGTTGGACGTGCAGATCATAATTTTCTTTAGTTCTAAGTTTGCTTGGATCTTCTTTTGTTAATATCCTCGCCTCTTTTGATGTTACCATACAAATGCGACAAAAATAATTACAATTAAACGATTCGACGAAGCCAAAGATGCCGTTCAATCCGAGGTTATCGCCTAAAATTAATACCAATTGAAATTTGACTCGCTGTATAATATTATTCACTGTTATTAGGATTCCGTCTTTGCTCAAATAATTTAATTCTTTTATAAGTTGAGAAAAAACTACAGCATTGCTACTTTTTTTTTTATCATCGCTATGTACTAAAGAATAAAATAACATGCTCTGCAACCGTGAAGCTAGATATGGAGGTAAATTTGCAATTGTCACATAAACAGCGGCGAATTTGTTAATGCCGACATGACTGCCAAGAGCATTACCTACCTCCAAATCATCAAAAAATAAGAATAGAGGAAAGACGATATCATTAACAAATTTAGCTGAGTACTTTTTCAACCATAACTCAGCCTGAGTTATGTTAGTAATAATACATGATTTTTTATTTAGTATTTTAGAATACTCGTACAATTTATTGAATATGCCTGGAATTTCCAAGAACATTTTTAAACTCTTAGATAGCGGTACGTAGACTCCAATCATTGTTTCTGGTATAAGTTTGACATTATTATCAATGATTTGGTCTGTGAATTTTAAACCTATTTCAAATTCTTGATAATCAATTAATCCGTGGCGTTTCAAAAGATTGAATCTTTTCGATTCCGTATCAACGTACTCAAAAATCTTACTGTGCTCAATAAAAATATTCTCTATCCTTTTCAAACAGTTTTCATCAATTTCATTTTTTAATTCAGAAATAATATCATTTTTTAAATCAGGTAAAAAAATATTTTGTATAAAAGTATTAAAAAATTTAACCACATCATCAACGACTTTTCTTGGTAAAGAATCATTGCCATATAGCGATAAAATGAAAGTTATAATATGATTAAGTAAAATAGTATAATTCATTTTCATACAATAATTTATTTTAACTATTTACAGAGTAAGTACAGTGGACACAGTTCAAGTAATAATTTTTTTTATTAAACCGCTAACGAACGAATTATTTTTTGTGAAATTGAAATTATATATTATTTTATCAATAAAAAGCCACGCGAAATCGCATACATTAGGAAATGCATTCAGGGACGATAAGCATTTGTAGCACGCTTCTACTGCTTTGACCGCGTCATTAAATGCGTATCTTTCTTTATTTAAAACTAAATAAATGGAGTCTAAATTTTCCACTTCACCGCAAAATATTACGTATGGATATACATCAAACCCTAAACTTTGTAACCAACTTTCAAAACGTTCTGTACTTTCTGCTAAGTTTCTTGTTTCCTAAAAAAAAATTATTTTATGATCTTAAGAATAGTAAAAGTTAAAGATATTTATTTATTGATTTATTTATTTCTTTTTTTTTATGTACCTGAACATGTAGAATGAAACTTTCAGCTATTTGCTTCTTACTCAGAGTTACTGTCTTCTCACCAACTTTGTAACTTTTTGATGCTTTGATAATTAAGGGCAATAGAAGTAGTGCTAAAATACTATCATGAGTACCTAAAATTATTTAATCAATGAATATTACATTATTATGAAATACAAAATATTAACTACAAACTGTAGATAGAAAGTATAATTTACACTACCTGCACTAATTAATTGCTCATAACTAGCATAAAATTTTTCCACATCAGGACTCCTCAATTTTTTATTTTTTGCAAGAATTTTACTGGCAATATTTGGCCAGTTATTGGAAAATAGAGTTGGATATTTGGAAATATCGCTCTGTTCCACTAAGTTATTTAGAGCTAAATTTTCCACGAACGTTAGAAAATCTTCTGCCAACTGTAAAAATAAATAAAATTATTTTTTAAATAATTCAATTGACATATAAAAAAATTTTCACATAAATATATTTATATTTTACCAATAATACTCCAAGAGGATGATTTAAACATGGGAAACTATTGAAGTACGTATCCAAAGGCACTGTCTTAACCTTTCTCTCTTTTCTCTGAAGCAATTTCATTCGTCGATCATAACACAATTTCCATTGGTTCACTACGTCAGAGACAGAGTATAAATCCCTGTTTGTGTCTGTCAAACATTTCAACTCTTTGTCAGCAATTTCTACAAATTAAATATTAAATAATTATTTTTTTGAAAAAAATATAAGGTTTAATAGTTCATTCCATCTAAATTTATTAAAAATTTCCACTTTGAAATTTCTAATTATGTAATCTATGGTCAATATTTATATTTCATAAAAAAACCAGAAGTTATATTTAATCGATCAAAAAATCTGGAAATTTATCATGATAAAACTAAATGTATACAATGTTTAATGTTCGATGGCTCATTTAACTTATTTTCAGTAAAAACTTTTCTTTCGTACATCCTCATTACAAAATTTTATAAAACTAGTTTAAAAAATTCACATTTAAAGTTATTTATTATTTCAAAATTTTAGTATTTGAAAGCACCATTAAAGTTAAAAATAATAGGAATAAGATATTGAATATAAATGTTCTATACGCATAGCCTAATCATGAAAATCTTTCAAATTTTCTATTTAATAAAATAAAATAAGTGAAATTGATCAATTACAATAAATAAATGATACAAAATGTATACAATTAAATGTAAATAAGATGCAAAGTTGTTTAAGTGTTTTTGAAATTATATTATCAACTTTAAGTAGTTATAAAAGTTTATAAAAATTATATTTTCTAAAAATTAGAAAGATTAAAGAAGTTCATCATAATTTATGAATGTAAATAACATGTACAATAACATAAACATAAAATAAATTTATGAAATAAATTATAAAACAAAGATTTCAATTTATAAATAGTAATCATTTTTTCTACAATTCTATTTTGTAACATTTTCAACTTAGAAATCATATTTATTTGAAATAGCATTACCTAAAATATCAGAGGATGATTCTTTTTTTGAGGAATCTTTTGCAGGAATAAATCCAACGTCTCGCAGATCCTTTCTCACTAACTTATAATAATTATACAAACATCCTCGAGTGTAAGTACACTCTCCTTCGTTGTTTGTACTCCTTGGTTCAAAAATAGTTGTTTGATCCAGAGTAGGAAACAGATCTATTATTTCTTTTGATATTTCTAAGAAAGCTTTTAATTTGATCCTATAAAACAAAATTCAAAAATATATTAAAAAAAGAACAAAATTAATTAAAAAAGACAAATTTAACGAGCATATCTCAACCATAAACCTGTCTTCACATAATAAGGAAAATTTTTACTCAAAATGTACACATAAAGACCATTACTTACTTATAATTAACCGGGTCCTTACTAATTTCATGCCAAACTACTAAATCTTTCAAAGCATTCAATTCGTTTGTATCAAAATCTTTATTTTTTTTATATATTTGCAAGATAACTCTACCTTTCAAAGATGAATACAAAAGCTTATATATATTGTTATTGACATCATATACGACAGCTAAAAGCAAACATTCATACAATCTCATCACATTAGACAATAATAAATTAGTTAAATATGATAAGATATTATATAGAAATGGGGAAAAACCTGATGTATTTGTATGTTGTGAATTTTCAGTTTGTAATGAGGATTTTTCTTCAGCAACAAAAGCATTAGGCATATTTATTTGAGGGTTATGATTCAAAGATTGATTAAATGGATATTGTGATTGATTAGATTTTAAATCTATGGAAGGATTAAATAATGAAAAATCTAGGTCTGAATCATTCATTTCAATTTCCATATCTTCCACCGAAACATTCATTATTTTATTTTTAATTTTTCCCTTCTCATAACTCCATTTTGCAATAAAATTTAGTATATCATTTTTATGATTTGTCAATAAGGTAACAATTAAACTAGAATTTAGTGAAAAAAACTGCTCATCTGTATAATTTTTAGCTAAATAAAAACAAACAATGAAACACATAAATAACAAATCACAACAAATTATCAAAACATTACAAAAAATACATGCATGAAAGGTTATGTTAGACATTGATAGATGAAAGACAGTAATGAATTTAATACTTACACTTAAAAATTGGCAGTAAATGAGGGAAATTTTTTTCTAAAAATGTTTCCATAGTAAACACTTTACAGCAATTCACAAATCAACAGGTGAAATTTAAACGTAAACTCTGTAACGGACTCGTAGCCGGTTTGAATGTAGTACGAACTATTTGCAAGAAAAGGGCGCTGCTATTTTATAGATCTTCACTTCTGCTATAGTATAGGATAACATAGAAGCGGCGAACGCGTGTGTGCTTTCCTAAAAGCGGACAGTATACGCTCTAAATGGAAAGCGCGAGTGTAGCTCTGCGATTAGAGCAGTACATGTCAGCAAGAGGGCGCCTGATGCGCTAACATTTTTTCAGTGTACGTTATGCTTTTTCCGTGTTCACATATTTACCATTATTATTGGAATCACACCCTTAGCTTTCATTTACAGTATTTCTTTTGATGTTGTGACACCGACTTAACATGAATTTTGGTATCTCACGTCTGGGTTTTGCTCTTCTGAATATGTTTGTTATATACACAACTTATTTCTTTGACTTCATACTTACTGTATGTTAAATAATGATATTTTGTTTGAAATTCATAATTAATTGTAAATATATAAAATTATTAACTGAACTATTGTTCTTTTAAATACTAAATACTGCGTATTACGTGATAATAGGTTGTGTATTGATTTTTAATCCTATTGATTGATTATGATGTATAACATGTATTGTATTTTGCTATATTGTATGTATTTTTTACAGTCTGAAGAGGTAGTCTAAAAGCACTACGAAACGTTACTGAAAAATAAAATATGCTCCACGTAACATCTTGAGCTGTTTCAATATTATTTTAACTAACCTGGACATCCAATTTATTAACAAAGTTTGTGTCAAAAAGCTATTCATGAGAACATTTTTAATGTATATCTTTGAAAAAAACTAAACGTTTATCGGAATCAGATGAAAAATTTAAAAATTGGTTACTTAGGAAATGGTAATTTTCATTCAAAATTCCAAAACAAATATTGTCAAAGGGCAATCTAATTAATGAAAGAGCACAGCCGGGTAAGCATGTCAAAAGTGCCTTTGACAAAATCGCTATCCAAACTTGACGTGCCTTTTCATCATCAAAAATTATGAATTTAGCCAAATTTTTAGACCTCTCAACTCTCCTGGGGTGAAATGGAACGACATTTTGTATTTTTTAGTTTTTTGGCTCTAGTCGCTTTTTTACGCGAACTTTAAAAAAAATTCCAGGAAGCAAAAAGAAAGATATTATTAAAATTAGTAAATTTACACAAGGAAAAAATTTTTGCCCGTAAATTCGAATTTTGACAACCGTTTGAAAATTTTAAATTAGTGTCATCTTGCCCCATTCATACCTGCAACTAAGAAAAAATTCTAAGTTATTTCTTGTAGCGAAAGAAATATGTATGCATATTTTTAGATTTTTTAAGTTGGTAGAAGATGGTCAAAAAAATTAAAAACCATATTTTTAAGCATTTTTGCATATTTATAGACTTAAGGATGAGCTAGGGCACTGTCAAACAAGATATTGAGTCTTACAATTGACTCTAGCATCCTGCCGAAACATAAAGAATGCAATATAAACATTGTGCAACCATCCCCTGTCGGTAATTCGAAGCTGTAATTGGTAAAAGCCGCATTTTTTCAATTTCGATTCAAACGTTATTTATATAAAGAGATATTCACTATGAGTAACATTATTTATAAAATTATGAATAAAATAGAAACTTTGAATAATTTATTTTAACCAATCATTTACACTTGGCGGAAAGGATATTTTTTGAATGTTAACCTCAAATGGCAACATCGCTTATTTTACCACAGGGGGGTTATTCACTAACTTCTCAACAATAACGATTGACTTAACGTTTTGACGTCGAAAAGCGTTAAGGATTCTACTCTTTCAAGTGATCGACAAACACATATGAAAAAATGTTTTAGTTTATTATTAAATCTTTTACAACAGACATTTACAACATATTCAAAATTAAAATAATTTCAAATAATTATTATATCAAAATTAACATGATTACAAAAAAAATTGTATAAGTTTTTGACACATTTATACGCAAATAAATTATAATTTTACTAGTTTTTTATAGATTTATATTAGATCTTGTATTCTCCACACATTCAGTATCAGGATTTCAAATGGACAGTTGATTGGGACATTATAAAAACTTAAGTAATATTTTATAACTTGTTTAATTTTATATGCCAATAATTATATATCCAAAATTATAATTGGAAAAAATATCATGATCCATTCATTTTAAGTCCCAATACAGAGAAAAAAGGAATTTAACAGTATTTGCCTTAAAACACACAACACGTAACATTCATATTAGAAATATATCTGTATTCATGTTTCTATTATATATTCTTCTAACCCAACATTATCCAAGCCAACATTTTTATTTTGAAAGACGAAATTTTGAAAACCAATATTTTTAAGTTCTGCAGACTACTTAACAATTCAATCGAGAAACTGTAGTTGTTGCTATAAAATATAAAATGCAAATTTAGATTAATATATAATTTTATTAAAAAACGTTTTTTATCGGTGATAAGATAAGTTTATTTAAAACAATATTTATATTATTTATTTCTGTTCGTTTTTATTAAAGTACATATAATTTACTTTATAACCTGCACATCCAATTAAATTTTAAATTATACACAATTTATCATTTAATCATGTATGATTACAAATAATTTTTATGATCACTAATGTAAATAATAATAAAATAATGTTTCCTTTACCTATATATATATAGGTACATACATACACTGACAGAAAAGATATCTCGATCCTCTTAAATATAACTTAAAATCTGTGAAGCAAGAAATTAATTTAAACATCTAGTTACCTACATCTAAGAAATTATTTTTCCATTTGAATGATAACATCAAATTGGAGTAATTTTTTTGCTTCTAGAAATCTTTTCTGTCAATGTATATACATATGTTATGCATAATATAATGTTTAACAGTTTAACGTACGATTTACAACCAAGCTTCAAATTGGTTGTAAAATTTGTCGATAAAATCGACTTAGCGCTTCAGTTTAGAAGTGTAACGGTTGATTTTTCAGAGGGTTTAGTCTCTGCAAAATCTGACCGTTGTTTTCTTTATCTATATATTTATTTGACCCGAAAAATAATCGATACAAATCCAATGCAATAATGAGTTCATTACTTCATATTACGAACCTCTATTCTTATAATATTTGTTGGAGAATATAGTATCAAACATTCAATATAAAAGTATTACTGCGTATTTCTTAAATATTCCAAAAAAATTTAAATAGAGTGATAACAATAAAAATGAAAGAAAAAATGTCGTAATAATGGATGTTTTACATTGGATAAAGAAAATCAAAACAAACTTAATTATTTTACTTCATTCTTAATTAACTCTTAAATTTTATTGTGGCTTACATGATAATAGAGAAACAGAAATTTGACACATTTTATTCTAATTGAAATAAAAATTTGCATTTTTAATCAAATCAAAACCCATACAATAATACTTTGGTGTACATACAAAATATTTACGTTCATGAGTGCAATGACTATATTTCTATTAACTTTGTACATGCATAAAAAAAAATTTAATAAACTAAGGAAGAACATTTTTTTCTTATTGGAAACAAAAAAATTCCTTGCATCAGAAATATTTATGTACCGAGATTTTTAATATAAAATTCTGTTTATGATATGCATTTTAATAAAATTATAATTTCAATTGCTATTCAAGTTAAGTTGGATGTTTAATTATTGCATATCAGCTGTTTATATATTCGATAATTTTACTAAAAATAACACTTATCTGTAAAAAAATTTATATATTCCGCTGGCCAGCGCAAACAGCATTGCCGGCATTCCAACGAGCAGGCGGACTCACGCTCTTCCCGTTGCTCTGCATAACACTCGTTCAATTACAGTTCACTAGGTCGTACTTTCGAGTCGTCTTTACATTTTAAATCCGAAATTTTATTCAATTTAGTCAGTAAAAGAAAATAAAAAAAAACGTTTGTTACTTCAAATTTCCAGAAAAACATATATTTGAAAAATAATGTCAAAATTCTGTAAAACCCGCAAAAACCAGTAAAATTCTAATACCATAAAAGTTTTGAGATAAATTGATAAACTTTCTATGAACTTTATTTTCTTAGCATGAAAATACAACAAAAATATCTAGATTGGTACATGTAAATTTAAATAAAAATGTTAATTTGTTTTCTGAATTAAAAATGGCTAATAAAATATAAAGTCACTTAGGCCCCGCGGCCTAAGTGCTGTCGTACTGCCTCTTGGCCAAGTCCTCGCGCGTCTGATTCTTCAATCCACAACGTCAACGCTGTTGCACTTCAAACAGCGTCAACGGTCAAGAAGGAGAACAGTAAGAAAGAGAAGAGACAACAATTCTTTCCTTCCTTGTTCTTCCTCCATCGCTGTGCATGAAGTTTTTACTCTCCCAGGCTCTTTACTTTCTTAGCTACGTATAGCGGAGAGAGAGAGAGAGAGAGAGAGCGGGGGAGAATATGCTGCGTTGAACGATAAGGAGTGTAAACTCTTGGCCTTGACTGCTTTTATGTCTTTATGAATTTAACATAGGGAAAAATTTTATACGTTTAGTTTAGATTAAATTCTTAATTATTTTTAAAAAAATTGAAATCTAAATTTCGTCACTTAACAACAAGATTTTCGTCGTTACATCAACTTAATAAGCCCCCTGGGGGCTTATTCAGTAATACCGTAACGTCTAACGGCAAGCTTAACGCCGACACGCGCATGCGTAGTAATCATTTTCCAGCAAATACTATCGAATATCGCGAACGTTATCAGAGATCATGTTGACGTAACGACGAAAATCTACTAAACTGAAGCGCTAAGTCGATTTTATCGACAAATTTTACAACCAATTTGAAGCTTGGTTGTAAATCGTACGTTAAACTGTAAAACGTTATATTATGCATAACATATGTATATACATTGACAGAAAAGATTTCTAGAAGCAAAAGAATTACTCCGATTTGATATGATTATTCAAATGGAAAAATAATTTCTTAGATGTAGGTAACTAGATGTTTAAATTAATTTCTTGCTTCACAGATTTTAAGTTATATCCAAGAGGATCGAGATATCTTTTCTGTCAGTGTATGTATATACCTATATACACTGCCGTTCAATTGCTTTTGCCCACCCTAGAGTAAAATTTATTAAAATAAAAAGTTTTTTATCTCCGGAACTAATGATCGCATCTTCAAATTCCAAACGGTGTTTGAAAAATTAGTCAAAAATCTTTAAAATAAAGTGAGTCCGGTATAAAAAAAAGTCATTTTCTAATTGCTTATAGCAATGTGAAAAAATTTTTTTTTACTAATTTTTTTTGCCTACATAAAAATAAATGCCATTTTTATGGAAATTATGATATCGAGAAAAAACCAAATGAAATTTAAAACTCTAATAGTCCTCTTTAAAATGAGCTAAGTAAAATGTTTTTATGACTTTTTTAACCATAGTTATGATGATTTTTCGAAAAAAAGACCTATTTTTTCAACCATGATTATCTCATAAACTAAGAAAGATAGAAAATTTTGTATTAAAGAAAAAATATTTTATTTTTAGTCTAGAATATATATATTTTGTGACCAATAAGTTTCAGGAGAAAAATTTTTTTTTACTTATTTTTTTAGGGAAGTTTTATGAAAAATTAGTAAAAATTTTAAATTAAACGAGTAAAAAAAAATTTTTTCCCCCAAACTTATTGGTCACAAAATATATGTATTCTAGACTAAAAATAAAACATTTTTTCTTTAATACAAAATTTTCTATCTTTCTTAGTTTATGAGATAATCATGGTTGAAAAAATAAGTCTTTTTTTCGAAAAATCATCATAACTATGGTTAAAAAAGTCATAAAAACATTTTACTTAGCTCATTTTAAAGAGGACTATTAGAGTTTTGAATTTCATTTGGTTTTTTCTCGATATCATAATTTCCATAAAAATGGCATTTATTTTTATGTAGGCAAAAAAAATTAGTAGAAAAATTTTTTTTCACATTGCTATAGGCAATTAGAAAATGACTTTTTTATACCGGACTCACTTTATTTTAAAGATTTTTGACTAATTTTTCAAACGCTGTTCGGATTTTGAAGATGCGATCATTAGTTCCGGAGATATAAAACTTTTTATTTTAATAAATTTTACTCTAGGGTGGGCAAAAGCAATTGAACGACAGTGTATATATATATATACACTTTCGTTCAATTGCTTATATATATATATATATATATATATATATATATATATATATATATATATATATATATATATATAAATATATATATATAAAGGGAACATTATTTTATTATTATTTACAATAATGATCATAAAAATTATTTGTAATCATACACGATTAAATGATAAATTGTGTACAATTTAAAATTCAATTGGATCTACAGATTTTAAAGTGACTTATATGTACTTTAATAAAAACGAAAAGAAAAAAATAATATAAATATTGTTTTAAATAAACTTATCTCATCACCAATAAAAAACGTTTTTTAATAAAATTATATATTAATCTTAATTTGCATTTTATATTCTATAGCAACAACTACAGTTTCTCGATTGAATTGTTAAGTTTGCTGCAGAACTAAAAAATATTGGTTTTCAAAATTTCGTCTTTCAAAATGAGAATGTTGGCTTGGATAATCCCGAGTAACCTTTTCGTTACGGCAACCATCTTCTCTTAGTTGGGCCATCTTCGGCTGCCGAAGTCGGGCCGCCATATGGGTGAGGCGTGGTGGCGAGCGTGGGCCTACGACGGCTAGCCAAAAATTGTATAGATTTTGTCATAACGTCGATGTGTATCTTACATAACCACAAAAAATTTTTAGTGTATTATCATACGATGTAAACACTGTTTTTAATTGAAAATTAATAATAAGTAAATAAATTAATAAAAATAATTTACTTTCGACTTGAGTTGAACTCGTTTAAAATTAATTCTAAAATTCTGCCTAAATACACGGACAAATACAACCTAAAACCAATCAATAAAAACATGGTAAAAAACTAATTTTTCTCGTGGAAATGAGAACTAATTACCATAGATAATATAATCTAGTTATTTAAGTAACTCGAGCTATTCATATTCTGTCGAGTAACTTATATTTTCTTGAGTAATTTGTATTTTTTTCGAGTACTCAATTTATTCGATTAATTCATATTTTTTCTGGTACTCGAGGAAATTGAGTAATTTATATTTTTTTCGAGTACTCGAGTAATTCGAGTAATTCATATTTTTTCGAGTACTCAATTTATTCGATTAATTCATATTTTTTCTGGTACTCGAGGAAATTGAGTAATTCATATTTTTTTCAAGTACTCGAGTGATTCGAGTAATTCATATTTTTTCGAGTGCTTGGAACGAAAATTCAAGTAACCCTCAAGTGCAAGTACTCAATTATCGAGTCAAGTTTTTTCTTAGAGTTTAAGCTGAGTACTTGAAACTATCAAGTACTCAACAAAAATATAAACTCGACTAACCAGTGTTACTCGAATAACTCAAGATACTTGAATTTTTTCACTAAAAGTATTTTAAAAAGTAGACAGTTGGTTGAACAGTCAATCGATTGGTCACCATTGGAAATCAGCTGTTTGCTTATACAAATAATTGTACACAAATTCTACGATTTTATAAGCTAGATTTGGCTGCCCTCTGAGGGCCCCCTTTCACCGCCACGCCTCACGCCGATTCGGAGCCACTGCGGCGACAATTCGGCAAGAGTTTCGGTGCCACTAAGGGTGGTTCGGCACCAACTGCACGCCGAAGTGAAAAGGTTACTCGGGATGTTGAGTTACAAGAATATATAATAGAAACATGAATACAGATATATTTCTAATATGAATGTTACGTGTTGTGTGTTTTAAGGCAATTATTTTTGTAATCATGTTAATTTTAATGTAATAATTATTTGAAATTTTTTTTATTTCTTTGAATATTTATGTTGTAAATGTCTGTTGTAAAAGATTTAATAATAAACTAAAACATTTTTTTATGTGTTTATCGATTACTTAAAAGAGTAGAGTCCTTAACGCTTTTCGACGTCGAAACGTTAAGTCAATCGTTATCGTCAAGAAGTTAGTGAATAACCCCCCAGGCATAAGACAATTCCGAATTATAGAGCAAATTTCGCATCATCGTTACTTATTACTTAATGACATAATTTTAGTAAACAAACAATATTACTTTCTTTTTTCATGATCCGAATTATAATTTCATTAAATAAAATTTTTATTTCTTAGTTCAATAATCATATAGAATCTAATATTGTGAATTTAAATTATATAAGCAATAAAATTCAAGTTGTTATAATTTGAATTTTGCATGAATAACCTGTAAGAAAAAACAAAATAATCATTATGCGAAACTCAATGCATAATTCGAAGTTTTTTTATGTCTGTGGTGAAATATTCAGTGCTGCCATTTGAGGTACACATTCGGAAAAATATCCTTTTCGCCAAGTGGACATCATAATTATAGAAAATATTATATAGAATGTCAATAGTAATAACATAAAAAGAAGAATCAATCTTCGTCGCTGTCTTCGATGAATCATGCCGAAAAATACCTAATATAAAAATTATTCATTTTGATGTACTACAAAATAACATAAGAATCTTATAAATATAGGCATAGTATTACAATGGAATAGAGATATAGAAAGGTGCACAAAAAAACGTGCGTGTTTGGTTGCAATCGTCAGTGATCTTATTCATAGCAAAATACTTTACTCAATGAGTCTTTTTCAATTTTTTATTAAATAATAGTATATATACATTTCCTTCAATAGATAAATATCACACAAGCACTTTATATTTATTGTAATTGGATTTTAATATTATCTTAATTAAAATGGAAACATTTGTAAATACTGCCTATCAAGTACATATAAATATCGAGCCCAGTTTTGATACCACTAGATGTCATATCGATATCATTCATAGCGAATATGATAAAACAGTTATTCCGTGAGCAACTGCACCTGTTAGCAGCGCACTGTGTCGTGGTGATCGTTGTGCAAAGCTCTTCTCAGGGAATGTAAGAGACTCGCCCCCACTATCAAAGTCTAATGACTTGTATCTACAACCGTGGTATTTACCATACCTTAAAAGCCTCATAAGAGGGAATTCAACTAGAGCTTCCAAATCTACCTTGGCTTGGCTAAGGCTCGAATTCATAGTCGTGACTTGAGTGTTAAGTGTCACTTGGAACTTAAGTATCGTTATTTGAGTATCAGCTGTTACTTCAATTGAGTGTGACATCTTTACCGACGACTATCATATCTGCATGGTTTTATATTTCATATAAAAAAATGAAGTAACAGCTGATACTCAAGTAACTATACTCAAGTTCCAAGTTGTACTCAACACTCAATTCATGACTATGAATTCAAGTCTAAATGACGCGCAAAGCTGCACATAAACGTGTGAAATCTAAATAGAAAAGTACTTTTGTTCAGGAACAACAAAACAAATATAACTTAAATAAAATTTTTTTTCGACGAACAGACCTGAATGTATTCTAGATGTTTTTATAATGTAGCTGATATTTACAGATTATAATTTTACTATACACAACATTATAAACATTATACATAAGATGAGTTTCAATGCATAAAATTCTTTGTTGGACGAAAATAAAAGTTATATTAGGGATATGAGGTCTTTTTGCACTAACGTGAATTGTGCGAGTCCGTGCGTAGCTTTTCGCGGTTTTGCGTGCTTACGTGGTCCTAGTCTAAACCCTTCTAGAAGCAATTGGCATCCAAGTGTAATGTTTTCTCTTCAACCGTACAAATTTTTTAAGTTTGACTGAATATCTTGAAATCGGATAAACAAAACTTTTCGCAATATATTTTTGGAACAAGCAAATAATATCCTGCATATAAAATCCTGTTTATCATATACTTAAAAAAAAATTATTGTTGGTAAGTTGATATTGATCCTATCAACATGTGTGGATACGATAACGATCCTTGTAACTTTTTTGGTAGTTTTTCATAACAAATGGATAAATACTGTAAATAGTTAATAGTTTAAAAAGTGTACTCCTAAATAGTAATGTGTTACTAATACTACTTATAAATATTTCAAGACGTTGTAGATATTGAAAAGAATATGCATATAATTGATTGAATATTGATTAAGTTTTATGTAAAAATAGAAGTAACAAAATATTGATATTTATCACAAAACTATTTTGTTTAAATTTTGAATATAATATAGTATAGTAAGTTATTATGATGTAGAAATCTAATAAAAATTATATGTAAGATATTGATTGAGCAGTGAAAGAGTGAATCAATGAAGAAGTTTATTGAATGCGTGTCTTTGAAAAAATAGAATAATAAAAATCGGTTCGATATTGTGTTTATCATAGGTGAAAGTAATATGTTGGATATTCCGGTTTAAGAGTGCACATCTTAGTTCAAACCTATCACCTATGTTATTTTTAAAATATCATCAGTGTAATGACATTAACAGTGATCAGCTTTTTGCATGAGCTTTCCTATACTGATCTGATCTAATATAAATGTATATTATATTAGGTCATAATATATATATATATATATATATATATATATATATATATATATATATATATATATATATATATTTTATTGGGACATTTCACGCCAACTGATAGAGCAAAAAAATAAAAATCGTTGAAACTCTAAGAATTTATTCTCTTTGTTACCCGAAATATGTAAAAAAATTTTCAAGGATTTAGATTGAAAGGATCAAGAGTTACAGGACCTCAAAATTTAAAAATTTTTCAAAATTTTTGGAAAAGTCCCAACTTTATCATTTTTTTTCTGAAAATCCTGATGTTTTGGAGAAAAATGCATAATTACACTTCTTGTTGTAAATGAAAAAGAGAGTTAGCAGGATTTTTTACAGACCTGAATCTCGCAGTTTTCTGATTGGCTCTTATATGTATAACATGGTTATTAAAATTATTTAATGTTTGCCGCTGCCAAAATTGGCTTTTGAAGGCTTATTTTTTTCTATTTTTTATTAACTTTAAAATAAATTTTGGTTCGTGTAAGCAAAAGTCACCAATAAGGAGTTATCACAGTTTTAAATATACATTTTCATGTAAAATTTATTTTTTTTATTGAAAATAGCCTGTCACATACTAAACATAAGTATCTGGTTTTAATATTCAAAAACTATTAAAATAAGTTTAAAAATCATTTAGTAAAATGTCATTTATCAATTATAATCCTAATTATTAATGAAATAACACTCGTTATTATTATAATTACAATTAATTTCAAAGGAAAATTAGACTCTGAATTATTCCAAAATCAAATGATTATTTTTCAATAAAAATTTACTTATTTCAAAGAATTGATTCATCAATAAAAAAGAATAATTAAATAATTACTATTTTTCTTACCTTAACTTTCTAGAAAAAGTATCTGTTCAATAGAAAATGATGATAGAATTTTGGAACACACACTAAATGAATTTTTTGGGGATGATTATAAACAAAAACTTTCTGACTACCCGTCTATATTTATTTATTTAAATATATATTTTTATTTGTATTCAACCGATAGAAGTATTCTTTAACTCAAAATACTATATATTGAATGTTAGTTCATAATTTTTTATGCATATTATTTTAATGGATCTTTTGAGTTATCCGCACTTAAGTTTAATCTCATAAATCTTTTTACTGTAGCGAAAAACTAGATTAAACGCACCGTTCATTGATAGACTTGGATTGGAAATATTGTTAAAAGAAGGAGTTTTGGTATGCCCTTAAGACCGTTACATATGAAAAGTAAATAAGATGTTAATTACCAGAACATTCTCTTAGTTTTATAAATTGTTTTTTTTCAGAATATTATGAAGAACAAATAATAAAAATATAGTTCAAATTATATTCATTGGGTGGAGAAAGAAAAATGGATTTTGATCCATGAACAGCTGTAGATACAGCTGTTAAAATTGCTGAAACTGGATACACGCAAAGAAGAATGGTAAAAGTTTAGAAGATCTTACAAGGAGAGTGTTTCACCTTCGGGTCACCGATTTTGCTCAAATTTTGGGAATGTTTTCTGGATGCAGAAATATGAAGAAAGCCAAAATTTTAGAGACCAACGCTCAATATTTCTCTAGTTACAGGCAATTGAAAAAAATCACTAAAAAAGTTACTAGATTTTCAAACGCTTATAGTTCCTTAGCATTATTAGCTAGAAGCTTGAACCTTTTTTTAAATGAAAGCTGAGCTAAAATCTTTTTGAAATAGTAGCTATAGCATATCGAAATATTATTTTTTCCCAAATTAATAGCGTACTAAAGATTGGACCCAATTTCAGCTTTTATTATTAATTAATGTTTCAAACAGAAAATTCAGGTCTAATCTTCATTGCGCTCTAACTTTGGAAAAAAATAATATTTTAAGATGCTATAGGTGCTATTTCGAAAGTATTTGAGCTCAGCTTTCATTTAAAAAAAAGATATAAGCTTCTAGCTAACAATGCTGAGAAACTATAAGCGTTCGATAATCTAGTAACTTTTTTAGTGATTTTCTTCAATAGCCTGTAACTAGGGAATTATTGAGCGTTGGCCTCTAAAATTTTGACTTTCTTGATGTTTCGGCATCCAGCAAACATTCCCAAAATTTGAGCAAAATCGGTGACCCGAAGTTGAAACACTCTCCTTGTTAGTTTACATTATGATATGACAGTTGAAAATTCTTTTGTTGATATTGTTTAAATTCTTTATCGTGTAGATTATATGAATCCAACGTAGATGGAAGGCAAAGACTGTCTTATTGATTATAAAAGAGTTCTTGATGATATATTAAATTTACATCAACGTACAAAATTGAAAATCCATTAGACAGCCCTAGTATTATTAAAGTAACCCCTGAACTTTTGATGTCAGAGAAATATTCTTGTGTAAGTTAAGAATTTAAGCAAGAATCAGCTCAAGTTTTAAAAACAGTTGCAATTATAATTGCTAGGATTAGACAACATATTAAACCAGATGTCCCAGTTTACAGGTATATTATACGTTCAACTGTGTCACAACTTCTTGAATTTATTCATACAAGCAAGAAAAAATATACAAAAGCAAAAATTGAACTAGTCACTACAGTTGGTGCTTTAGCTGCATAAAGTATTAGAGAACCTGGTACTTGAATAACCTTAAAAACTTTTCATTTTGCTCGTGTAGCACCTATGGACATTACTCAAGATGTACCTTATATTAATGAAATTATTAATGCTTGTATAAAAATCAGTATTCTAATTATAACAGCTCATTTAATGTAATTCATTGTAATAAAAGCCTCTATCATTTCTTTTAAGCGCATGTTCCAAAATGATATCATCATTTTCCATTTTACTGATACTTTTTATAGAAAGTTAAGGCGAGAAAAATAGTGATTATTTAATTATTCTTTTTTATTGATGAATCAATTCTTTGAAATATCATGTTTAGTATGTGACAGGCTATTTTTAATAAGAAAAATAAATTTTACATAAAAATGTATATTTAAAACTGTGATAACTCCTTATTGGTGACTTTTGCTCACACGAACCAAAATTTATTTTAAAGTTAATAAAAAATAGAAAAAAATAAGCCTTCGAAAGCCAATTCTGGCAGCATCAAACATTAAACAATTTCAATAACCATGTTATACATATAATAGCCAATCAGAAAACTGTGAGATTCAGGTCTGTAAAAAATTCTGCTAACTCCCTTCTTCATCTACAACAAGAAGTATTATTATGCATTTTTCTCTGAAACATCAGGATTTTCAGAAAAAAAATGATAAAGTTGGAACATTTCCAAAAATTTTGAAAAATTTTTAAATTTTAAGGTCCTGTAACTCTTGAGCCTTTCAATCTAAATCCTTGATAATTTTTTTACATATTTTGGATAACAGAAAAAATAAATTCTTAGAGTTTCAACGATTTTTATTTTTTTGCTCTATCAGTTAGCGTGAAATGTCCCATATATATATATATATATATATATATATATATATATATATATATATATATATATATAATATAATATATGGGTCTATTAATTATTTTTGTTTCTTGCTTGAAATTTTTAATGTGTTAAAGTATCATTAATGTTTATCTGAAAAATTATTAATGAAGGTTATGTAACAAAACAATTTTAAATCCTAGCATTTTATTTCATACATTAAACTCATTTCAGGATAATAGAATGCTATTTTTAGCTTATTTTTTTCATTAAACTTTGAATGGCTTTTTATGTTGCAATTTCGATGAAGATAATGTATAGAAGCTCCTGTTTTTTATCAAAACATTATTTGTAAAAGTAGTCTTAATGACTGAAAGAAAAATTTTAAAACACTTTCTAATTAAATTAAAAATAAAAATGTAAACAGTCATTTTATTGCAAAAAGTCAATTCTTTACTATTTATATATTTTATTGTTAGATGTACTATCTAAATACAAAAGATAATGTCATTTTTGCTAGTTTTTTATAGATTTTATCATGGATTTATAAAGCTCATTTGTTAAAATTCCATTACTATCAAAAATATTTTTGATTAATTCTATTACAGTTCTCACAGAAAAAAATTCTTAAATAACATTTCTTCTGTCCATGCATTACTTTTTCTTTGATAAGATCCAGATATTTAATAGCACTGATTCATCATTTGTAATATAATTTGCATGAATTATGAGAGAAAAGTAAAAATTTTAACACAAAATAAAATATAACATTTAGCGAATAAACATAAATAGTCTTATATATAAACTCACATATATATATACTAGGGGGGGGGGGGCTGCCTTCCTGCTCGCGCTGCTCACCAACCCCCGTTAATATTTACATTATGTCAGCCAGTAATGAAATTTGTACTGACCAAAAGTATTAAAAAAATTAATATTAATTATATATTTGCTCAGACAGATTTCCACACCACCCGAAGAGGTACTGTCAATAATACCTTACAATTAATAATTTATAATATAAATTAAATAATAAAAAATGTATGGTATTATGGCGCGTTGGTTTTTTTTGTTTTATTTTTAATAATTATATAAAATCAATTATATTAATTTTAAGTTATTTTAAGATATGTTAAAATTAATTACAATTTTTTTTTTATAAAATTATTCAAAATAAAACCATGGTTACCTTCGCCTATAGCCCTACACAACCATGAGAGTCTATATTCTTTCCTTCTTATACCATAGACTCTATTTACAATCCATCTTCCACCATCAGTATTACATATGTAAACAAAGTTCTAAAAGTCATTTTATAATTTGTACAATTTGTTATTATATTATTGTTATATAACAATTGTTTAATTAATATTTATCTCTTTTAAATCTTTGTTTAAGTATGTTTATTAGAATAATTATTATAACTTGATATTTTTCAATTAAATATTATTGTAACATGTCTTACAATAATATAGAACAGAAATTTTTTTTATTGTAATTATTCTAAATTTAAAATTTGATACTTGATTGAATTCCATGTTTTTTAATATTATTATTATTAAAAATTTTCCAAATATTTCTTATATTTGAATATTAATTATTATTATTTTTTTTATAACATTTAGTATCTTTAATTTATATACTCAAAATTAATATATTTCCTTTTCTTTTAAATATTAGTTTTATTCAAAGTATATATTTTACAATAAATTTTAATATCATTATGATAATCATAATATTATTAATTAATATATTTCATAAATAAAACGATAAAATTAGATAATATAATTTTTCCTTATTTATTAATTATTTTAATTTTATTTTTAATATATCTTAATTTCATATTTAAGTTTTTTGGATGTATAAAATATATATCTATATTGTTTTCTAATATCCTTGACTTTTTTGCTAGTATTAAAAAAGATATATTAAAATAATTGTTACAAAATTAATAGAATGTATTTTCATGTTTGTTTTTTTTTTTAAATTATCGATTATTTATTTAATAATAAATAATTTTTAATATTATTCATTAATTAAAAAAATCAATATAATATAATACATAATGATATGAATTTTATTAATTTTTTTTTGTCTCATAAAATATTTTTTTATTTATTCTTTAAACATTTTATTATATTTAAATTCAATTAAAAATGTATAAGTTATAGTAGGATTCTATTTGATTTATTTAACGTTTGATGCCCATATCATAATTATAATGATATTAATTCAATAAATTACTAATCCATGTACGTCATAAATAAAATTATAAAGTGAGTATTTTATTAAATTTTATTTATTTTTTTTAAATATATCTGAATGCAATTAAGTCTTTTTGATGTATGAAATATATGTTAAATTACTGTTTTAATATATTTGATTAATTTTCTGTTATTATAAAAGATATATTTATTATTTTTATTGATTTATTACTTAAATATATTTTATATTATATTTTATAATATAAAAAAATTATATTAGCAATACGTAATAAATATTTATAATATATTGTATTATGAGTTGTGATATAATATTCCATTATTGGATCACGTATTTCTTACTTATATTGAATAATTCTATTTATCATACATTTATAATAATATGTTACGTTGTTCCAATTTTTAAAATGAAGTTTTTCATTTTCAATACCGATATAGTTTTTAATTACATTATTTAATCTAGATAAATCTGTATTTTTATTCAAATTTTCCATATATTCTTCGTACTGCTCTTGAAACCGTTCAAATTCGTTTATTTGGTTACTTAAATCATCTAATTCTTCTTGATGTTGTAAGTTTTCTACAACAATGTATTCATTTGAAACTGGATCCCATTCCATTTTATAATGATTCAATTATTATTAGTATTAATTAAATTGTACTTTAAATAACTTTGTTATTATTTTTTTTTATAAAATATTTGAAGTTTATTTTTATTTTCTTTTTTATTATTTTTTTTTTTTTTATTATATTCACGGGCATTACTGTTCTTTTTAACACATAGAAATTAATTTAATACAACACAGTTTGACGTATTATTTAACGTAGTGTCAGCCCACGGCTATTAATTTTTTCATATAGAAAATTTAAAGTATGTTTTTATTTTTCGTTTTATTATGTTATATCTGAAAAAAACAAATGTTTTATTAGTATGAAAGAAATATAAATATATTTTCAATATTAGAAAAATTAAAGTTTTTTTTTTGTTATTTCTCTAGTACTTCTTTCCATACTATATTGGTTAATTTATTTTGAATATGTATTTTAGAAGGATTTTTACTTCTTGAAAGAGCAACATATAATTGTCCATGTGAAAATAAAGGTTTTTTTTACGAATATTCCTACGTTTTCAAAACTTTGACCTTGTGATTTATTTATAGTTATAACAAAAGCTAATACAATAGGGAATTGTTTTCTATATAAAGTAAATGGTAAAGACGATGATTCATTTGTGCTTAATGTAATACGCGGTATAAAAACTTCATTTCCTTTATTTTCGCCTGTAATTACTTCAGCTTCTATATTGTATTTAAATAATCTCGTTATCTTTAATCGTGTTCCATTGCATAATCCATCTTTTATACTTAAATTTCTAATTAGCATTATTATGACATTTATTTTTAAATTAAGTTCATGTGGAGGTAATCCTTCTCTTATATTATTTAACATTTCTATTGGATAATTTAAATGAATATTATCATCTGTTTGATCAACACCCTTATATGTTACATAATCAATACTATAATATGTCATTGTTTCATTATTAATTAAATTCAATATTTTATTATTTAAAATATTCACATCTTCATTATGCGTACTTAAAATAACATTTTTCGAAAAACAATAATTATTGTTAATGTTTTGATAAATTTTATTGCAAACATTATTAGTTTTCCATTTTTCTGGTATAATAAATGTATCAACTTTTCCTTCTCCGATATCTAATAAAAATGATGAATAATTTTCATCATTAGATCTTATTTTTTTTTTTTAATTTAAAAATATGAAACATGGGCCATAGGGTTGAATATTTTATAGTTTGTTCTATAATTGTATTTTTATTTCCATGTTTTAATACAGGTAAAATTTGACGAAAATCTCCACCTAAAATAATAATTTTTCCTCCAAAAATTTCATTATTATGACAGACATCTTTTAATGTTTTGTCAACTATTTCTAAAGCATTTTTAGGAATCATTGATTCTTCGTCCCATATAATTACATTTGCTTCTCTTAATTTTTTCTTATCTGAATCAAATTTTGAAAATGCACTTTCAATATTATTTAAATCTAACGGTAATCTAAAAGTTCGGTGACTGGTTAAACCTTTTGGTAGTAAAATTGAAGCAATACCTGTCCAAGCCATTGATAAGAATTTTTTTTTTATTGTTATAAAATAATATATTAATGTTTTATATAAAAATGTTTTTCCAGAACCTCCTGCTCCATCTATGAAAAAAATTTCATGATTATTATTTATTATTTGTTCAAAAATATGTTTTTGATCGTTATTCAATTGTTTATACTTTTTATCAAATTTTTTTTCACTAAAAATTATAATTTCATCATTAATTTCTTCGTTTTCCTCGATATAGTTTTCATTTGGTTCAGGTAAACCAAAATTTTCACATGACATTTGTTCTGAATTTAATATTTGATTAATATGGGATTAAGCTTTGTTTTCTTCATTTTCTTTAAAATCTTCAATAAAAAATTTTTTATATTTTTCCCAAATAATGTTATCTTGAATATTTTCACATAATAAAAAACATGCAAAAAATTTACGTAATTGTACTGGTAACATAACATGGCATGCTTCTTCAAAAATATAATAAATTTGTTTTTCGTGTTCCATTAAATTCATTGCAAGAGCAGTTTCTTCATAAGTATTATAAGTTACATTTTCATAAGTTCGTAAATCTTTAAAAGATGTTGGACCTTTTACCCTGTTTAATATTAATTAAAAAAAAAACGTTCACTATCTTTTGGTGATACTACATTTAATCTATCAATGGCTATATTTTTTCTAAGTTTTGATCTTTCAATCCAAGATTTAGTCTTAGAATTAAAAATATACTATTGTGGGATATTGACGTATTTAATTGTTTTAGCAAAATCATCTTTTTTATTCAATTTAAACCATGCAGTCAATGTTGTTTCGCATTTGTTTAATGCTGAATGTATATTATTTTCATCAAAAATTATTTTTTGTTGATTTTTTGTATGGATATTTAATCTTATTACTGTATGACTTCTACCGCATAGTGGAAATGCTTGTAATCTCCATGCGGCCTCCATTAGACTTAAATATCTTCCATCAATGTATTGAGTTATTTCATCATAAACATCATCATTATTATTTTCTTCATTTTTATCTTGTTTTATTTTACAGTAAGCTTTATTTACACCTTTATAAATATAATCATAAATATATTTTATACTTTGTATTGACATACAAAGTTCAGTATTGATATGAGCATTATATTTTGCTAACAAAAAACTGTTGTAAGGAACTACCATAGAATTATCAACTTGTATAATTTTTTTATTATTTTTTAAATTATATGTATGATTATCTAAAATATTATTTCTTCTTTTGTATTGTGGATATATGTTTTCTCCAACTATTGTAATTTCATTAAGTGATTTTGGGAATTTTTTCTTATATTTACTTTTATTTTTTTCGTAACAAGGTGATTTATCTGTATGTGGTACATGTAACATGTGTTTAATTACTAATTTTTGTAAATATTTATTTTGTGATGAAGGTATTTCTGCTGAAATATATTTATCAATATTTTCTGGAGTTAATATTTTATGATTATGATGTAATGTTATAATAATATGCGCGTGAGGTAACCCTCTTTTTTGAAATTCAATCGAAAATACATAAGCTATAACAGGACCAAAAATTTCGTTTATTATAATATCATTCAATAACATTTTAAATTTTATATAAAATAATCTTACTGTGATATTTGGTATGTCATTGAAAGTTGTCGCTTCTGGAAAATTTTTTAAAATCTCTTTCAGTTCTCTCCATTCAGGATTACACGTCATTGTTATAAATAAGTCTGGTTTTCCTACTATTCTCATTATTGCCATGGCATCTTGATAATATTGCTGCATATATCTTGGACTACCAATATATGATGAGGGTAAAATAAAAAGATTTCCAATTCTTTCTTTGTTTTCAAAATTTGTTGAAACATTTGAAGCACTATTTATTACATGATCTAATAAACCTTAATAACATTCTATGCGTAATTGTTTTTGATTATTTCTAAAATAATTCATTCTATTACTTTCAACCATCATATATGCATGTATAATGTATTGTTGTGTTAATCTTCCACAATGTAAAATAGGGTTGAAATTTTTTAAATTTGGTCTCCAATAAATTCTATATAAATAATATTGTAGTATTGTAAGACAATCATTATTTTCAATATTTTCATTTTTTTTATATCCTATACTCCAACCTAAATCTCCTGCTGGAAACATTAAAGGAAAAACCATCGGATCCACGTGATAAGATAATTTATTTAAATAAGTATGAGTAATTTCATCTTCAGAAGATAATTTCGGATGTACACACAGATCATAATTATCTGGAATTCCTGTATAAGATACTATGATAACACCACATTTCGAAGTTAGTGGCTTATTATAACGATATTGTTGTTTATCATTTTTTCGCATAAAATACAATTTATAATTTGGAATATTTTGTATATTTGATAATTGATGTAAGCTTTTGTAATTCTTAGCCATGGGATTATCATTCATTATATTTGTTAAAATTAACATATGTTCTCTTGTTAATTTTTCATTAGTTTTCAATCGTTTCTCAATTGCTACTGTATTATCGTAAATGTATAACTGTCCACATGTAGGTTTAATGTCATTAGTAGAAATTAATGTATTAGGTGCTAAATGACAAATTTGTCCTTAAATTTTTAAATTATATATAGCTTTTCCTTGGTTTTGAATGACATTTGCATTAAAAGTTGCAAAACTAAATAAATTATTATAATATCTAATTAAATTTCTAAAAACACTATCATGTAATAATAAATATTTCAATTTTCTATTATATTTAGTTAATGGTGATAAAATAACTTTTCCTTGTTGACAACAATTGAACTTTTTTATTTCTTCTTTTCAAAATAAAGCACTACAATATTTACATTCGTAACTCATTCTACCTAAATAATTCTTCAAATTTTTATCTATGTTATTTTTATTGTTTATATCATTTTTTTAATTTACTTTTTCAATTGATTTTTTTTGTCAATTTTTCATTTTTATTTATTTTATTATAAAGCTTATTTTCACTTTTATTTTTTTTGTTTCTGTTTTTATTTTTTTGATTATATTTGTTTCATTAAATTCTTTATGTTTTAATTTTCTTTTAAGATTATAATTATTATTATTATTATTATTTTTATAATTTAAAATATCATAATGACCTGCATCATATAAAAAATAATGAAAAATAAAATAAAAATTATATAACTTTATTTATTTGTATAAAGAGTATAAAAGATAAAATTTTACATTATCAATAGAATTTTTATTTTCTATTTTTTATAAATAAATGAATTAATAATTATTATAATTTTGATCTCTCTCATTAATAAAAAACTTACAATAACATTTGTACTTTTGACATTTAAAGAAATGTGAAAAATTTTTAATTAATATTATTTTAAAAGTGGTTATGTAGGGCCACTGGCGAAGGGTACCACTTTTATTGTTTAATTTTTCTTTATAAACAAAAAAAACCCAACGTACCATTGACAATTCCTCGTTAAACTGATAAAAAAAATAAAAACTTCTGCTTAAGATTTTCACAAGATAAACTCAAGACAGCAAGAAAACAAATTTAAGCTAACCTGAAAGAAGAATCTTTTAGATGTAGGAAATTTTTTAATAAGTTTTTCTGACCAAGACAATCAAGACAAAGTAAAATGTGCTTTACTTTTAGGCAAATACAGCTTGGACCCAAAAAAAAGTAAGCTTAAATGTTGAAAGTAGAAGTTTTTATTTTTTTTTTGTCTCAGTATGGGTGGTGTGGTAAGTTGTATACGGAACGTAGTTATTAGTTGATGGTTAAAAAATAATTATATCAACAATCTATAATATTATTAACTATGTATTAAATATATATTCCATTATATAGCCTTATGCAAGTATTTCATAAATATCAAATTAAAAAACTTTTTTCTCAATAGTTTATATTTCAAATAAATAATTGACGTTTAAAAATAAAATAAAGAATCAATATATTTAAGGTAATTAAATATCAATATTTTTTATAACCAAATTTGGTCTCTAAAGTATTGGAGTCATCAAACAAGGTTTTTTAAAAAAATATTGGTAAAATTTAAATATTTAACTAACGATATAAAAACAAACACTAAATGATTATGAATAGTGTATTAGGGACATGAGGGGTTATGAGGGGTGACTTGTAGAGCGAGGGGGTGATTTGTGGACCGAGGGGTGGACTTGGGTAGGAGAGAGGTGACTGGGGTAGAGGGGGGAATCTTTTTTTTAAAAAAAAAAGACATTTCAAGAGACATTTTTATTTTATTTTAAGGGGTGACTTTTGATTTTTTTGGAGGAGAAAAAAAATGAGGAGTAGGAGTGATGGGGTAGTAGTGGGAAGAGTGATAGCAGTGGTATAGAGAATGAGTAACAAATACATTGATAAAATAAGGTAAATTTAGCTAAATTATCTGAGGGAGGGGGGGTGAGTGACGTACGAGGGGTAGCAAGAGGGGTGACTTGGGTAGTAGAGGGGTGTCTTTTTTTTTCTCAAAAAAGATTATTTCTAGACAGATTTTTACGTTATTTTGAGGGGTGGATTGTGATGTTTCAAGCATACAAAAGAAGGGGAGGAAAAATGAGGGGAAGATGAGGAGGTTCTTTTTTTTTTATATAACTATATAATATAGGGAGATATATTAATGTAGGATTTATATGTGCATTCGTTCAAATGATTGCATGATCATGTAATATTTTATAGGAGCTGCAATGAATATGTAACATTATCTTAAAAACTCTAAGACTCATTGAAATAAATTACAAATACCGTATTGTATTTCAAAGTATTCAGGAATATCTTCGAAAGCCTCATTAAAATGGATAATCTAGAGCTGTAATCCTCTCCAGATAAGCCAATATTAATATTATTATTAATATTATCATTATTATTTAAAATATTGTAATAGTTTATAAAATCAAAGGCTAAGAGCGAAGAATGTAATTTCATGAGTTATTCAAACTTGTCTTGAAAACAGAGCCATGAAATTGATTCACCTTTATCAGATAAAATGTTACTTTTCACTATACGAATGAAATCTCTTTATATATACCTTCAGTTTTTAATTTTTGCAATATAATTAATTTTTTAATTAGAAAAAAAACTATAGATTAATAAAAAAGCTTGTTAAATATAAATAAGTTTATTATGCATTATTCGAATAACTTCTCAACGGTGAAAAAGAGCAATGCAGAATAAATAATAACAGAATCAATGCTGAAAAGCTAATGTATTGGCACTATGAATATAATACTATTATAAGTCAGTCTTTGATTTTATTTTATTAAATGTGCTTGCTAATTAATTAAATTACTTCATTGATTCATAAACATTCTTTGTTCAATCAATCCAATCACAGTATCATCATTTCGCTCTAAATTGAATAAATCTTTACATATTTACGTATACATATTTTTTATTTTTCGGAATAACCTGTTAAAAAAACCATATAGTTTTATCAAATGGTGTTATTCTCTATTCAGCATGTTTTTTTTTAATCATATAGTTTTTCTTCTTAAATTGTTTAATTATATATTATGAAAATTAAAATAAAATTAGAATTAGAATTTTATTCCAGTATATTATTCTGAAATAATATACTTATATAAATAAAATTAATTGTAATTGATCATAAATATATATATATGAAAAATATATTTTTAACCATATGCTTAAAAAAAACCATATGGTGAATTGAGACTAAACACCATGTGGTAAAACTATATGGTTTTTTCCAGCAGAGTATTAATGAAAGTTTTCTTCTTGAAATTTTGTTAATCTTTTAAAATTTTAAACTTGAAACTTTTTTGTCATCAACATCCACAGATGATCCATCAGAAGTTGTGTTTCCAGAACCGATATCCAAGGAAGATGTAGAATTAATAGAGATGTCAATTCAAAGGACAATATCTACTCATGCATATTGTTTTTTATGTAAGAATACTAAACAATTGATCCAAATTCCACTTGAGGCTCGCTTGTAAGTTTGTGCGCATAGCAGAATATATATTCTAGCTGGTAATAGATGTTGCCACAAACATCTTATAAGAAAAAGATTTTATGAAGATCAATTGAATTATATAACAGTTCATTAGTCAACTAGTATAATTCCAGTTTCAGAGCTGTCGAAACTATTGGAACAATTATTAATTGTAGTCGATGCTGAAATACATGACAAAATTGGAGATTTTACGCTCTCGAAGGAGCATTTGAACATTTTGACCGGTTTAAATTGGGAAAATGTCATAGAATTACGTAGTATGTTGACGTCTTTAATAAATTGAAACTCTCGAAACATAACATAAGCTTTAGTCGTTTTTTTGTTGAAATTGGTTAATGGCAATTCAAACAAAGTCATATGTACCGTCCTAAGGCTCAAACGTGAGCAACAAGTATCTGATTTTTCTGATTCCATCTTGACTTCTTTTGAAAAAGATGTGCTACCGACATGGTTTGGAATTGGAGCTGTAAGCAGAACAGAGTTAATAAGTCATAATACTCCAATTGCCAAAGACACGGTTTGGAATTGGAGCTGTAAGCAGAACAGAGTTAATAAGTCATAATACTCCAATTGCCAAAGACACGGTTTGGAATTGGAGCTGTAAGCAGAACAGAGTTAATAAGTCATAATACTCCAATTGCCAAAACACTCCACAATATAAAAAATAATCAATTAGCACTAACTGCAGATGAAACTTATCTTCGTCACGAAAACAGTTCGAATAACAATTACCAGAAGAAATCCTTTTCCGGACAGAAAAAAGTACTACTATGTAAACCATTTACAATTTATGCTTTAGATGGTTATATAGTAGACTCTGCAAGTCCATTTGAGGCTATTCTCATGAGAGAATCTCAACGATTCTGAAATAATGGAGCTCTTAATGCAAGATGCAAATGTTTTGAAAAAATTGATGCAAATGAATGATTTATAGGTCGTTGATAAGGGTTTTCGAGATGTTAAAGAAAAACTTGTATTGATGGGATATCAAATTTTAATGCCAGCACTTAAGGGTAGAAGAAAACAACAACAGAAGAATCTAATTACAGTCGTTCTGTTACCATTATACGTTGGCCAGTTGAAGTGGTACATGGTTTAATTGGAAACAAATATAAACTGCTCCGTTATAAGTTTTACAACACATTGTTACCAAGAGCTGGAATATATTGCAAAGTGGCTTGTTTTTTACAGAACAAGTTTGGAAAGCGCTTTGTAAGTGACCCATCGTTGACGGTTGAGATTGTTTCACGAATGATTCAACAAAAAACCGTGAAAAATATGTTAGCTACGGAAGTTGAAACTGGTCACTGGAATAGAAGAAAAATATTATTTCAGCTTATAACATCAGATGACCTATTAGATTTTCCAGAATTCACTGAAAAGGATTTAAAAATATTTTTCACGGGAACTTATTAATTGCAACAGTTAATATCCTATTTAGCAGAAATCATGAATGAAAAGGATGACCTTGAGCTTTATTTTTTGAAAGCTACAAATCAGATTCTGAAAGTGCAAGTAAAATCAAGACATGTCAATCGAACTTTATATGACTGTTATATGCATTACCGACCAAATACTATAGGCTATAGAGGTATTTTAAGACACTACTGTGAAGCGCTAATAGAAATCGTACTATTGTTTGCTGTGCTCATGTTGCTACTGTTCTTTATTATCTTTCATATGGTAGATATCTTTCTAAAATAATAAAACCTGCAGAAATTCTGAGTTCCATTTTTGCCATTAAACAAGTTTCGCCCGTTATCAACGAAGACAGCGACGAAGATTGATTTTTCTTACATTTATAATATTACTATTGATATTCTATATTATATTTCTATAATTATCATGTATATGATTGGTTTAAATAAATTATTCTAAGTTCCTATTTTATCCATAATCTCACAGATAATGTTACTCATAATAAATATCTCTTTATACAAATAACCTTCAAATCGAAATGGAAAAAATGCGGTTTTTATCGTTTACAGTCTCAAGTTACTGACGGGGGATTGTTGCACAATGTTCATATTGCATTCTTTATGTTTCGGCAAGATGATAAAGTCAATTTTAAGACTCAACATTTTTTTTGACAGTGCCCTAGCTTATCCTTAAGTCTATACATATGCAAAAATGCTTAAAAACATAGTTTTTAATTTTTTTGACCACTTTCTACCAACTTTAAAAATCTAAAAATATGCATACATATTTCTTTCGCTACAAGAAATAACTTAGAATTTTTTCTTTGTTGCAGGTATGAATGGGGCAAGATGACACTAATTTAAAATTTTCAAACGGTTGTCAAAATTCGAATTTACGGTCAAAAATTTTTTCCTTGTGTGAATTTACTGATTTTAATAATATCTTTCCTTTTGCTTTCTGAAATTTTTTCGAAAGTTTAGGTAAAAAAGCCACTAGAGCCAAAAAACTGAAAAATATAAAATGTCATTCCATTTCGCCCCAGGTGAGTTTAGAGGTCTAAAAATTTGGCTGAGTTCATAATTTTGGATGATGAAAAGGTCCGTCAAGTTTGGATAGCGATCTTGTCAAGGGCACTTTTGACATGCTTACCCGGCTGGGCTCTTTACGGGCATAATATAAATATTGAAAATTGTGACTATTGCGAAAATTTTATATTACCACCGAAATGTAACAAAAATAAATGAAAAAATTTTATCAAAAATAAATGAATAAGTAATAGAGTACTTGATCATTGACTCTGCAAAAGATGTAAATAACGAAAGTTTGGACGCAATTTTACCAACAGAATTTTCAAATTCTTCAACGCCCAACGGTTTACTGCCACATAGATTACAATTAAAAAAAGGGCTATAGTGATGCTTTTTAAAAATGTTAATTTAAATGAAGGACTTATAACACAACCTGATTAACGAAAATAGAACAATTCACTATTATAGCACAAATATTAACAGTGATTAAACAGGGAGCACTATATTCTTACCACGTATGACCTTATCAGCAAATGATGAACTGCCATTCCAGATGACCAGAAAATAATTTCCTGTAAAACTTGCTTATGCAATGACTATTAATAAGTCGCAAGGACAATCACTTGAAAAAGTAGGAGTGTATTCACCAACACCAATTTGCAGTCATGGGCAGTTATACGTAGCACTTTCAAGGACAACTAATAAAAAAGAATTGAAAATATTACTAACAGAAAAATCAAGAAAAGTTAAAGATAAAATGATCTATACTAAAAACATCGTTTCCAAAGAAATATCATAAAACCATAATACAAAAATTAAATATATTGAATAAGAAAATAAAATCAAACATATTTGAAACTCTAATATAATATTAAATATAGAACCAGCTCGCCACAGCGGCCCAAAGGGCCGCTGTGGCTCGCACCTTGGTCCTTTCAGAGCTGAGCGAAGCGAAGCTCTGAAATGCCCTCGGGCCTTGCATCGCTACGCGATGCAAGGCATGCAAAAAGCTCCGCTTCTTGCATATAAGGCACGACCGAAAACGCTTGCGCTTCGCGCTCGCTATTTGATATTTAAAGAATATTAAAACAAATCATTTACAAACGCAAAAGCCTTAAAAGTTCATCTTATTTCTTTTTTTCATTGTATTTTTTACCGCATCTTTCAACAGCAGGTTTGAATTTATTGTATTTATTTGAAAAAACAAATTTATAATTATTTAAATTTTTCTTGTGAATTAAGTTGATTGATTTCGAAAAAATTTATGTTATGTGAAAAAGACATATTTTCATTAATGTATACTTTTTAAAGTTCTGGATAGGATAATCTATCAAAAGTTATAAGAAAAAAAATAGTTCAGTAGCTTAAAAGTAAAGTTTTGTATTAAGTTTTTATTTGATCTGAATCATTTCGGCAGATGATGATTTAAAACAATAATACAAATAAATATTGGCAGTTTAAAAAAAAATCGTTCGATCGGTTTTAAAACAGTTATCCCTTTAGAGGTTAAAAAATGATTTTTTGGTGATAACTTAAAAAAAACGAATTTTGAAAAAAAGTATATTAAATAAAATTTATAGAAAAAAATAAGATGCATCTTTTTAATATGATATATATTTTTTTAAAAATAATAATTATCAAATTATCATTAAAAAGCCTTTGATTTGAACATTTTTCATGAACAATTTGAAAACTATTAGTTTTAGAGAAAAATGTATAATATAAAAAAGATTTATTTTTTTATATTATATAACTTTCATTCTATATACTTTTTGAAAAAAAATCGTATTCTATAAGTTATTACCAAAAATCCATTTTTTTGACCATTTAAAAGGCGTCTATTTAAAAACGCTTCCAACGATTTTTTTCAAAATAGGAACGTTTACTTGTGTTATTATTTGAAACAATTCCCCGTTTGAATTATTCAGATCGGATAAAAACTCGTCGAGAAAATTCATAAACTTGATTTCTCACACACATACATCCATACATACATTTTAAGGAAGCCTCGTAATAGTCTTATTTAGCTATAAAAATAAGTTTTTTATCATAAAAAAACATATTTTAAAGGGTTACATTTTTCGTGATGTCGAAAATATAAGGCACTTCCGTATAGCGGTCGTGCCTAAAAATTAAAAATTATGAAGTAGAGTTTAGCGCTGTATGGTTAAAAATCACGGCTGCTATTCTTAGTTCTGTGCCATTGAAAAGACGCGATTGCTTTTTTAAATACTGTGTGGTTAAAAAAAACATGGCTGCTATTGTAAGTGCTGTGATGGGGAAAAACACTAAAACTACTGTAAGCGCTGTATAATTAGAAGTTCATGACTGCTTTTTAGAGCACTATCTGGTTTAAAAAACGTGACTGTTATTTTAAGAGCTAAAGATGAATAACGGAACAAGCATTGTAAGCGCTGTATAATTATAAATTCGTTGCAGTTATTTTGAGGACTGTGTGGTTAAGAAAACGTGGCTGCTATTGTAAGTGCTGTGTAGTTGAAAAACACAACAATTATTGTAAGCGCTGTGTAATTTTCGGCTGCTATATTAAGCGCTGCGTGGTTGAAAAAACGCGGCTGCTATTGTAAGCGCTGTGTAATTAAGAATTCACAAATGCTATTTTGAGCGCTGTGTAGTTACAAATTCGCGGCTGCCATTTTCAGCGCTTTGTGGTTAAAAAAACGTGGCTGCTATTGTAAGCATTGTGTAATTAAGAATTCTCAAATGCTATTTTAGCGCTGCGTAGTTACAAATTCGCGACTGCTATTCTGAGCGCTGTGTGGTTGAAAAAACGCGGCTGTTATTGTAAACGTTATGTAATTAAGAATTCATGGCTGCTATTTTCAGCGCTGAGACAAAGAGACAAAGACAGAAGAACCGGGATGAAGAGACAGAGAGGGAAAGACGGAGACGGATGGACCGAGACGAAGACAGAGAGACAGCGACCGAGAAACGGAGACAGACAGATGGAGACGGAGAAATGGAGACGGGGAGACGGAGACGGAGAGAGAGAGACGGTGACGGAAAGACGGAGACCGGGGGACAGAGACGGAAAGACGGAGACGAAAAAGCGAAAACAGACAGATGGAGACGGAGTTGGAGAGATGGAGACGGAGAGACAGAGACGGAGAGGGTGATGAAGAGACCGAGACGAAAAGACGGAGATGGAGAGACGAAGTCGGAGACAGTGACGGAGAGACAGAGACGGAAAGACGGATATTGTGTATGTGTATATAAGTAATTGTGTGTGTGTATATGTGTATGTATGTATGTGTATGTGTGTACGTGTATGTTAAAGATGCACGTATGTATGTGTATGTATGTATTTAACAATAATGCAAAAGATATTCAAGGAAATAAAAAAGTCTTAATTCTTCACTTTAATATAATAGTTGTAAAAATTGAAAGTGATATTACAGATAGAAAACCAAATAAAAATAAATACAAGCATTGATTAGAGTCAAACTTTCTGAAGTTGGCCTCTAAAAATCATTTCTATTAAGCTAGCGTATCCACTTCACGAGCCTAGAATCAACTTTATAATTTGTAGCTAATTTGTTGCTAATTCGTTGCCACATAATTGATTCTGTTGCTCTAGCTGTTTTCGAGAAACAATGGATACGCTAGCCTAATATTAAGCTGGCATAGCCGACCTTTGTTTCTCTTGATGTAATTGACATACTGAAATAAACTAAATGGCATATTTTGTTGCTAATTTGTTGTTAATTGTTCGCGTTGAGATCGATTTTGTAGCTGTAGCTGTTCCTGAGGAACCGGGAATACTCTAGCTTAATATTAAACCCGCAAAATTTAGGAATTAAAATGAAAATAGCATAGTAGCCACGCTAGGTACATATCTAGTGAAGAGCCCCACTAAATGCTCCAGAGTATTCATACGTACGATTTTGTACATAAGTACGGCCAAAAAATACAGTCTTCCCGAATGAGTACGCAACTAAACCAACGCGGGTCTGTAAGGAAAAACATGAGCTTCCTTTCTTACGCGCAATACGTATCTCACACACGAATTTCGCTGTCTTTGTATCTTTCATCTCAATTCCTGAGCAGCATCAAGCAGAACCACTGAATAGTAATCGAGATGCGCAAACAGCAGGGCAGTTGCAAGTTGTTTACGCAGAGCCTCCGTGGTGTACTGGCGAAAAAACCGCAAAGCATATAACACTTTGTTAAATTCCTTTGTAACCATATTAATGTGTGGCTTTCAAAAAAGCTTAGAGTCAAGCACAACACCAAGACTTAGTCTTATCAGTATTTAAAATGAGGGAAGCACCAACAGCCCACTCTGACACCGCTTTGTCCGCCCTCTGAAGGATGAAAAAACTCTCGCTAACATTCTTACTAGGAACCTGCGTATCGATTTGCATGTCTTCTGCATACAGTAGGTGCTCAACACTACCAGAGTCAAGAGTGTTACGTACGTTGTTAATGTAAAGGCAAAACCACAAAGGCCCCAGTACCGAACCTTGTGGAACTCCTAGATCGGTTGTTAGCCTATCTGATTCTTCTTCGAAGTGTGTCAAAACCATTTGTTTCCTTTCTGAAATATAGAAGTTCATCCACCCCAGAGCGTTCCTGGAAAATCCCATCGATCAAAGCCTTTCAAGTTATTTAAAGGGAGAGATCGTGTCAAATGCTTTATATAAGTCGAAAGCAAAAGAAGTGTGACAAGTTTTTTTGTCTAGACCTGATCTTATGTCGTCTGTTAATTCAAGTATACTGTCTGCGTCGAATGATGTTTCCTAGGACCAGTCTGCATCAGATCAAGTATCTTCTTTATAGTAATATACTCCTGCAATTGGTCGTGGGCAATCTTCTCAAGTATCTTCGAAAGAAAACACAGAATCTTAATAGGCCTAAAATTCTTAGGCGATTTAAGTACAAAGCACTTTTTCTATGGCACAATGCGTGCCTGCTTCCAAAAGCCAGGAAAATCAATTTTTGATCTACAGTGCATGTATCATAGGCAATAGCAACGTTAATTAAATTATGCTAACTATGAAAGTTGTGATGCATTTATTGCATCCCAATAAACGATTTATTCGAGGGAATAAGAGAGAAAGATGAGCTGAGATGCACTCACTAAACTGATCATTAATTAACATTATTAAATAAATTAATCAGTTGTATTTTTGTTTGTTTTGAGGAACATGAGAATCACTGAGAGCAAACGACTTACCGGTAGAGAGAGACAGAGAGAAAGGGAAACCTAACCTCAAATCAGAACACGTGGTGAAGAAAAAAACCACACTTACTATCAGTTTGTCATGGTGCACTAGGAGTTAAGCTACGGCGAAGGCTGTAACGTCATGACACTAGTGCACACAACATATAAGAAGAAGAGAACACACATGTAAATATAACCTGTGGTAGTGCTCTTGTGCGTCGCCATTTTATGTTCTTGATGACGACGTGCACGCCGCGGCACTGTCACCTGTACACTTACACTCACACACATACCCGGTGTATAGGTACATACGCACAATACACTCGCGATACGTGATGACGAGCGAAACCGAAAAACGATGCGGAACATTAGAAACACGTACTCGAGAGTAAAGAGAAAGCGTCGTGTAAGTGACCGACTCGCGACAAAAATTGCCGATCGATGACGGAATTGATATAAAGGGGCAACGGTAGAAAGAAAGAGAAAGGAAATCGAGTCATGCATAAGAAGAGTAAAGGATCAGCGAAAAAGGGGAGCCAGCTATAGCTTATACATCAGGCTCATATATACATTGGCTATTGTAGAAATAGCAGTAGAATAAATATTATATATAAGCAATTGTAAGAATATCAAGCAGTGTAAGTCTTATATATGGAGATACGTAAAATCGAGAGCGAGAGTGGTAGAAGATAGAAGAAATCGAGCGCTGGAGAGAGATAGTGATACAATTGCATGCAGAATTATAAGACTTAGTATATGGAGCATTCCAAATATAAATTTAAATGGAGCGCGCGAGAAATAGAGGGCGCTAACATAAAAAAAACCGCCAAAAGGAAAGGTGTTTATTGGTTATAAGTTAACATCCTTTGTACTTGACAAATAACAATTACGGAAAGGATTAATAACCAATCAACCATTATTCTATTTCTGACATAATTGCTGAAAGAAGGGATGAAGAAGAAGGGCTCGAAAAAAGATGCTCCGTCGACACACTTCTCTATTGGATCTTGGTTGTTATACTTGGTCGATTTTTCTGTTGCTGCTCGCTAAGCCATATTTCTTGAGTCTTGACTCCACTATAGTAGGTTAGAATTTAATAGAGATTTTACGCTGTCATTTTGCCATTTTGGATAATTACCAAAAAGAGAGATTTTTCTATTATTTTCGAGAGAACTGAGAAGTTTTACAAAACAGAGAAGACGTCTGATTTTTATCATCCTCGTTGGAGATTTTTGTACTTTAGAGAGTAACACTTGTTATTATCAAGGTGAGTCCTCCATTTTACGTTTCATCAAGTGAGAATTTAGAATCAGTGCGCGTTGCCGTTTTGCTCATCATATTCAGCGTCAGTTTCGACGTTATTAATAATCTTTGATATTAAAGTCACTCATTTAGTCTGATTTTTATTAATTATAATTTAGAGAAAAGTTTATTGAATCGAGTCAGAGTTTTATTTACATAGTTTTCTTACACTTTACACAATTTCGAGAAATTGTCGGGTGATTAAGATGTTAAATTTACTTAAATGAATTGAGAGTGAAAATTACTTCTTTCTTGTATTTTACTTAACAGTGTTACTTAAATGTTTATTAACATTGTGTTGTTATAAAATATCTGAATTGTTTATTGCTGGTTTACATCGGTGGTTTTGTCATTGTTCCCCACGAAGACCCGATTAGAATCCCCAGAGAGTTGATTGCTATTAAATTCATAGTTTATATTCAAAGTAAATATAAAGAAAATAATAATTAAATTGATATTTATTCAGAGGTTATACTGTAGAGTTGAAATTATAGTAACTATGAAATAGGTAACAAATTTCCACATTACAAATGGCGCCCAACGTGGGGCTTCGTCGGAACCGGTAAAGAACCAGTGGAAAATTTTTAGAATTTAGAGAGAGTAATTTTCAATAATTCAAAGAGTAGAGGAATTTTTAAAGTGCTTATTGAAGTGTCAAATAACCGTTAAAGAGAAATTTTGTGTTTTTCAAAATGGCGGCGTGGCGTGGGTTTTTGAGGCAAATTTGAAAAAAATGGCGGGCGTCACCCACACAGCATGAAAGATTACTGCAAGGTTGCTGCAAGGTTTCATGAAAGTTTCGAAACTTCGTGAAAGATTTTTTTTTTGAAACCTTTCATGAAAGATTGCAGCAACATTTATATATGTCCGCGCTAGAACCCGGTTGAAATATTTCTAAAAACCTCGCAGCAATCTTTCAGAAAACCTCGCAGCAACCTTTCATGAAAACCTTACAGCAATATTTCAGAAAATGAAACAGAAACATTTCAAGAAACCTTGCAGCAATCTTTTAGAACACCTCGCCGCAACCTTGCAGAAAACCTCGCAGCAATCTTTCGGGAAATGTAACAGAAACATTTCAAGAAACCTCACAGGAATCTTGCGGGAAAAATAGCAAAAACATTACAAGCAACCACATGGCAATTTTTCAGAAAATCTTGCCATAACCTTGCAGAAAACCTCGTAGCAACCTTTTATGAGATATTGCAGCAACATTTATGTGTCCGCGCTAGAACTCGGTTGAAATATTTCTAAAAACCTCGCAGCAACCTTTCATGAAAACCTCGCAGCAACATTTCAAGAAACCTTGCAGCAATCTTTCATGAAAGGTTTCTCGTAATATTCCATGAAATTTTTCCCAAATTTCGCCGCGAACAACGCTCATACCTTTCCGTATGGTTTCCTGCAATATTTTGTAAAATATTTCTTAAATCTTGCCAAAAGCTTGCTGCAGTAATATTTAATAGTAGGCAGGATTTTCTATCCTTGTGTGATAAAGTTTTTCTTATTTGCTTAAGTATCAATCGTTGTATCTATAAATTACTAGTTGAGCGCAATAGTATTATTATCAATATTTGTGCACAAGAAGAAAAAATTCCTCAGCATCGTTTTTGAGAAAAGTAGAGAATATTGAAATAAAAGGTTTTGTTTCTAATATTTATGCGTTCTTTACTGTTTTCAAAAACAATTTGATAGATTTTTTTACCCTACGCATAAATATTTATAATAATAGCATACTTATTGCGCTCAACTTCCCGTTTACAATACAACTACAGCAATAAATACTTGAGTAAATAACAGGAAACCAAATATAAGGCAAGAACAGCGAATCTGGACTGCTCTTAGAATCTTTTATAAAAACTTGCGGAATTATTGCTGAAACTGTTTATGAAAGGTTTGCTGCAATTTCATTTTGAAATTATTCATGAAACTTTGCTGATACTTTTTGTGAAACGCTTTTCTGGAATATTTTATAAAGATTACCAAAAATATAGTAATAAACATTGGCGAAATGTACATAGCAATATTTTTTGTGATATCTTAGAAATCTTGTCAAAAACCTTGCAGAAATCTTACTGCAACTTTTAACAAAAGATACCTCGTAATATTTCATAAAATATCCATCAAATTTTGCTGGAAACCTCGTTGAAACCTTTCATAAAAGGTATCTTGCAATATTTCGTAAAATTTTTCTAAAATTTTGCACGAATCTTGCTGCAACCTTTCATCAAAGGTCTCTTGCGATATTTCGTAAAATGTTCCCCAAATCTTGCTAGGAACCTTACTGAAACCTTTCATGAAAGGTTTCTTGCAATATTTCTTAAAATGTTTCTAAAATCTTGCAGGAACCTCGCTGCAATCTTTCATGAAAGGTTTCTTGCAATATTCCATGAAAAGTTCCCCAAATCTTGCTGGAAAACTCGCTGAAACCTTTCATGAAAGGTTTCTTGCAATATTTCATGAAATGTTTTTAGAATTTCGTAGAAATCTCGCTGCAACCTTTCGTGAACGGTTTTTTGCAATATTTTATAAAATGTTTCTAAAATCTTGCAGAAAGCTCGCTGCAATCTTTCATAGAAAGTTCGATGCAATATTCCATTAAAATGTTGTCTAAATCTTGCTGAAAATCCCGCTGAAACATGTAATAAAAGTTTTCTTGCAAGATTTCATGAAATGTTTTTAAAGACTTACAGAAACCGCGCTGCAACCTTTCATGAAAGGTTTCTTGCAATATTTCATGAAAGGTTTTTTTGCAATATTTCATGAAATATTTCTAAAATCTTGCAGAAAGCTTACTGCAACCTTCCATGAAAGGTTCCTTGCAATATTCCATGAAATGTTTTCTAAATTTTGCTGAAAACCTCGCTGAAACCTTTCATGAAAGGTTTCTTGCAACATTTCATAAAATGTTTTCTAAAACCTTGCAGAAACTTCGCTGCAAACTTTCATGAAAGGTTCCTTGCAATATTGCTTGAATTATTTTCTGTAACCTTGTAGCAAGTTTGCAGCAATATCACACTGAAATGTTTCATGAAACCTCTTAGCAATGTTAAGACAAGATTGCTGCAATCTTGTGACAATATTTTAGCACAATATTTCAGTGAAAGTTTCACTGCAATATTTCATGCTGTGTAGGCAGTAGTTAGAAAATAAGTGTTATAAATTTAAATAAATTTAAATTGTGTTGAATTTATAATTTTTAATTTTGAAAGTGTTTATCTCCATACACACGAATACATTTATTTATTTAAGGTTTTTTTTTACATATATATTAATTTATTTCCGAAACATTTTATTTGATTTACCCCTCTTATAAAAAAAAAAGAAAAATCAGACCAAGAGAAAAGGTTTTTAACTATTTTATTAAGAAGAAGGAAGAATATATTTTTTTTAATTGAGAAAATTATTAATCGAGAAAAATTTAGTTTGTATTATCAAGAGGAAATTTTTTTTTTTTTTATTCATCGAGAGTTGAGAAAAGAGAAGTCAAGAGTTGAGAAAATAATTTTCTATTATTATTAAAATCTAATTTTATCGAGTGTTGAGAAAAGAGGAGTCGAGAGTTGAGTAAAGGATTTTTCTTTTCTTACAATTGAAATAAATTTTATCGAGACTGGAGAAAGAAAGCACTAAGAATAGAGAAGAAAATATTTTTTGAGATCAGATAGGTAGCTTAATAAAACGGAGTCAGAGAAGAGAAAATTTCTTAATTTTTGCTATCTCATAGAGAAAGCATTGCATCGTTAGAAAATTTTTCTTTCTATTTTTTCATTAATTTGTACATATTTTAACTCGGTGAGTCGAAAAAAGTGGTTTCCAGAAAATGTCTGTATGTATGTGTGTGTGGATGTATAATTTCAGTTAGTAAATTGTATCTCGAGAACAACTCGATGGATTTGCTTCTAATTTTGCATGCAATTTAGTTTTTTGACTAACTTGCTGGGAAGCTATTGATTATTGGTTCTTCTAGTGTAGTTTTCATTTTAGAGTTGTTTAAAAAAAAAATTTCGATTTTTCATTTTTTTGTTTTTTTTTTGTTTACTACTCGATGAATTTGCTTCAAAATTTGCACGGAAATTATTTGTGATTGCCCAAATAAAATAAATTTAAAAAAACTGATTTTCTTAGTTTAGTTTTAATTTTAGAGCATTTTGAAATTTTTGAAAAAAAATGTTTCTATTTATTAGGCTAATAAAATCTTAGAAACTACTCGATAGATTTACTTCAAATTTTTCATACAATTTTTTGATCAACTGGTGCGGAAGCTATTGAGAATTGGTTTTCTTAGTGTAGTTTTTTTTAGAGTCATTTTAAGAATTTTAAAAAACTTTCGATTTTTCATTTTTTTTGTATTTTACGTAAACTACTCGAAGAATTTGTTTGAAAATTTGTATGGAACTTAATTTCGACTGCCAAAAGTAGAAAAACTTTTGAAAACTGATTTTCTTAGTGCACTTTTAATTTTAGAGCATTTTTAAAATTTTTTAAAAAATTTTTATTTTTAATTTTTTTCTATTTTACGAAAACCATTTGATAGATTTGCTCCAAAATTTAAATGCAAGTTATTCGTTACTGTCTGAAAAAAAAGCTTTGGAAAACATATTTTCTCAGTGGATTTAATTTTGTAAAGTCCAGCTGAAAATTCGAGTCAAAATTTTTCGTTTTGTTGTTTTTTTTATCCATACATATTTTTAAACTTCCTTTCACTTAAAAGAAAAATATTGCTTTCCTCGTTAAGTAGGCCCTTCTAGGTAAAGAAATAATGTTAGATTGTAACTTTGTTTAGGCAGCAAAATGTTACCGCGTAAACTATGTATAAAAAAAAAATCATACCTCTTGTGAGACCACACTGCTTGTACACAGGTGTACATCGCTGGTGAAATCTTAAGTCTCTCTATTGGCGCGACAAAAGGACACGTATAAGTGCGTATATAAAAAAAAGGGTCCGCACAAACTTAGAAATTCAAGAGTAAGCCCAAACTATATAAAAAAAATTGTTTTCCTTTTCTCTTTCTCATCTTTCCCAAACTCTAACAGCTAAACGTCACATAAATTGCAATTTTATGTTTCTAACATACTTTCTTCTTGTATTTTCCTTTTGTTTTGGAGAAATACTTTCAAGAAAGTTTGTTACCAAAGGTATTATAAGTAATACGAAAAAAATATAAATTATGGCAGATGTCTATCTCAAAGACATAGCAAACGAAAAGAATGAACACCTTTTTTTTTATATATGAACAACTGTCCTTAAGAGTTTATTTTTAAGACCACCTAAGCTATATTGTAAGAGATACTTGAAAATATTATTTTGAAAATATTCCATCCTTATATATATATATATATATATATATTTATATATATATATAATAAAGTAACAATTATTTATTAGAATAGAAATGAATATTTTTTTTGTAAAAATTCAGCTTTCTTATTTTTCTTCTAAAATTAAAATAAATTCAAAAATCTCTTATAATATATAATACATAAAATCATTAACATAGTAGTAATTTACCTTTAACAACTAATTAGTTATACTTATTTGGCGAAAGCATACTTAAGATTACTTTAAATTAAATTGTTTTCCATGAGACTAGTTATATACATATTAATCTTAAATCTTATCGATGTAATTCTAAGCGTTGATACAACAAATATTTTTTCTCTTTTATTAAAAGCCATATATTTTTTTTATGACAAAATACAGGAACTTTTTAGGTTAAAAAATGTGCATACACTACTGTTGTATAAAACTATATTACGTAAATTTTTCTTAATTATAGACATATAAAATTTTTATTTTTATTATCATTTTTTAAAAATTTCTAATTAAATATCCTTAAAACTATTTTCATAAGTACTTATAGTTCAATTCTGTCTGTCATTAGAAATTAGTTATCATAAGTTAAAGAATTTAGATTGTTGATTGTTTATTTTAATAATGATTTTTGTATTAGTTTTTAAGTTAACAATAATTTCATATATTTTAATTTTAAGATGTATCGTCTAGAAATAAGTGCGAACAATTCGTATTAGCAATTTAATATCAATCGATAATTTCCAAAAGGAAAATTAAACGAAAATGTAATCAGATTTTGTATTTTATTTTTATTCGATGATATTAATTGTTAACTTCAATTTTAACTTTGTTCTTAATAATTTACTTAGCTAAATAAGAATTTTTGTAAAGAGATAAAGAAAGAAGAAAGGACAGGAAAGTTGAGGGTACGCTCCTCCCACGCTTTTTCTTTCCTTTAGTCTGATCTCCTTTCTCTCTCTCTTGTACCTTAAGGGAAGCAAAATTGGAGAAAACTGAGTGAAACTATTGTTTTTCCTCTAACACTAGCGCATTTTCCTATGCGTGAAATGTCCGGCAGGAGTATATAAGGACCAGTGACGAGTTGCATAATCGTCATTCGTACCACGACTTTGTGCAAACAAGGTTACGGACCTCCGGGTTTTTTTTCTACAGACCTTTGAGTCTCCTCTAAATATTTTCCAAATTTTTCTGACCTTTTGGTCTCAGTAAATTTTATTTTATTTTTTTCAAATTCTACCTTTTTTTTCAATTTCGCTTCCCAGTTTAAAATCTTTTGTATAACTTCAAAAAGGAAAAATAAAAGAAAAATTAAGTCTAAAAAGGATTTCAATATTATTTCTTTTTTTCTTTTTTTTTCTACCTTAATCGAACGCATGATTTGGTGGGTGTAACCAATCCTAAAGTCAACAAAAACTATTTCGAACGCAAGTTGAAGGATATAACTAACCCTTCAACTAAAACAAATTTTTCGAACGCAAGTCAAGAACATTATTTGCTCTTGCCTTTTTTTTCTCAAAGGGAACATTCGAAAGTTAATTGACAGGTGTAACCAACCAGTCAATGTTTCTATTTTTATAGAACAAGTTCCCCTTTGAATCGAACGCCACTGAAAGGGTAACCAGTTACTTGCTTGCAAGTATCTAACCCTTCAGTATACCTTTTCTGGAGTAGTAATATTCCTTAAAGGTAAGAGTTAAAAGGGTATCATTAGCCTTGTGCTATAACCCTTTAGCTCCTAACTCTCGAGGGTATATGTTGATCAAGTGAAGATCACAATAACCCGTTGAGTTATTTATTTACAAATTTCTGCAATTTTTATTAGTATTTTTTTGCAACTAATGTGAATCCCGAGCCCTTAAGCTACGCTTAGGCTCGAAAAAGAAGAAGCCACAGCGGTGACTTATTTCTGTAATAATTATTATTATTAATATTAATATTAAAAAGAAAATTAAAAATATTACATTTATCTTCTATTTTGTGTAAACCATACTATAAATTTCCTCCAAAATTTTTGTACAATCCATTCGATATTGTCTGAAAAAATAAGCTTTTAAAAACTAATTTTCTTAGTGTGGTTACAATTTTAGAGAATTTTATAGATTAAAAAAAAAAATTTCGATTTTTAATTTCTTATTTTTTTTAGTTTACGTAAAGTACTCGATAAATTTGTTCTAAAATTTGCAGGGAAATTATTTACAACTGCCGAAAGAAGTGAAATTTTCATAGGGTAGTTTTAATTTTAGAGCATTTTTAAAATTTTGAAAAAGAAACTTTGAAAAGAAAATGTTATTTAATCAGCAAATTAGATCTCGAAAATTACTCGATGAATTTGCTTCAAATTTCGCGTACTATCTATGTTTTTGTATAAGTAGACGGGAAGCTATTGAAAATTGGTATTCATAGAGTAGCTTTTTTCATAGAGCCATAAACATGAACTGTATTTATATATAAATATGATTGCATTTTATAAAGATTAGAAATTTTGTTGTCATCATTCTTTTTATTACTACATTATATCATTTTTCAATAGAACAAATTTTTTTGTATTACTTGATGATTTATAATAAATTATAAATGTTGAAAAAGCAAATAGCTAGCATATATGTTCGAAATTTATAAAGTACAATATAAGTAAATATTCATGTTAGACAATTTTTCAATATTAAAATCACATTTAGATAAATATAAAAAAATTAATGAATCTCAAAGAGCTCTATGAGAAAGCATTCCGCCATAGCACTTGGCAGCGTTTTATTTAATGATAAGAGATTTACAGAGAAATTTTCATAGTTATTAAGAAGAGATAAATTGACATATACTTAAGATTATTTATTCATTTAAGAAGAGCGTAAAAAAAAGAAGATTAAAGCCTCATTTTATGAGCAAGATTTTTTATTTTCCCTTCTAGATAAAATTAAAAATAAAAAGGTAATGGCCAGAGTATAAATTTGTATAATTTGACATATTTTAAATACTGATTTTATATATTTATTTTATATTATTTATTTCATACTGTGTGTGGAGATAGGTTAGAGATAAGTGTATATATTACAAACGATTTTTAGTGTGTGAATGTCTATTAGCCGTAAACTTTCTATTAGCCTATAACCTCAAAATAACTAAGTCCCTTTTGAATATCCAAAAGAGAATAGATTTTTTTCAGTTTCGAGATTTGAGTTGCCTTAATTGCCTGTTATTAATGAGATAATTTTTTTTATCATTATTATAAGAAAAGAATTTATCAAGCCATCCTTTTTGTCTGCGGAACGTGTAACTTCGCTAATTACATTTCTATTCGAATTTTCTAGAGGTGGTTAGTTTATTTTGCTCTAAATTTATTTAGTTTCTGTTTATTCTTGTTTCCCTTTTCAAGAACTTTCTAGCAAATAATAAAATAGATATTCAAGAAAAGTCAAGATCCTCCAGATTTGAGTCGGGAGAAGAGGAAAGTATAAAAGGTTATCATTAACTGACCGTATGGAAGATTATTCTGAACAGTTGAGGCGACTGATTAGTAGTTCTGAGATTTTAAGAAATTTATACGAGGATATCAGAGACTGGCCTATTAAAAGAATCAATGAGGAGTTAAACGAGTTTGATCCTAACACTCTAGGATCTAAAAGAACTCTTCGAGAACGATTATATAGAGCAGAGTCATGAAAAGCTAGGGCATATCGAGTTCCGTGGTTTCCTGAAGTTAACAAACGTGGTTCACTATTAAAGTCTTCACTTTCTAATATGAGTGATTTAGGCATACACACACAGATGGAACCTCAAATAGTATCAGCTTCGGGACAAGACTCTGAAGAATCAGAGGGGGCTAGAGGCGACGACACTAGAAGGTCTATAATTCCAAGTAAAGAGGATACGAGGTTATCTCCGTTGAACAATGTTACGACGACATTTTTCTCGTCACAGGCATCAGTCGTGACCACTGTAGCATTAACGACTACAACAGTAACGAGTACGCTAGCTATAAGTTGCACTGATTTGCATTCAACCTATTTGTTACCCAAGATGATATCCACTACATATGGAAATAATGCTTCAATGAGATTGCCTGCTAAAACCACTCTGGTTGGAAAAAGGGCATCCGATCCATTATCCATAAGAGACTATACCATCTTAGGTTGGATTAATAAATATAGTGATCCAACAAGGTTGTCATATGATGCAAATGTGACGAGAAGAAGATATAATAAAAAGGATAATACTCAACCTAGTGGAAATGAGTCGAGAAACGAGTTCAGTAGAAAAGTTGAAGAGCGGAGTTAAGACCAACAGCGAGCAGACAGGCTAATTAGCCAAGGAAGAAACAACCAATCAAGAGAAAAGGAAGATGTGCCGAAAGATCCAACAAGTTGCTGTCACAAATGTCAGAAATCTGACAAAATGATCCTCGATCCTCAGAAAAGAGTAAGAGAAGTCAGGTACCTAAAAACCAATCGTCAAGGTTGCGATCGACCTATGGTGGTATTCAAGAAATATCAAGTGGTAAGAGATATAAAAGTCATACCAGTAGACCTCATAATCATTCTAAAAATAAGCCAAGAGACCTAAGCAGCAGTAGTTGTTGTAGTAGTAGCAATAGTTCAATAAGTAGCAGTGAGTCTGACTATCCTATTCGAGCCAAGAAAAAGACTCGAAGGAATAAGAAAGACAAAGATAATTTTAAATCAGTCAAAATACTGGAATCTTGGCATCTGAAATTTTCAGGTCGAGAGAATGCAGAAGATTTTTTGAAACGTTCAGGGAAGTGCAAGAAGAGTCCTGATTACTCAGATAAAGATTGGTTGAAAGTACTATCCTGCATATTTTTGGAAGACGCAAGTTGCTGGTATGAAATAGCTGAAAGAAGAATTGGAGATTGTAGAGGATTCAAGAAGGCCTTTAAACGACAATATATTCCAGTGATTCCAAGAAGGCCTTTAAACGACAATATATTCCAGTGATGGAGGATATCTTAGATGAGTTAAAAGCCAGAACTCAAGGAAAAGAAGAAAAGACAGCCAATTATCTCTCTAATTTTGAGTATATTGTCAGCCATTTTAAGTATCCTCTATCACTTAGAAGACAACTCGAGATCGCATACCGGAATCTATTGCCAGAATATCGACGGTATATGGCAACTAAAAAGATATATAATTTCAATGATCTAGAGAAGTACGGACAACAGTAGGAGAGACAAAAAGAGTTAGATCAAAAATATGTTCCACCTCTTAGGAAAGAGAATTCAAAGATTCTAGGTGCTGCTTATCATCGAGATACTAAGAGTGCGAAAATAGCAGCTAGTAGAGTCAAGTGTAGAGATGATATAGAAGAGAAAGAAACCAATAATTTACAACAAGTGAATACGAAACCACTAAAGCCAGCACCTCGGAAAAACAAGAATAACAAGAAGAAATCGCCTGCTTCATCAAATCAGCAAGTCCAAACTGAAGCTGTAGATCTGAATGCAGATGATAATACTTAGTCCACTCAAGTAACTGAGAATAATGAGATAAAGTCTAATAATAATGGGACCAGGCCCAAAAAAAATAATAACTAATGGCAGTCGAGAACAGAAAGACACACCATAAATCAAAGTCAAAGAAGAAATGGACCTTCTAATAGAGTAGATTCATCGGTTTTTCACCATGAATGTCATGTGTGCCATACTGTTGGACATAGAGCTTCACAATGTGCAAAACGCACATGTTATTTATGTTCTCAAATATGTCATTCCTCATTTAAATGTTCGAATAGAACATCGAATAATTGAGAGGGGAGTCAAAATGCCGATAGAGCACCATCAAATCTTACTAGGAGAGTATCAGACCTCCGGATCACGGATTTTGCTGAAACTTTGCGATAAGTTTTCAGATGTCAAAATATAAAAGAAAACAAAATTTTAGACCCCAACACTCAATGTTTCCCTAGTTACAGGCAATTAAAGAATATCACTAAAAAAGTTACTAGATTTTCAAACGCTTACAGTTTCTTAGCATTGATACTTAAGAGCATAAAACTTTTTTTTAATGAAAGCTGAGCTCAAATCCTTTCGAAATAGTAGTTATAGTATGTCAAAATATTATTTTTTCCCAAAGTTATAGCGTAATAAACATTAGACCCAATTTCAGCTTTTGTTATTAATTAATGTTTTAAAAAGAAAAATCAGGTCTAATGTTTATTACGCTATAACTTTGGGAAAAAATAATATTTTAACATGCTATAACTACTATTTCGAAAGGATTTGAGCTCAGCTTTCATTTAAAAAAAGTTTTATGCTCTTAAGTATCAATGCTAAGGAACTGTAAGCGTTTGAAAATCTAGTAACTTTTTTAATGATATTCTTTAATTGCCTGTAACTAGGGAAATATTGAGCGTTGGGGTCTAAAATTTTGTTTTCTTTCATATTTTGACATCTGAAAACTTATCCCAAAGTTTCAGCAAAATCCGTGATCCGGAAGTCTGATACTCTTCTAGTAAGATTTGATGGTGCTCTATCGGCATTTTGACTCCCCTCTCAATTATTCGATGTTCTATTCGAACATTTAAATGAGGAATGACATATTTGAGAACATAAATAACATGTGCGTTTTGCACATTGTGAAGCTCTATGTCCAACAGTATGGCACACATGACATTCATGGTGAAAAACCGATGAATCTACTCTATTAAAAGGTCCATTTCTTCTTTGACTTTGATTTATGGTGCGTCTCTCCTAGTTAGCTGCCAAGGGTGTGGAGCCAGAGGGGTAACTCTGCATACTGTGCTCACATTCGTAGGTTTTTGGGAAACGGCCAAACAGGAACGTAGGATCGCCTTCTATGCTCCTAAATAATCGAGAAAGGGCAAACAATATAAACGAGAAAACCCAAGAGAGAGAAATTAATGAGAACACCGAGAGTCAAGAGACAGAGAATATTAATATAGGAAATCGAGATACTAAGAATATCAATATAGAGAATCGATATATCAAGAATTTTAATAAAAAGAATAACAATTTAGAGCAAAGAGAAACAGAGACAGAAATAAGAGATACAAGAGAAATAGAGACAGAATTAAGAGATACAAGAGAAATAACACTAGAAATAGTAAGAGAGAGAGAGACAACCTGATGGAGAACCTGTTCAGAGTATGAATCAGGATCATGAGATATCTCAGAACGATGAAGAAAATCCTACATCTGAAGAGCATATAAGAGAAGCTGTGAGAGAGTTAGCGCAACAGTTGACTTTCTCGAACTTAGCTGAGAGCAGTGTTCCAGTTCGTGATCAGTCTGTTAAAGACGATGCTTCACCTTCAACAGTCCAGGAGGGGAGAAAAGTACCAAGTACGACAGAGAAGAGAAATTCTGAGAATATGCAGAGAAAAGTTGCAGGATCGACGTCAGAAAATAGAAATTTCTTACAAGTCGAGTTAGGAGGAGAGAAATAGTTAGCTCTATTCGACCCAGCTGCAATGATTACACTAGTTGGGCCAAAGATTGGAGAGAAATTTTGAGACGGATTAAAACCTAGCAACTTATCAATTAAGACAGTAACAGGAGCCACATCGAAACTGTTGGGTTTGCTAGTGGTCGTATTAGACGTTGATGGAGTCGTACAACCTATGAAGCTCAAGGTTGCAAGACAAATGGAACACGATATGGTTCTTGGTATGGATTTCCATCGAAAATGGGACTTAGAAGTAAAACTAGGTCAAGATTTATGGAGAGTTCCAGATGGAAAGTGGAAAAAATTTGCAAATCATCGTTCTGAGGTTAAGGCAGTCATTTTTGAAGAGTGTGCTGAAATAGTTGAGATCACAGAAGATTAAGAGAAAACAGTAAAAGATCTAGCTAAGAGAATCTTACCACCACCATCAAAAGTACCAGGAATCACTACCTTAATAGAGCATCATATAGAGATCGAGCCTGGAGTTAGGCCGATTAAACAACGCCCAAGACGTATGTCACCATACAAACTTTAAGTGGCACAAGAGGAGGTCAAGAGAATGCTAGAGCAGGATATTATTGAGAAATCAGCGAGTGAATGGAGTAGTGAGCCGGTGATTGTCAGGAAACGTAATGAAAAGTATAGGTTTCGTGTGGATTTTCGAGAGGTGAATAAAGTCACTAAGATATATTACTAAAATAGATCTAGAGCAAGCGTATTTTCAGGTAATGTTGACCCATGAGAGTTGTAAATACACAGCATTTGCAGTGTCTGGATTGGGACTATTTCAATTTAAACGTCTCCCATTTGGCCTAACTAACGCACCAATGACCTTCCAAAGGCTTGTTGACGCCTTATTTGGTCCAGAATTCGAGCCACATGTCTTTGGATATCCAGATGATATCATTATCGTGACAGAAACGTTCGAAGAACATATTAAGTGGGTCGCGATCGTGTTGAAGAGATTAGTGAGTGCAGGTCTAGTTGTGAACAATGAAAAATGTGAATTTTGTTGTTCAAGTGTAACTTACCTGGGATACAAACTAGATAAAGATGGGTTGAGACCAGATTCAGAGAGAATTTTACCAGTGCTGAATTTTCCTACTCCTGAAACCATTAAACAATTAAGACGTTTCTTGGGGTTGATAGGTTGGTATTCGAGATTCATAGAGAACGAGTCAGAGATAAAGATTCCGTTGGTAAAGCTACTTCATAAAGGTCAAACCTAAACCTTGGGTGAGAATCAAGAGCAAGCTTTCGAGAACCTAAAAAAAGCACTTACTTAAGCACCAGTGTTAGCAAGACCAGATTCTAATAAGCCATTTTCGTTACACTGTGATGCTAGCGATTATGCCATAGGAGCTGTGCTAACACAAGGAAGTGAAGACAGAGATCACCCTATAATGTACATCAGTCGAGTCTTGAGTAATGCAGAGAAAAATTATACCGTGACAGAGAAAGAGGGCCTTGCATTATTATGGGCAATGAAGAAGTTGAGACCTTATTTAGATGGATATTACTTAACAGTATACACCGACCATAGCGCTCTCAAGTGGCTCAGAAATCTTAAAGATCCAACTGGTCGGCTTGCTCGTTGGGTTTTAGAGTTACGGCAATAGGACTTTGAAGATTATACACAGAAAAGATGCTCTTAATCATGTCCCAGATGCTTTATCAAGAGGTTTTGAGTTAGAAAATGAAGAGGTAACTGGCTTTACTACTATTGAAGATCCATGGTACCTATCGAGAGTAAAGGAAGTAAGAAATTTTCCTAAAAAGTTTCCAAATTGGAAATTGGAAGATGATCTGTTATATTATTTTAAAAGAGATAGTTTGCTAGATCCAGGGACTTTTCGAGAAGAAGGCTGGAGATTAATTGTGCCGACAGAGTATCGAGAGAGAGAGTGATCAATGATGCTCATAGAGAAGCCTCATCAGGACATTTTGGTATAGAGAAAACCTATGATCGAGTAATTAGAGAATATTATTAGCCAGGAGCGTGGTATGATATAAATTCATATATCCAGCAATGTTCAGAGTGTCAGAAATGTAAAGTGGCGCAAACCGGTGCTCAAGGTTTAATGGGAAAGAGGATTGTCAAGAGGCCATGGGCTGTAGTAGCAGCTGATTACATGGAGTTTCCTAAGAGTAAGAACCAGTATAAATACGTACTAGTGTTCCAAGATTTGTTCACTCGCTGGATAGAATTAAAACCATTGAGAACTGCAGATGGTAAAGGAGTCTCGAGAGCATTTGAAGAGTTGATATTATTCAGATGGGAAGCTCCTGATTATTTACTAACTAATAATGGTAAAGAGTTTGATAATAAGTGGTTAAAGAGTACTTTAGACCAGTATGGTGTGAAACATGTAACTACTGTACCATATCACCCCTAGGCCAACCCAGTCGAGAGAACAAATAGAACGTTGAAAACCATGATTTCTATTTTTGTTGGATCAGATCATCGAGACTGGGACAAGTATCTAAATGAGTTCAGACTTGCTGTTAATACAGCTAAACAATCTCCAATGAAAGTATCACTAGCATTTCTGAATTATGGTCGTAATCCTGCACCGGTAAAGAGTTTACGAAGAGAAATCGAGACCACAGGACCTAAGTTGAAATTAGATCCAAAAATCTGGAAGGATAGATTAAAGAGATTAGATGCTTTGAGAGATTTGGTAGCTGGACATATTGATGAAGCTTAAAATAAGCAAGCTAAGAGATATGGCCAGAATAAAAGAGACGTAAAGTTTAATGTAGGAGATCATGTGTTGAGAAGAGCACAGGTGTTATCAAAAGGAGCACAAGGCTTCTCTGCGAAGTTAGCTCCAAAATATGAAGGTCCATTTCGTATTATCGAGATAAAATCACCTGTAGTATATGTTTTAGAGATAAGAGGTAGTCGTAGAAATGCGAAGGCACACGCATCCGAGTTAAAACGATTTTTACCCCCGAAAACAAATCGAGATCAGTAAACCCCCTTATTTGAAAATTTTCTTTTTCGAGAGCATGTTATTTTAAGTGTAATTCGAGGGCTGTGTTGTCTTGGTGTTGGTCCGTGCCTCGAGATAATCCGATGGTAAGTGTTGTCCAGTCGGTAGTAAAGCATGTTGAGACAGAGTTTTCTTACAAGAAGTAAAATTTTTCCTTTATTTTTCCTATGTTAACAGATGTCAAGACGTACGGGTAGGAAATCTCTGTCTATGGGATCCCGTAGTGAACCTAGCCCAGGCCATCAGGCTGAGCCGGAATTCCGTCCCCCGGCTCATCGTGTACTTACGTGGGCTGATAAAATTGAGTTGGAAGAGAGAACCCAGAGACGAAACCAATCTCCATCACCTGCTATTAACCTAATAGTTGGGCAGACCAGCTCAAGTATGAGCTGCGTCTAGCTGCTGAGGAAGAAGAGAGAGAGAGGATTAGATACGAGCGGTTTCGAGAACAAGAGAAAGAAGAAAAAGAAAAGGAGATGAGAGAAGCCGAAGATCAGTGGCTTCTTAAGACGGGCCAAGCTACCTTGGAAGAGCTTAAGAGGGGCGATGAGGAGGAGTCAACTCTCCTTATCACTATTACTAATCCTCAATCGAAATCTGGAGAAGAAGAGAAGGAAGAAGAAAAGGAAAGAGGAGGCCAAAATAGTGGCTCTAGACACCGTTTTAGCTATAATTGAGAGCCTGGAAGAAAGAGAGAGCAGGGAAGCTAAAAAGGAGTTAGGGGAGATACTACGCCAGCAGGATTCTAGTTTCTTTCCGGTGAAGAGTGCTGGTGTTGTGGTTTCACTGCCCTGGGATAAAGGCAAGGATGAATATCAACCCGAACCGGAAGAGACGGCCATCTTTACTCCGCTAGGCACGCGCGTCAGTTCACCTCGACGCAGCCGAGAGCGGAGTAACAAATCTAGACGTCAACTCCAACTGGACAATTATTACTCCGCTCGAAGCCCGTCACCTAGCGAATTTTCACCTTCGCCTCCACCAGGACCAGTCCACTATTGAGAAAGAGATAATCGAGCCAGGAGCTAGAGTAGGAGTCGTCCCCCGCTTTCAGTGAAGACAAGAAGAGCTCTCTTTGGGGATTTGAAACCCATCTCTACTAAGCCTCATCTAGATCCGCTACCGTATGCTTGTTACAATTGCTGGCAGCTGGGACATTCCAGGTTTGATTGTACTCGTGCGTTTGTTGATGCCTTCTGCTACAATTGTGGTAGAAGGTACAAGGATTTGTCCAGCTGTCCGCGTTGTAGTGAAGCGCATGCGGAGTATATGTGGAGCAGGCACCGAGAAGGAAGAACAAAAGAGAGAAGGAGGTCACCATCAAGGTGGAGAGAGAGGTCCCGACCACCATCTGGGGGAACCACAGATACTGTACCTCTAAAAAAAAGAGAAAGAGATAGAAATGGGAGAGGTACAGCGCGAGATCGAAGACCAAGCAGTTCAAGTCGTCGACCTCGCACTCCACCCCGCACTTGCCAGCCAAGTCCAGACCGTAATGAATGAGCCCGTCGATCCACCTCTCATGACGATGATCAAGAAATGAATCGATTGAGTGAGGTCGTTTGGTTGGCTGAGAGGATTAGAACCCTTCCCCGAGATCTTCAGGAAGCCCTGCTGCGAATGGCCAACCCTGGTTCTTCTCAGGAGCGCTCCCCAGATCAACGCCATGAATGGGTCGTTAAAACATGGAGAGAAGAGAAAGTTCGAGAGAAGAGAGAGTTCGAGAGAAGAGTAGCATCGAGAGACGATAAATCGAGTCAAGAGATTTCATAGCTATCGAGTGAGTTGCTTGAAAATTTCTTTTAATTATTTTTTTTTCATTTTTCCTTGAATCCTTATTTATCATCTATTTAAACATTTAACTGTGTGTGTATAAGAGAATGAGTAGAGCGAGATAAGAATGAGATAATAAAGAGTAGTAGTAGTTATTGAGGTTGGGTTTATTATAAATAGAATATAAGAAATATTAATGGTTTATGTGAGGGCAATTCGTTGACGTGATTTTTCTTTCTTCGATTTTTTTTTAAAACAAATAGTCTAAGTTAATAGAGTAAAGTCTTAAATTATTTTCGTATTTCAATAAAATGGACGACCCACTCGTAAAGTGTTCCGGTCATGAAGTGGGGAATTCGTGATGCATTTATTGCATCTCAATGAACGATTTATTCGAGAGAATAAGAGAGGAAGATGAGCCGAGATGCACTCACTAAACTGATCATTAACTAACATAATTAAATAAATTAATCAGTTGTATTTTTGTTTGTTTTGAGGAACATGAGAATTACTGAGAGCTGACGACTTACCGGTAGAGAGAGACAGAGAGAAAGGGAAACCTAACCTCAAATCAGAACACGTGGTGAAGAAAAAACCACATTAACCATAAGTTTTTTATAGTGCACTAGGAGTTAAGCTACGGTGAAGGCTGTAACGTCATAACACTAGTGCACATAACATATAAAAAGAAGAGAACACACATGTAAACATAACCTGTGATAGTGCTTTTATGCGTCGCCATCTTATGTTCTAGATGACGACGTGCACGCCGCGGCACTGTCACCTGTACATTGCGACGAGTATACATACTCACGCATTCAAATTTCCCGCCTGACGACCAAGCTACTATAGAACAGTAGTTCTGAGCTCAGCCGCCAGGTGGCAACCCCCAAACGCCGCTACACGCATTAAGAAAAATGAGGCCGGAGTATATAAGAGGCCGAGAAGCACAGCTAAGCAGAGCAGTGTAGACTACGGTCTCTCCCCTCTCTTTGCCTAAGTGCGCACACAAGGCTAAGAGAGAATGAGACGTGTTGTAGCTGGCTGCCTTGGCTTGTGAAGCACCACAGCTTAGGCAGGGCTTCTCTCTCTCTTGCACATGAGGGTAGACTAAATGCGCATACAGGTCTACACTACAGTGCATATGCTGGCAGTGCTAGAGTTACGTCAAGTGAGCACACAGGCCTAAATCTACCTGCCTAGACCACACTCGCAATTTTTGCCGCCGCCGCAATGCCGAACTTGCGCCGCTGAACTTAAGGGTGACGTCCACCCAAAATATCATATTCTATTTCACATTTCGCCACTAGCTCAATTAAGGGTGTCGTCCACCCATAGCTTGTTGCGTCCGCGTGTACGTGAACAGTAGAATAAATTAAGGGTGTCGTCCACCCATTACTTGTTTTATTTTAGTTTAAGGACTCCGTCCGACCGCGTGTAAATATTAGATATTAGAATAAGTTAAGGGTGTCGGCCACCCTTTATCTTTACATCACTCAAAGGTCCCGCGTACCTATAGAGTTTCGTAACTTAGATAATCAAGGGAGCCGGCTATCCACCGTTATTATTGCCGTAGGATTAAGTATTGCGTTATTAGGTGCCGCCGCCTATTAATATTTAATTATTTATCATTTGTGTCCTTTGTTTTTGCACATTGTTGTAGGTAAAATCCGCCGGTATATTTTAGACCGTCCAGGCCGTAGAATCTTTTAGTTAAACTCAAACTAATAAATTAGGTTCACCATAGATTATTAATTGATTTGATTCGTTTATTAAATAGCCGTCAAGTGGCCGATTTAAACAAGAACTAATTATTTTTGTACATTATATTCCGTTAAGGTTAGGTTAATTATTTGCATTATATAAGATCATTAGGTTTAGCTTTAAATAATACATTATTATCATCTCATATTTGTAATCGTCGTTGTACATGAGTTTATGAGTACAATAAAGCCAAGGTACTCCCTAGTATAACCGAACGTGTTAAACCCGGTTACTTTCCTTTACTTTCCGCCGTCCGATCCCTCCAACTCCTGCCGATCTTACCCTGGTAACTCACTGAAGCGTCTGGCAACAGGAGTTACACGTATTTCCCCCTCCGGAAAGGGAAAAACGTTACATGGCGCCCGAACAAATGGACTTCCGGTTACCCATTTTAAAATTTCGATTATAAAAATCGTACGCCAGTCGTAACAAAACGTTACATGGCCCCGAAACATACGAACTTCCGGTAAAACAAATAGATTAACATCTCTCCTCTATTGTAAAATCGTTTGCCAGTTGTAACAAAACGTTACATGGCACTTGAACAGTAGGAAACTAAGGAAAACCGTTTGGTATTATAATTTTTTATCTCGTTACACGACTTACAAACATCCAGTATCCCGATTGACATTTTATTTTATATCGTTCGCCATTCGTAACAAAACGTTGCATGGCATGTGAACATTAAAACTCCGTGAAAACCGGAAAACCGATCAACATTTTTTTTTCCTTCTTCTTCGTTTGCTAGTCACAGTAAAGTTACGTGGCAAAATAACAATAAACTGTTTTTTGTTCATTTTAATGCCGGACCGGAATCAGTTATAAGAAAAATTTCATTTTTTTACCGTCATCTTGCACCAGCTTAACCTAACGTTACGTGGTGAAGATCAAAAAGTTTATTATTTTTTTTATTTTTTCATCGCCAGTTGTAGCTTATAGTTACATGGCGTATTCCTGCTGATCTTGTTTTTGGTAAACCTTGGAGGCCTCATAACTCATAAATCATAGTCTGAGCCGTCCAAGACCCAAAAACCGAAGATTATACAAGACTCAGAGGAAACTTGCTTCATGCATTAATTGCACAACCAGAAACACACCTGCCGATAAATTTCGCCGCATCCTTTTCCATCAAATTACCGGCTCCGACTCATTAGACTCATACGTTAGGTTAGCTTAGTTAGTTTTTAGTTTAATTGTAAGCGTAGGCCGTCGCCGCGATAAAAATCATTTTTTAACCGAAACGAATTAAACTAATAATTCAATTGAACCTAACTAAACAAAAATCCGATACGATGATTTATTACAAATTACAATCGTGATTTTGCTCAAATGCACGTAACTATTTAATTAATTGCTTAATTTACTTCGTGACGTTATGTTTATTCTTATCACCACGGCTGCTAACAATATTAAAAACGACTTCGCGCAGCAAATGGGTCTACGACCTAACCGACAACGAAGTAACCGCTCACCGCTCCAAAAAAAGAGATATTGACACGCGCCGCAATAGATTAATAGACATCAAGACGCATTATGAAGACTACGATGACTTCGAGAAAACCACGTATAAAGCCTTGAAGAAATTAGACCGCACCGAATTAAAAAGACAAATAACCGTTAATAGAGCCGGAACATCAACAACAAACACCACATGTGCTCTTGCTATAGCGTCTCCCAACCGGGAAATATTCTTCGCCTGGAACGAGATATGCATTATTGAGAAATTGCGCACGTGGAATTGTCACTTTGACGGTAACGACTTGTATTCGTTCTTAGAAAGGGCAAAAGAACTAAAAGACGCTTATCAAATCTCAGATCTCGACTTCCTAAGAGGATTTCCAGAACTATTGAGAGCTGACGCCCAGTTGTGGTACCGAAACTGCGTCAACAAAATAAGCAGTTGGCAAGAACTCGAAACAAAGCTACGAGCCTATTATTTATCGCCTGATGAACGCCGTAGATTAGATCGGTTGATAATAGAAAGAAAGCAGAAAGACAATGAGACTATACGCTCTTACGTCACTGCTTTATCAACGCTCATGCGACGCCGTGGAAATATCCCAGTTGATGAACAACTCGATAACTTGTACTTCAATGTCAAAGCATCTCTCCGCTTGTATATAAGACGCAACGAAATAAAATCTCCAGAAGACCTAATACACAGGGCGGAAGAAATCGAAGAAATTTTAAAAGAGATCGCAACTGAGGAAAGGAAATGCACCTGCCATCAGCAGATAAATCCTTCGAGTAGTAAGACATCAATAAAACAGCATCGAGGTACAAGAAACACGACCGCCAATATTTCATCTCGCCGGCCGGATAAACTGTGCGCTACAACAAACAATAAATGCCCGTGGTATCACACAATGATCAAAAAAGTGAAAGAAAATCCTGCCGCATTTTCAAATTACGTCATCATCGACAAAAAGCTTTTTCTCTGTAAAAGAAATGCTTCTGGCGACGCCGAATACAAATTGTGTATCCCGCTAGAGAAACGACCCAACGTACTCCAAGAAGCGCACGAATCCGCAACCAAAGGTCATCTTGGCACGTTTAAGACATTAGAACGTCTTAAGTCACGTTACCACTGGCCAAAAATGTTAAACACCGGCGCCAGACATTTTAAGAATTGCCCGAACTGCCGACAACAAAAAGTTCCGCAAATCACTACACCACAACCACCCAAAACCCAATCCTCTACCCGCCTCCCGCCACCCGCACCTTTACCTACAGCCAAAGGAAGCCGCCCAAAGACCAAATCTACTGAAAAATTCAAGGCAAATCAACCACCTCCGAAAGATGATACCAGACCGAAAGCCATCATCAAACAACCGAACAGCTCAAAGGTGGAAGTGCCAATAGGGGTCACACGATACAGAGCGCGAGTGGCGGAGACGGAATGAATTCTGTGGCTGGAACCACCAACAGGTAGACTTAAAATGGCTACTATAGCCCCGGCGAGCGGTAAGGTATGACTAAATTATTTAATTTCTCATTTTACTTTACGCGCTAAATATAAAAATTTTTTTTCAAGTTGTAAATATTATCCGTTAATGTACCGTTCACGTATAGTTCACTCTCCGAAGAAAGGGGGAGTGCGACGAGTATACATACTCACGCATTCAAATTTCCCGCCTGACGACCAAGCTACTGTAGAACAGTAGTTCTGAGCTCAGCCGCCAGGTGGCAACCCCAAACGCCGCTACACGCATTAAGAAAAATGAGACCGGAGTATATAAGAGGCCGAGAAGCACAGCTAAGCAGAGCAGTGTAGACTACGGTCTCTTCCCTCTCTTTACCTCAGTGAGCACACAAGGCTAAGAGAGAATGAGACGTGTAGTAGCTGGCTGCCTTGGCTTGTGGAGCACCACAGCTTAGGCAGGGCTTCTCTCTCTCTCTTGCACATGAGTGTAGACCAAGTGCGCACACAGGTCTACACTACAGTGCATACGCTGGCAATGCTAGAGTTACGTCAAGTGAGCACACAGGCGTAAATCTACCTGCCTAGACCACACTCGCAATTTTTGCCGCCGCCGCAATGCCGAACTTGCGCCGCTGAACTTAAGGGTGACGTCCACCCAAAATATCATATTCTATTTCACATTTCGCCACTAGCTCAATTAAGGGTGTCGTCCACCCATAGCTTGTTGCGTCCGCGTGTACGTGAACAGTAGAATAAATTAAGGGTGTCGTCCACCCATTACTTGTTTTATTTTAGTTTAAGGACTCCGTCCGACCGCGTGTAAATATTAGATATTAGAATAAGTTAAGGGTGTCGGCCACTCTTTATCTTTACATCACTTAAAGGTCCCGCGTACCTATAGAGTTTCGTAACTTAGATAATCAAGGGAGCCGGCTATCCACCGTTATTATTGCCGTAGGATTCAGTATTGCGTTATTAGGTGCCGCCGCCTATTAATATTTAATTATTTATCATTTGTGTCCTTTGTTTTTGCACATTGTTGCAGGTAAAAGCCGCCGGTATATTTTAGACCGTCCAGGCCGTAGAATCTTTTAGTTAAACTCAAACTAATAAATTAGGTTCACTAAAGATTATTAATTGATTTGATTCGTTTATTAAATAGCCGTCAAGTGGCCGATTTAAACAAGAACTAATCATTTTTGTACATTACATTCCGTTAAGGTTAGGTTAATTATTTGCATTATATAAGATCATTAGGTTTAGCTTTGATTAATACATTATTATCATCTGTCGTTGTACATGAGTTTATGAGTACAATAAAGCCAAGGTACTCCCTAGTATAACCGAACGTGTTAAACCCGGTTACTTTCCTTTACTTTCTGCCGTCTGATCCCTCGAACTCCTGCCGATCTTACCCTGGTAACTCACTGAAGCGTCTGGCAACAGGAGTTACACGTATTTCCCCCTCCCGAAAGGGAAAAACGTTACAACATTTACACTCACACACACACACACCCGTTGTATAGGTACATACGCACAATACACTCGCGGTATGCAATGACGAGCGAAACCGGGAAACGACGCAGAACATTAGAAACACGTGCTTGAGAGTAAAGAGGAATCGTCGGTTAGTGACCGACTTGCGACGGAAATTCCCGATTGATGACGGAATCGATATAAGGAGGCAACGGTAAAAATAAAGAGAAAGGAAATCGAATCATGTATAAGAAGAGTAAAGGATCAGCGAAAAAGGGAAGCCAGCTATAGCTTATACATCAGGCTCATATATACATGGGCTATTGTAGAAATAGCAGTAGAATAAATATCATACATGGGCAATTGTAAGAATATCAAGCAGTGTAAGTCTTATATATGGAGATACATGAAATCGAGAGCGAGAGTGATAGAAGTTAGAAGAAATCGAGCGCTGTAGAAAGATAGTGATACAATTGCATGCAGAATTATCAAAACTTAGTACATTGTTACGTGGGATTCAATTGATACGCACTCTTATGGGGAGTGTGAGGATGCAAAAAATTAAAACGACGATGTTAGTTGCCCGTGACGAAGTGCCGAATCAGCACTTCGCGCACCGTGCGACTCTTGGTCCGGAAACTCGGAGTCGCATTTCTCTGAGTTTCTACATTATTTCATGCTTCATACTTTGATATACGTACAATATAATGTACGTAGCACATACGAGGCCGCGAGGCTTCGGCCCCCGAAGCCAAGAACGTACACATGATAACAATAAAAAAAATTATTAAAATTAAGTCCCTAATGTGTAATTGAGAAAAAAAATTTTGTGTTCCTATACAGGCCGATGCTTGTCCTGGCTTACAATTTTGCTTTTTATCTATTTCATGTTTGTATGTTGTTATATATATGTTGTTTGTTTTCTAATTTATTCCACTATTTATTTTTAAATACTTTTCCATTTTAACTACGAATTCATAGTCTCTCTCTCTCTTTTTTTTCTTTACAAAAAGATATATGACATTTATAATAAAATATTTTACAAAATCGTACAAAAATTAAAATGAATTTTAAATTATTAAATAATATAACTTTAAATACACAATTCATTATCTTTTTTTTTTCTAATGTTAAAAGATGTTTCTTTTGAAGATACACGTGCGCATCATGTTGCACTCTTGATAAGATAAGAAGTCTTTCACATCACGAAATGCATTCTTCCTCGGATGATATTTAATTTTATTCTGAAGTGATTCAAAGAACCTTCTACTTGTTTTTGTGTGGGTTCAAAGCGGGATTCGAACGTGGATTCGAACTCCTTTTTTTTGTTGAACTTTTATGATAAAATTTGTACATGATTTTTTAGTAATTGTATGATTTATCTGAAACAAAAACTAACTTATTAGTAGAAAAGGGTCCCCCCTCTATTTCTAACTGTTAAACCGTCATTTATCTATTTATTTCTTTATTCCTCCTTCCTTATAAAATACTTTTTTTTTATTAAATTGATCACTGATTAATATCCTCAAAGCTGCGTCTTACAAAAAAAATTTATTTGTTAACTCTATGTGTTCTCTTTGACGCTTTTGTTTATCTTTTTTTTGTTAAAATTATCGTTTAAGAAGCGCTACGTCAACTAGAATATGGCCACGGTTACGACTACGATTGGCTTGATAATCGCCTTTTTTTCTAAAATTTTACTTTGCTTCTAGTATTTTCTATGTGTTATTATTTTAATTTTATAAGCAATGTTATTCAACTCAAAAACTCATTGAATTTTCATTTTACTTCTTTTTTGGAACAAATTTATAAAGGATACTTGCATTCGATTCCCATGGGTTTTTAGGATATGTTCGGTTGTTAAGGTGATATATTTTTTTTCCAGATCTTAATCCTTTAGCTGAGTTCTTAGTAATTTATAATTATTATGAGTATTCAACTTCTTTTACCACGAAGTTGATAATACATGCGTATAATAGTTCACTGACTGTAACTAGACTAGCAAGACTGTATTTAACAGCCTTTTTTGCTTTTTTTTCCTTATCTTTTATTTCCAATTTTTTTGCATGTTCTATTTGATTAAACTATTGAATGTTATGTTGTTTTATTTACATCATAGAGAAGATTATCTTCTCGTTATAATTTTTATATACATTTTATTTATTCTTTTTCTTTGAACTCATGCATGTTATTACCTTTTTTTTCATTGGACTTTTATTTTCCGTAAGGGGTAGAAGGATACTCATAGGGAATCTTAGGCGAGATCCTGCATTTCTTTTACAGTTGTTATTATTATTTGAGTTGCCTAACTTTGGCTAATCTTACAATTTTGTTGATAATAAAAATATTTTTATCATAATTATCCTCAAAAACGATTAGCTAATTATTTTTATTTATTAGTAAAAAAACGTTTCTTTTCTCTTGTGGCCCATTCTTTTGACGCTTTGCTGTACAACTGAATCTTATCTACTAATTATTTTTCTTATTTATTTTTTGCTTTTATTCAAAAGATATTTGATTCTTTTTTTTTACTTACACAATATTTGTTGAAACGTCACACCTTTAAGGATATTTTATTATTCTCATTTCTTAATTTCAACCATTATTATTAATTTTCATTTTTTTTTTTTAAATATATTTTCTATTTTTCCTCTGTAAAATAAGCAGTGATCATATGTCGTTCTTGCTTTTTCTTCGTCCGAAGGCTGCGGAAAAAGAAAAAAAATAAGCTTTTGCTATTTTCATTATTTAAAAATTAATTGCTTGATTCATCTGTGAAAGAAGGAGGTGCTTTTATTGTAGTTGCGCGCTTTATTTTGTCTACATGAACTGTTTTTATCTTATTCTCGTTTTTCATCGTCACGTTATGCTTCGCATTATTTACTTCAATAATTTTGTACGGTCCTTCATATTGCGCATCATATTTTCCTTTTTGTGGTTGTTTTAATAAATAAACGCTCTCACCCTCTCAGAAATGTTTAGTGTTTAATTTCTTATTGTAGTAATATTATTCCCTGTACTTGGCCTGTACTAGGTTCATTGCCGCTAACGTTTGTAGTTGAGAAAGGTTTTCTATCGTTTCTTTTAAATATTCATCATATGTTTGTAATTTTTTTTTCGGTGGAAAGCTTGACGGTATATGCGCTTTGTATCCGAACACTTGTTCGTAAGGGCTGTATCCTGTTGCTTCGTGTTTTGTACTGTTATATGCTAACTGGCATCAGTCTAGCCATCCGGCCCAATCTGACTTTTCTTCCATATATGCTTTTAAATATTCTATGACTGTATGATGCATGCGTTCGATTCCTCCTTGACTTTGAGGATGATACGCAGTTGTGCAATATTTTTCTATTTTAAATATCTCTGTGAATTCTTAAAGTAGATTATTTACAAAATGCCTGCCTTGATCTGTAACAATATCAGATGGCGGCTCAAAATATGCCAACACTTTCCGTGTAAGGGCGTGTGCTACTTCTTCTGCATCTGCATGCACCGTCGGTATTAATATACAATATTTAGTGAGCCAGTCTTGCACTGTCAGCACATATCCATATCCTTATTTTGTTTGTTTTAACAGCCCGTAAAAATCCATGGATAATTTTTGAAAGGCTTTTGTAGGTGTGCCCGTAATCAACATGGGCAGCCGTGTTTTAACACTCACTAGTTTTTTTGTTTGGCAATTTTCGCAGCCTAGGACGAATTGTCTCACGTCTGGTCTCGTGTTTCTCCAATAATAATCTGCTGCTATTTTGCTATACGTCTCATTTATTCCTCTGTGCCCACCTGTAGCTGCTTCATGATATGCTTTGAGTAGTCTATATCTATCTTCTACCGGTGGTACTGGAATATTATTTTAGTAAAATCCTGCTACAAATGGCATTTGCGAATATTTCATTAAACATTTCTATGAAGTATGTCCAGTCGCTAGTTGAGAGCATTGCTAAATCTCTCACGACGCTAACGTATGGAATATCGTACTATACAATTATTTTCTTTGAATTTTTGATACACTTTTTAATATCTCCTTTTAATATTTTGTCGTCAATATGTGTTTTAACAAACGTACAAAACATAAAATTATCTTAGTAATTAGCTACATGTATTTCTCCTACTGCAAATTTTCTATTTATTAAGTCTTCAGGATTTGTATACTGACGTTCAATGAGGGCTTCCACCATTTCCGTGTCTAAGTAGCAGTCAGTGGACATTGTGTGGATAATATTTTGTTTGTATTTAAATGGATGCTCCCTTAACATTTTTAATTTACTAAACAGTTGTGATATTATAAACAAAGACAAACATTCATAACACATTTATACTTATATTCATCTTGCACATTTCACTCAAGGGTGATTGAACTCCGTACGCATCATAAGTCAAGTCTTCTACCTTGAGACTGCGATAGCAAACAATAACGTTATACATTCGCGAGAATGCGACACACAAGAATGCGACGCACAAGAAGCGATCAAACTCTAAACTGCATCACATGCAAAATTCAATCAATCTTTTCCCCGAAATTATAAAAGTATCAATAATATCATACATACGAAAGAATGCAACTGTCTTTTACCCATAGTATAAAAACCCAAGAGTCTTTAGCTCGTAAGCTTAATTTCATACATATCGTCCAAGGCTACGCTTCGCCTAAAATTATTGTACTAAAGGTTAAGAAGAAGAAATAAAAATAAGTTCAATTCAACATATATATATATATATATATATATATATATATATGTATATATAAATAAATATTCTTTTATTCTTGGATACCTATCCTAAAGAACCAACGTCCTGAATTACAAAAATAAGTTATAATAGTAATTAAAATTTATAAAAATTAATAAATCAAGTTTATTAAATAAAGTTTAATAAATTAAACTTTACAAATTAATAAATACAGTTGTAACGGTTAACAGTATTTCGTTATCTAACGGAGCCCAAGGCGGTTTTTCGCGCGGTGGCCTTGCATTCTTTACAAGGCAACGCTCAAGCGCATCACTTATCTTATGTGATTGACTCTTTTTTCCTTGCGCACGTACGTCTGTTGTAGGTGTAATAGGAGTACCTGGCTCATTGATATTATTATCCCTTTGTTCATTGTCGTTTTCGCTCGACGCTGTACTTCCTTCGTTTTCTTTATTATTTTGCTGTCTTTTTACTATATTATTTTTTTCGTATAAAGGTATGGCGCAAAATGCCTCCCTTTTAAATGTAAATGAATAAAATTATTTGAACTATTTGCCTTGAAATGACAATATAGCGTTTCATCATAATCTGTTATAAAATGTACGCAGGTGTTTTGATTAAATTCACAAGAAAATATAAATACACAATCTACATCAGCATGTCTTGTGCGTGATGTTAAGATAGCTTCTGTTGTTGGCGGATCTCCGCACGTGCCTAATGATATTGCGTCCAATATGTCTCTTAATTCATCTGCGGACATTTCTAAGTTGCATACTTTTATTACTGAGTGAAAAAAGCAATTACCGTCTTTCAGAATATTGTCATCCCTTATCAAATCTAACCAGTATTGTGTGCATTTATCACTTGCATCATATACTTCAAATACACCTGAACCATCATTAAAAGAATTACTCCAACTTATTGGTCCATTTTCGTCATCGTTTTGTACTGTTTCTATTATATTCATATGCTCATTTTCTTCGTCAGCTTTTTCTTCTTCAAGGTCCTGCGACTTGTTCTCATTTAAATCATTTTTATCTAGTTTTACGTCACACTCATTCTCTTCCTGCTCCATGCTTCCGTCTTGCGACTCAGATTCACTGACATCATGCTTATGTCTCTCGCTTTCACTCTCACTTATAATTTCTTTCTTTTGATTTTTACTTGCATCTTGTACCTCAAACTCGTCCTCGAAATATGAGTCTTTGTCTGCTTCACTGTCAATAATTTCGACTTCAGAACTTATTCTTAATGATTTTTTCTCTTTATCTTTTTCTGAGCTTATGTTTGGTACTAATTTGTAGCATTCTCTTGGCATTTGAGGTCGAACTTTTTCTCGCTTATTAAAATCTGTTTGATTTATTATTTCTTGAGGTACATTGTCTCATAGCGCTTCTGCTACTTCTCCTGGTATTTCTTCCCATATATTTATTTGTACACCTTCTCTACCATTCATCTCTTGTTCTTGCACATCAACTAAAAATCGAGCACGCATTTTTGTTATCATTTCTGGAATCAGATTTAATATACTTCCTCGGCTACTTTCTTTACTTTGCGAAGTGTGTTGTGAATCATCCTGTGTCTCCTTTTTTTTCTATTTTGGTGCTGTTGTGTTGAGATGCTTTCGATTTTACATTTATTGTCTCCAATGGCGATTCTACTTCACAGCTGTTTCTATTATTTTTCAATATACTTTTATTTTTTGATATTTCGTTTGCTGGCTCATACGTATTTTTTTCTTTTCTTGATGACACTGCATGTAGCTTATCTACTGGTGTACTCGCTGCAAGAATTCATTCTCGCATGTTTGTGCTCTTTCGCATATACGCGAGCTTACCGTCGTCTTGTGCTTGACTTATTATGCTTTCAGCTTGAATTAACTCTTTCTTTCTATCTGCCTGAGTTTTACGTGTTTTTAACACTTTCTTATTTCGTCTCTTTCTCTTATACGCTGATCTTTTCCAAGGGTCTTTTCCTCTTTTCCCGTAATTCCAATCTTCTTCAGACCCAGATATACTCTTAATTTCTGACTCGTCGCTTGTTCCTTTAATAAAGATTTAAATCTTAGGATTTTCAAAGTTTTCTGAACTTGAGTCTTCTTCTTTAGTTTTATTCGCATTTTTATTTATTGCGCGTGTAATAAAAATTTTTGCTGGCGGACCGCATTCGTTTGCGTTTGGTTCCTGATTTTCTTACTTATCTACTAATTGATACATTTCTGCACGTGGTAATTCAGGATTTTCTCCGCCGTCTGCAATCACCGGATTTCTAGACAATGCATCAGCTGCATTATTTTTCCTTCCTGGTCTATACACTACATCAAACGTATATCCTCGTAAAGCTGCTTTTAATCTATTAAATCTTAAATCAGGCTTTGTGCTTATATGGAAATGCTTTAACGGTTTATGATCTGTAACTACTGTCAATTTTTTACCGTAAAAATAAGGCCTAAATTGTTCTTTCCCAAAAACTACTGCCAACAATTCTTTGTCATATACAGTATATCTAAGTTCGCTTTCTTTTGAACATCGTGAGGCATATACACAAGGTCGATCTTCACCGATTTTTCCTTGACTCAATATTGCGCCTATTGCATAATCAGGTGCATCTGTTGTTACTATAAATGGCTCGCTTAAGTTAGGCGCGGCCAGCACAGGCTCTTCGCATAGCTTCTCACGTAACGTGTCAAATGCTATTTGATGTTCTTCTAACCACAGAAATTTCTCTTTCTTTGAACTTAACTTATGTAACGGTCTTGCTATGCTTGCAAAATCTTTTATGAATCGACAATAATAACCAACAAAGCCTAAAAATTGTTTTACTTTCTTTTTATTTGTTGGTATAGGATAATCACGCGCTGCTTCTATCTTCTTAGGGTCCATTTTAATTTGTCCTTTTCCTACTATATGTCCTAATACCTTCGCCTCGCGTCTTAAAAATTGACATTTCTTTGATTCTATTGTTAGATTAGCTTTCTCAATGCGTTTTAAAAATCTTTTGAATCTCACTGCATGCTGTTCTAAATTTTCTGCATGAATTATTACATCGTCTAGATAAATCTATAATTCTGTACCTTGCAAGCCCTGCAAAGCTAGAGCCATTGCCCTACCAAAGGTCATAGATGCTTCACATAACCCCATAGCCATACGTTTGTATTGGTGTGTACCCGATGGCCCTGAAAACGCAGTTTTATGTGCGTCTTTTGAATCAATCTTTATCTGATAATAGTTGTGCTTAAGGTCTACGGCGGTGATATAATTCGCTGACGCTAGATTTTCTAGGATGTCGCAAGTTAATGGCAGTGGATAGCAACTTCCCACAGTGATTTCATTTAGTTGGCGAAAATCTGTCACCAAACGCCAGCGTCCCCTGCCCTAAGGGTCAGGTTTCTTGTTAACAATCCATGCTGGGCTACTATAACTCGACATAGATGGTTCTATAATATCTTTTTCCAGTAACTTCTCTATTTCTTGCTGCATAGTATTTTTTAAGGCTATCGAATATCTGTATGGTTTCACACGTACTGGCTCTTCATGAGTCGTTTTTATTTTATGTGTTAAAATATTTGCTGCTGGGAGCAACTCATCGTCTAGACCAAAAACGAAGGTTCTCGAATATCAAGCTTTGAACATGCTCTTTTTCTTCTTTATTTAATTCTTCCAAGTCTAACACTTCTATTATTTTTTCAACTCTTTCTTTTATTTCACATGGAGTTTTATTTGCCATGCAGCTGTCTACATATTTTATTTCAGCATCAGCACTTTTTTTCTCTGAGTTTCGTTGTGCGTACTCCGACATTGCGCGTTTAATCATTTTGCAATCGGAAACTTCGTTTCCTTCGCGGTTGCCGTCCTTACCGGCATAAAAATCGTTATCTTTTTTTTGCAAGTTGTATAGCTTTCGTTAATGTTTGAGGTTTTTCGCAACGCACTTGCATATCTAAGGGTGATATTAATCCGAACAAATAATATTGTAAGGCGTCTCTTTCTATTAATTGCTTCCTTGCTAATCGATCTTGAACATTTAATATCGGCATTGTATCGTAAATCGTTAATAATCGATTCAATAGAGCTTGTGCGCGCGTGCCAAAATCTGTTGCTGACTCGCCTTGTTGCTGTGTTATCACTTATAATTGTGTAGATAACTCTTCTAATATTGTTACGTTATTATACTGTGTCTCTAAGTCTGCTATAAGAGCTTCTATCGACTCGTGTTGCATCAAGCGCGCCGTGAAAATATCCGCTGCCTTTCCAGTGAGTTTTGTAGCTAACTCATACATAATGAAAATTTGACAGCCTGGCCCGAAATTATTTACTATGCTTTGTAGTAATGAACAGAATAAAGGTAATTTATCTACGCTGCCGTCAAAGGTTGGAATTTGTCTGATCGATTGGTGTAACAACAAATAAGGCGTATTTTGAAAATTTGCGAGCTGCATTCCCGGCGCTGAATTTATTTGTTGTGCGTTCATTGCGTAATTAGAGTTCATTGGCGTGTTGAAATTAAAATTTGATGTAGTTTGCGCTGGTATATTATTCCACGTCTGTGGGCTATTTTGTGAAAAATTCGTATTTGTTAAAAAAGTGCCATTGTACGGTATTGACGGACGTGTTAGTTGTTCTGGATTTAAGTTTGCGTTTAGTCCCGGTGTTATCCACGCAGTTGCTCTTTTATGAGCTTCCGCCGCTCCAAACTGTTCCGCTCTTTTTAACTGCATATTTGCTTCCGATTCAAAATTCGTCTCTATTATATTTATCCGCTGCATTGCACCCACTGACCGTTCCCTATCAATATCCCGTCTAATTTCGTCAATTCCTCTTACAATTTTTTATATAGTTTTCGGCAAATTGGGTCCTTGCGATGCGGACATTGCATATCTTCTCTTCATTTCTTTCATTCCTTCCTCCGACCTGCCTAGCAATTCCGGCGCGCCCCATACTTGCGTGTTTCCTGAATCGTAAATCGGCATGAATTTCCCGCAGGGACACGCAGTTATAGGATTATCGCTGTTTTCGCTAACAACTCTCTTTCTATACTCCTCGCTGCGAGGGCTTCTTATAGGAGATAAGGAGCGTCCCCTACGTCTCGCTTTTCCGTCCTTTTTCGAAAATAAGTTAATGAGCGACATTTTCGATAAATAAGCTTTCATAATTTAACTTTTCCCTGAAATTTTTATTTTTACTCTTTAAATTACGCGTGAGAAGGCGGAGCGTTTACGTTTTCTTATGTGCGCTGATTTTTTTAAATTCTGCTTTACGGAGATTTATTAGTAAATAATGACAAATTTAAGGCATAAAATTGTTTCTACAAATCACGTTCATCATGAAATTATTATTAAAATTATTTTCCAATATTTAGACTATAAACTCCTTTTTTTTCTAACTACGGCAATAACTATTATTTTTTTTCAGCACACGAATGATAAAAATTTATTTTATTTTACTAAGAAACCTGATGAGAATTGATTAAAACAAAAATATTTTTTTTTTCTTTTTACGTATGCACTTGTTTGAATTATCCCCTTTTTTTCACAACATTACTTATAATTTTTAAATATTTACTTATTACCAGCCGACACTGCTGGTTTGTGTAATTATATTCACGCACTAATCACTTTTATCTAACGATTTTTTTTCAAAATCAATATTTTAACTTTATTTGTTTTATTACGAGTTCGATTTATATTCACTTTAAGAAGCTATACTACCCCTTGGGACACTTTAATATGTATTATATAACTTTTACTTACTTGTTACAGCAGAGAGTGAGCAGCGTGATAAAAAGCACTCTCATTTCTTCGGAAAATATTTTCGGACGTCCTTCCTTCCTTCCTTCCTTCCTCTCGTTCCGATCTTCTGCTTTGCACTTGCGACGCGATATTTTAAAAAAAAAATATTTGATAAAAAAATTTGCTAAAAAAATATATTCACTCGCTGTATTTAATCAATCAAATTATTTCTCTCTCACTTTCTCAAAAAATTTTCCAATTTATTTGACGCGCTTTTTTTGTTAAGTTTATTTCTTAAAAAATTTTAATTTTTTTTGCTAAAATCCTCGTTGCGTATCCCACACCGCTGCCACCAAAAAATAATATTTTACGTGGGATTCAATTGTTACGCACTCCTATGGTGAGTGTGAGGATGCAAAAAATTACAGAGAGAATTAGTAATAAGTGACTGATATTTACTATCGCAAAATACAGTATGAGAGAGAGACTAGATACGACTTTGTTCTAGCGCGTCCGGCGATGGTCTGACGCTCGTCGTTGTCTAAAACGACGATGTAAGTTACCCGCGACGAAGTGCCGAATCAACACTTCGCGCATCGTGCGACTCTTGGTCCGGAAACTCGGAGTCGCATTTCTCTGAGTTTTTTTTTATAATTATCATAAGTTTCGCTATGATATTTAGAAAATATATTTCAAATTTCAGCGAAATCGGTTAATATTTACTCGAATTACAACGATTTAAGTTTAAAAAAGTATTGAAATTTAATGTAAAAAATTTTCTTGTTTTTAATTTTTTTCTTGAAAAATAAAAATTTTATAAAAAACTGTTAATACAAAAAAGATGCGGCATGATGAGTTTTACAACGTCAAATTTTTTGAAATTTATTTGAAAAAAAATGAAATTTTTACTACCAAGTGACTTCAGTTTTGCGTGCTCCGAGCGTAAATGCCCTTATTGCATCCGGGACTTCAATTACGAATCACTTTTTGATTTCAGATTTAATTTTATTTTATTTAAAAATCACTTTTCAATTTGTTATTAAAGCTCATTTAATTAAAAAATCATATTTTATTTGTTAATTAAATATATTTAATTCACAAATCAAAAATTAATCGTAAATGAAAAGAGCTTCAATTGGGGAATCAAAGTGGAATTCTTCATTAAATTATTTTAATTAAGAAATCAATCATAATGTGTGGGTTCGAAGGCTTCAATTAAAAAATCAATAATTAATTTTTTGTTAAACGTAAACCTTATTACATACCCTTATTCCATAAACCAATAAAGTCATAAACGCCTTCGAGCATATACTATCAGAGGAAGCCTCCAAATGGCAGCATGTGTTATAAGCAAAAAAGAGAGAAGAATGCTATTGAGGTGCGTGCTATCTCTTCCTCGTCTCATTAGATTAGCTGTTTCCGTTTTTCGCGAACAGGAATAGCCAATCAAAAGTAGCAAGAGTAAGATACCATATATCTTTATAGCAGATTTCTCTCTTCTTGCCTCGTCAGGCTTTTAATAGCTGTGAGGCTTCCTCCAGTAGTATAGTCTCGAAGATGAACTCTAAATCCATAGACCATAAGCCAAACAGCGATTATTGGAACAGCAATGCAAAAAAATTAAAGATTCATATTTACAAATCAAAAACAAGTAAAAGAGTGTCATCAACTGATTTTGACACATCCAAAAATTCTAAAGCAACATTAATATATTATTTATAAATAAAATATTATGGCAATTCGATTGGAATCATTCAATCATAATTGTTCACAACATCATTCACAACTATTTAGTATATTTATACACGGAGCGAACAAATCGGGAATACTTCCTTGCGCCCTCTACTGCTACAGTTCCGTACGCACGTTTTTGGAAATAGGCCTTGCGTACAAGCAACGATTCCATAAGGCATCGGGAAAAAGTCCGAACGCTCTATAAGCGTTCGGACTTTTTCCCGATGGGTTATGGAATCGTTGCTTATACACAAGGTGTATTTCCAAAAACATGTGTACGGAACTATAGCAGTAGAGGGCGCAAGGAAGTATTCCCGATTTGTTCGCTCCGTGTATACACGCAGTGCGCGCGCATTTTAATTTTAGACGGTTAAGAGACGTTCATGCTAAGACACGTATGATAAACATACAGACAAGTAATAATAACATACTATACGTTTATGTTATAGTAGGTCGTATTTAGTCGAATTTCTCTGGAGCTAGCTTAATGGATATTGAAGTCTTGTACCACCCCGCTTGGTACTTGAATATTTTCAGTCAGCTATACACTACACAATGGAGTATAGTACCTTACAGTATGGAATATTAATGCATACGCCACACTAGATTGAAGCGTATAAAAGAATTGAATATAGTTTTGTTGAATATCGTTTGGACAACAAATTAAACATATGTTTTTAGTTGGGTAGTAAATTCAGCGCGCAGCTACAAGTAGGCAGTGCTTCTCCGCTCTGCGTCATCGTCTAGCCACGCTGCTATAGTAAAGACGAAGATAGAGCGCAGTTAAAAGTATAACAGAGAAATTTACAACGTGGTTAAACTCTAAAGAGCTATAGTTCTCCGTCTCTCTGTCGCATCTAAAGACAGAGCGCAACTAACAGTATAACTGCGCTCTTTAGCAATATGAAAACTACAATTTAGATGATTTTTTTTGTACGTATCTTATTAATGTTGAAAATAAAATTTTTATAGAATTTTATAAAGCACGGTATACATTTCCATTATCACACTTCTATATGCATGATTTTATGTTCCTTTAAATCATATTCCATAAGAAAAGTTTGATCACAAAGCATACACTTTCTATCTTAGAGTTCCAAGTGCTTTGTTAGCTTGTGTTTTTTTTAATGATGGTGATTTGTAAAAGATTTGTCGCAACGAATACACTTAAAATCCCGGATATATGAACTGTGCGTTGGTGGCGTCTTAATTTTTCTTTATAATTAAAAAATTTGTTGCATTGGATACACTTAAAATGCTAGCTTTTGAAATCAATTACGCATTTGTGTTGTTTTAGACTTTCCTTAGTAGTTAATGATTTGTTGCATTCTACACGATTCCAAATTTGAATTTTCAAATGTATTACGCGTTAGTGTTGTTTTAACCTTCAATTAGTAGTTAAACATTTTTCAATACTCAATGATTTTTCACAAAAAGATTAACGGGATCACTTAAGACCCCAGATTTTCAAATTTACTGCTCACTTAAGATATTTTAGATTTTGTTTAGTGCTAAAATATTTTCCACGATGTGAGTACTTCATTTCGCGAATTTTCAAATGTACAGCGCATTTGTTGTGTTTTAATATGGTTTTATAAGCAAATGATTCGTCGTAAGTTCATGATCCTCTAAATGCTGTTTAGTTATAAAATATTTTTTATAACTAGTTAAAGTTCGATCCATTTATTCAGAGAAGAGTTATCTTGTGTGTGTATGTGTGTTTGACATACGCGCGTGCGTATGTGTGTATATGGGTATATCTCTGCAACTTTTCACTTTTGAAAACAAGGTTTTATAGAAATTTGGGTTTTATAAAAGTTTACAATTCAAATTCCTAAGATGGCACAGGCTTTGACCAGTGCTTAAAATTTTCGTTTTAAAGAGAAGAATATGTACTTGTACTTTGGTGTCAATTGAAAAATAGATACTAACAGTAGGCAATTTTATACGTCAAAAATGATGCATTTTTCATAATTTTCTACACGTGTTTCTTACGATGTATAAAAAGTAACTTACTTTCAATCGTATTTTAATTTTTTCATTATAATTTACATAATAAAAACGACAATTTAAAATTACGTCTATTGATGTGCTATGCTTTATTAATTAGCTTCGCCATTTTTAAGGTATGTGTAATTTTTGCATGGATAATTACACGGTCCTTAAAAATGGTGAAACTGATTAATAAAGCATAGCACATCTATCGGTATGATATTAAATTGTCGTTTTTATTAAGTAAATTATGATGTAAAAATTAAAATACGATTGAAAGGAAGTTACTTTTTATACATCGTAAGAAACACGTGTAGAAAATTTTTCAATTGACACCAAAGTTCAAGTACGTATCCTACTCCTTAAAACGAAAATTTTAAGCACTGATCAAAGCCTGGGCCATCTTAGGAACTTGAATTATAAACTTTTAAATTTCTATAAAACCCTGTTCCTAAAAAGTGAAAAGTTCCAGAGATATACCCATATACATATATATGGTTTATAGGTTTAGGGTTTATGAGATAAAGGTTTATAATTAGGTTTACATTCAGCAAGACATTAATCGTTGGTGGTTTTAATCGAAGCCCTTAAATTGACAAATCATAATTGATTTCATAATTGAAATAATTTAATTAAGAATTCCACTTTGATTTTCTAATTGAAGCTCTTTTGATTCACGATTAATTTTTTATTTCTTAATTGAAATAGTTCAATTGAGAATTTCCCTTCGATTTCCTAATTTAAGCTTTCTTAATTCACGAATAATTTTTTTATTTACGAATTAAACATATTTAATTAACAAATCAAATATGATTTAAGAATTAAATGAGATTTAATTACGAAATCAAACGAGATTTCTGAATAAAAATTTATTTAAATCCTTAGTTGATTTAAATATTTACAATCCTGAGTATAACCAGTAATCTAAATTGAATAAGTTGTCTAAATTTCTATATTTATTATTTTTTTCATTAGTTAGTAAGACAACTGAATTATAAATTTTCTTTAAGAGGAGGTCACGTATCTCCATCCTTTTCTAATCGAAGAATTAAGTTTTTGCAAAAACTAATAACTTTATCGAAAAATGAAGAGAAAGCCCCATCGCGTATTAAAAAAAGCTATATTTTCTTTAATAAAAAAGAATTAATTTTATTGCTTCTTTCTCAAGAAAACTTTGAAAAACCAAATTGTCCAACCTAACCTCTATGTTTTAAGTTTTTCAAGGTTTTCTTGAAAATGAAGCGAGAAAATCAATTCTTTCTTATTGAAAAAAATATAGCTTTTTTTAATACGCGATGGGGCTTTCTTTTTATTTTTCGCTAAAATTATTAGTTTTCGTGAAAAAATCAGTTCGTCGATTAGAAAAGGTCAGAAAAAGTCGACCTGCTCTTAAAAGATGATACGTATGAGTGATCATAAAGCATTATTTTTCCTATTTTTAAATTCAATAAAAGTGCTGATAATTACAATAAAATAAAATAAAATGTTTTTCATTGATGAACTTTTATTTCTTACAAATATAGTAAATAAATTTAGGTAGCAGCATTATTTCAATCTGAAGTACTTCATATAAAAATTTAAATAAAAATGAATGTATTGAATCAATATATAAGAATTAAACTAAGTAGATAGGCTATGGTGGATCCAGCACACTGCAATACCAGCACAGCCCCTACCCCTCTGCAACACCAGCACACTTCCCCCACCCCTCTGCAATACCAGCACACTTTCCCGCCCCCTCTGCAATACTAGCCCACCTCTGCAATACTAGCCCACCTCTGCAATATTGGCGCACTTGCATTTCTATGCAATTGCACGAGCGTCGATAAGGTAGGGAATATCTCGAGATGCGGATATTTTTTATTTTGAATATTTTATTTATTTTTAAATAAATTATAGAGCACTATATCCATATCTACTATTTTGAATATTGAATATTATAATTTTTTATATTTAATATTCGATGATTCTGTTTTCGATGATGATTGATTCATACTGGAATATTTTTCATCTACATATTCTTTCCAATTTACATCTTTCTTTCGTCTGTTACGAAGAAGGGGTGTATACTCTGAACAATTTTGATCTGAATTTTGATCTGAGGAATTTTGATCACAGGAGTTATATCCTCCCATGCTTGTTGAAGCCTGTCCCATTTTGCAATAAATCTAAAATCGAAAAGCATCTGTTATTTATAGTTAGTCACACTCCATTTTCTCGGAAATACTCTCAGTGAGGAATTTTTTCATGAGTCTTACGTTGTGAAGGGCGCAACTAGCTCTGTATGCTCCATTATGATGCGGGCAAACCGTGACAAGTTTGATCTTGTCTAACGGTGGAAAACCCATTTCTGCTACATCATGAACTTTAAACTTAAAGCGTTCTAACCATGCTTTCTTGATGGAGCCCATAACCAAGACTTTACTAGCATCGTGTAATGCCTCTCTGAGTAATTTTACTACATCTGTGTATGGAATATTTCCTGAATCTCAAGATAGTCCATGGTAATGCTCTTCTAACCATATATTTTCTCTCTTATACTTATCCGATAGGCGACGCCATGGATAAGGCTTCTCAAATAAGAGTACAACAGGGTCGGAATCGTCTTTGAGAGTAACTATAGCCAATTCTTTGAGAATGTAGTCATTGCCTGGCTGTTTAAAGCCTTGCATATCTACCAAGTACTCCATCCTGAATGAGAGACTCTTACTGACGAGTCAGCTTTTTATAATGATTCTCTCATACAAGTTTTCGTACGTTACCGGTCGCGGCGCTGTACTGAACTACACGATCGTGCAAGATTAAGCAGTAAGCAGAAGTTCCGGCTGGAAAATTACCTCTCGATTCGAATTCCAGTCGAACATCCACAGGGGCACTCTTTATCGATTCGTTTTGTTTAGAACAATCGATCACGATTGAAGGTAAGTATCCGATGTAATGTTGCTTTTTTAGCATAGGCTCGATATCTTTAAAATAGTAAGCACTTTGAAAGTTGGCGTACATATCGTATAGCATTGCGTATTGATTATGAGGGATATCTAAATTTAGATTTCCATACAGATAGTATTGAGAATTGAGAAACAGCTTTACATTACTGATATTGCAATGATCGAAGCGAATCGCGTTGATAGTTCTCTGACTTTTTCGATTCGTTTGAAAACCTAGTATTACGAATCGCGGCTTTTCCAGCTGATTGAAAGTTTTGACGGTCCAAACATGCCTAGATGTTGTGGGAAGTAGTGGATACTCGTACAAATCCCAACTACGAAAACTCATATCGATCGGTTTATCTTTCTCAACATGATTTAATAGTTGAATTTTGTACGAGCTTGATACTACTACGTAAGGCATAAGCCACTCTATTCTATTCAATTCAATTTTGAAATTCTTAAACGCGTTAGGATGAGCTGGGTCTAGTGCTGTCTGTATGACAGCGTTCAAATCGTTTCTCGATCTTGTGAGAATAAGCTCGTGTTTCACATTGATTACGATTTTACAATAATCTTCAGCAAAACCGAGAATCATAGCGAGAGGAATTGATACGTCGAAGTAACCTGCATTGTCAGTCAACTGCTGTGTTTCTTCGACATCAAGCCATCCTGCGTTTTCAATAATCAAGTTTTGACTGGGATTAAGCGAAACCCAACCTTTCATTAGAGTAGTCAAACCTACATTCTTACACTTATCGATTTCTACTGCGTTGATCTCGTAGCGTATTTCCTCAAACATATGACAGATGGCATTGTTGACTAATTTAGTATTAGCTACAGCAGCTCCATCGGCTTTCACTAGTCTACCACAAATATGTAGCGAACTGCGTGATGGTAGAAGACACAAATCTTGATGTTGAATGGCTACTGTATGTTTTGCCGTGTTAACGCTTCGTCTGCTCTTGGCTGACTGATGGTTGGTTTCCATCTTGATCTGCTTTTATAGCCTTTTCCAACTTTGGAATGAAATACAATGCCCATTACGCTTGTTTAAGATGTAATCTGATGCTAATAATTTCTCCTCGAAAATTAACAAGTTGTCCGTCTTGATCGACTATGCGCACTTGAATGTGATCTATGCTCTTGACGACGATCGGAAGGTAAATGACCGGTGAAGGAACTTCAATGATCTTATATCCTGGCGGTACTGCTGGGAAGAAGTCGTGTATCGTGTGCACTCGTTGACCGTTTATATACCCACCGCAGGTGATGTCACACTCTATTCGTAGAGCGTTGACCTTCAAGATGGCTACTGGTAAATCCGAACTATGAGTGACGTCTGCTTCGAGAAGACGTTTAGCGAATCCCAATAAAGATCCTATAGAATTTTTTGGTCAAAAATCAATCGGTTGATTGCACTTTATTTCGCTACGAAGAGTATTATTGTTAGGTTTTATACTGATTGAGATATTCTTGTGTGTCAATGTCTCGCTAAGATAATTCTCTATGTCTTCGATCTCGTAACTACCTGTCGGTAAAGTAATTTCTTCTTTACCAACATGGAATAGATTGTTACCCTCATCAATGTTAGGAATTGAATTGAAGGTCATGAAGGCAACTAAACCAAGAACATAATTCTTATCGGGAGAAAGTTCAATAGGAGGGAAATATTGTGCTTCGAGTATAGATGATGTATCCGAAAGACTTAACGTCAATGAATCTTCCATGATGACTGTTAAACTTATAATAAGTCGATATTCGCATGCTTCTTGCTTTATATATCAAGAGTTCTGCACAAGAACTTTAGACAAAGATGACCACAATTAAATGTATTGAAGTCTTGGTATCTTTGAGGATTGTACTTGATTTCATCAACACCCAAGTACAACATCAAATCTAAAGGTGGCTGAAGATCTCTAAAACTATCTAAATAGACTACGCTATTCCCTCGTTTTCGATAAGCTACCCAATGAGTTCCTGGTCCATCTGCGTCATCGAGATTAACGATGGCTGATTCACGATAACGAGGACCACTCTTTGGTAATGCATTTCGCATAAAAACTCCTCGGAAGTTTGGAATTTTTAAAATTCTCGCATACTTTATGATGTCAGCGTCAGTAAGAGCTCTCTCAGGCAATCTTACTTCGTCCATCTTTTTTTTTTTAAACCTTTATTATGGTAAGGTTTCAGACGAAGCCCGAGTCCACTCTTACTTGGCTGTAAATAAACCCCTTTACCGAGAGCTATTTCTTCCATTTTCTTATTATGTCTCTTAATCTCCTCCAATTGTGAATTGGCAGATTTAGAATCGTTAACTGCCTTAGCTATACCAGCAGCGCCACCTGCAATACCAGCAACTGCACTCAAACCGGCAAATAACGGTATGAGAAATGGTAAAAATCCTCCAACTTTCTTTGGGATCGGTAGTTTGCGTGGAATCTTAACGTTTTCTTTACCACCTGCTACTTTAACGGCACTACGTGCACCTTTCAATGCTGATAAAATAACTTTACGAGCACAATTGCTGGGAACTATCGATTTTGAGGCAGCTTTTACTACATTATTGAATGTAATGGCTGCTTCCTTTTTCTTTCTCATACCCATACCGAATGTAGACATTAACTTCATTGCTTTACTAACAGCAAAAGCAGCTGCTTTCTCTCCTATGGTTGCGTCCTTTGATTTTACTCTCTGCCGAGCTTTCTCTGCCAACACTTTGTCTGCAGTGTTTCTCGCTTCAATGTCCTCGCGGTTTTGCGAATAAGCTATATCGTGCTCCTTACAAGCCTTGTCAAGAAGATTGATTCCTGGATCACCTTGAGCTAATCGTTTAGCTAATTTTGTACCTGGTCCGCAGTACTGATATCCTGGAATATGAAGTTCGAACGGAAGACTGTTGATGACTTTATTGAGGAAACCTCGGCCACGTCGACGTTGTCGTTGCTGATTATGTACGATCATCACCCTATGAAGGTTAAGTGAAGACTGATGCTTGTGAGAGTATATGAGGCCATTATTTATACTAAATCGATCACTCTTGTTTGAGATCTAATTGCATCAACATGAATTTCAAAGAACATCCGGTTAAACTTCCAATCGTAAATTTTGACACGATAGTCGAGCAGGAAAAAAAGACAAAGAGGCACGAAGACTTACTTCCGGATAGTATTTGAGCCATATTTTGTGGACCATCTAACTGCGGTAAAACTAATAGCCTACTCGCAATGATTACACATCCTAATGGAATAAGATTCAAGAACGTATAAGTATTTGAAGGAACTCCTCGAACCGATAGACGGTATACAATATTTTCCATTCAGCGAACACGAATCAGTAGTATCACCTGACGATGCCTTACCTAATTCCATAATGGTATTCGATGATATAGCTTGCGAGAAACAGGATAATGTGAGAGCATTTTTCTGCATGGGAAGACACAAGAATCTTGATTGTTTCTATCTCTGTCAATCTTATGCTCATATACCAAAACATCTTGTGAGAAACTATGTGAACCTATTAATAATTTTCCGTCAAGATGATGTTAACCTAAGACATTTGTACGATGATCATGTAAATTCAGACATGTCTTATGCTCAATTCAAAAGTCTATGTTCACGATGTTGGACAGATGATAAGTATGGTTTCTTGATGATGGATAAAGATAGTTCAATCAATGCTGGCAGGTATAGAAAGGGCTTTGACTGTTTTGCTATAAATATAGCACACTCTTAGTGTAGTCATAACATTCCATGATTGAACGTCGAATCGACAACATGGCCGACATTCGCCGGAGAAAAGATATACTGCATCAACTTATCAAAGCGAGAAATGCAGTCAAGCGTAAATACAATCTATTGAAATATGGAAAGGATGATTTCGAGAAAGCAATTGGAGAAACTTTCAAACCAATAGTCGATCCTCTACAGAAACTTGTTTAGTCATCTAAAAAATCTCAAAATCTTGAAACGAAGGAACAAGCTACTGATGCCATGAGTGTAAATAATGATAGCATTGCAGAGAAATCTTACGAGTCCGATGAACCATCTTTGAATGAAACTGTTCGACCACATACGGATACAGAATTTGAATCAGCTCTCAGTGATGATGAAAATAGCGGAACGGACAATAACAAGTATATTCTCAAACTCATGAAAAATCAAACCGAGGATTTAGATAAAATTTATGGTGTTCGTAAAGAAGATGACAAATACGTAATAGGCGACTCACCTATTTACTTTGAAAATAGATATGTAAAAGTTAAAAATGTGAAATATCCTAGATCTGATGGTTTGCTAGAGTTGATATTGGCGAAACAGCCTAATCAGCAAAACGTGAGTTCAACTGATATGGAGAACTATCGACGAATTCTCGAAGCTACTAGTGCTCACAAGAGACGTTACAGAAGCGATGAACAAATTCGTGCTCACAGAAGTAAGAAATTTGATAACATCATTGCTCCTATGTTTAAACATGGTGGTGGACTATTACCTCGATATAAAGTTGCTAGAAGGGATCTATTGATGGATTACGTTTATTGAGACGATCCTAATGAACTTGTCGATCGGTTACGATTACTCATAGCCGAAAGAGAAGCTGGAAACCCCAGTCATACAAACGAAATCCATTCAATCATTGAAGAACTGCGAGAAGCTAGCTATATATACTGAGATACAAGTGAATACTTGAACATTATCAAGATGAGTGTCGACGTATTCGGACGTAATCTTAAACGAAACGAGGGTGGTCGTGGTCCTCCAGGTGTTGGATATAAAATTACATCTGATGGTCAGTATGACTTGGAGAATAAGAGACTTTGTGATCACGCGTCACCTAATCAACTCAATGAAGCTGTAAATTTAGATACTTTACAACGTTTCGTACGTTTGGAAGTTCAAAGATTATTAGATTCAATATCTAGTTTGAGAAGTGATCTTAATAATCGAAATAAAATCGTAGAGATGCATAGAGATGAACTCGATAAGAAATTCATACAAAGCCAGTTGGAAATTGAGACTATAAAAGGAGGCATTATCACTGTTAGTGCAAAACAGTCAGTCGATAACCATCGATGGAACAACGTCATAGACTTGTAGAAGAGCTTCACAAGCCAGCACGTCGTAATTATCCACGTCGAAAATTCGATGTGCGAGGTTTGGACGAGACATGGCAAGCGGATCTAATAGAAATGCAACCTTATTCTTAAGAGAATAAAGGATTTAAATATATGCTTACCGTAATAGATGTATTTTCAAAGTATGCGTGGGCAGTTCCTGTTAAACGAAAAACTGGACAAGATGTCGCTGATGCTATGAAATCTATTTTACGTAAAGGTCGAGTACCAAAGAATTTACAAACAGATAAAGGTAAAGAGTTCTATAATACGTATTTTCAAAGTCTCATGGAAAAATACAAGATTAATTTATACTCTATGTACAGCAATCTTAAAGCATCCATTTGTGAACGTTTCAATCGTACACTGAAAAATAAGATGTGGGTAGAGTTTAGTTTACGTGGAAACTATAAATGGCTTGATATTTTACCTAAGCTAATAATAGCTTACAATGATAGAAAACATCGAACTACCGGTATGAAACCCAACGAAGTTACAGCTACTAACGAAGCAGAAGTTCTCAAACGTTTCAATAAAAAAATTATTTAAACTCAAAAGCCAAAGTTTAAAGTTGGTGATAAAGTTAGAGTTAGTAACGTGAAGCAATTATTTGAGAAAGGATATACACCTAACTGGTCCACAGAGATATTTACAATAACTACAGTGGCAGCAACTAATCTAGTAACTTACCATCTTAAAGATTATCGCGATCAGCCTATCACTGGTGGCTTCTATGAGCAGGAACTTCAGAAAGCAATGTATTCAGATGTATACCTTGTAGAAAAAGTCTTGAAGAAACGTGGCAATCAAGTCTATGTAAAATGGCTTGGTTTTGATGCTTCTCACAATAGCTGGATTAATAAGTTTGATAATTAAAAATAAATAAAGAGAAAGTGGTAAGGCCACCTTCGCCTATACCTGTGAGGAACAACCAATGAAATCATCATTTGTTAGCCTTACATAATGAACGAATTCACTATATAGGACTAACCCATGACTCGTTTTCCCCTCCATGAACTTTCTCTTTATTTTTTTTTTTTTTTTTATTTACAGTTAACAAAATTCAAACTTATTATCTCCATGTTACAATATAAATAAGGCGTATTTGTTAGCCTTAGCTGCTAATTCATTAAACAACTCATCGTTCTTCTCCAGCGCCTTAGACACTCGATCCGGTAAGAAGACTTGGAATTCTTCTTTGATGGTGATTACTACTCTCAAACCGAATTTGGTGCCGACTTGTCTTAGACTGGTGACCATGTAGGTTTGACCCTTCTCTAACTTCGACAAGTTCTTCTTCGGAAGGAAGGTGTTGGAGCAAATCCTATTGAGCATTGCAAAGTCCATTCTGAAAAAGAGAAAAATATTTTATTGTATTATATAATAAATATACAAGACTTTATTATAATACTTACATAATATGTTGCTCTTCTAACTCTTGGTCTTTTGTTGGGAGGCTCTCCGTACTCTGGCTCATCGAGCGACTGAATGAGCTCTGGTCGCTGCCGCTTCTCCGTATGAAGGGCTTCTCCCCTCTCTGGAGCTACCCCCACCATGTCTTCTCCCCACTCCTCCATCATCTTAAGAGCTTCCTGCTCGTTGAGTTCCAAGTAATGACCCCAAGGTAGCGTGTCGGTCGTGTTGGGAAGCAGACGACGCTTATCGTCGTGAGGACTTAACGCGACCTTGCTCTCTGTAAGTGTCTGCACACGATGCTCCTTGGATCTGATGTTATTTTGATGGCATCACATCGTAGATCCATCGAACAGACAGTTACGATAATCCTCGAAGCCTATGCGAGTCTTCACTACAGACGTCTTGACTCCCTTGGCTTTCTTAATAGGCTTCTCATTTTGAATGCGGACGGCATACATCTTACTACGAAGACCGATAAATTCGGTCATGATGTTACCTCCGCATTCATCCTTCATGAGTCCTACATCCTTCTTGTTCGCCAGAGGGAGTCCAAACTGGTTATTTGCAGGATAATCAGAAGTATCGAACTTCTCGATATCCTTCTTCATCCTATTGTAGATGTTCTCATCTTTGATCTCATAGATGAGACTGTCCGTATCGGTATAGAGCAACTTGCATCTGCTGCCAATCTCCTTCTTCATGTAGCCGTAGTGGAAGTCGTAGATTAAGCTCTTGGAGATATCTAATACGCTAAGACCCACGTAGATCGGCTTCCTTATCGTAATCTCGGTCCTAGCTAGCTGAATCGCCACGAGATTCTCGTCAAATATTGACCTGCTGTGGAAGTTGGGACTTGCGATTAAGGCCTCTGCACCATGTCGTCCACTCCATTTGTTGACGAGCTTAACATCTACTCTTTTGCGCTCGTTCTCCATGGTCTTGCCATAGACAGCATTGATCATGAGTTAGAAGAATAGTTTTTCATACTCATTCTTCGATTGCTGCCTTTTTTCCGTGTTTATATCCACGTACGTCTTCAACCATGGACCTTGTTTGAACTGCACCATCCTGTGTATTTTCTTGATGATCAGTCCATTCTCTACTGCTTGTTGGAGCGCTCTGTAGTGGATCACATAACGTTGTTTGTCATGGAGAGTCGTCAACAATTTTTTCTGTTTGCTACCAGATGGCTCTTGGTGCTCAGGACACAGAGACAAATCCTTGTGGGCATCGTGGATTTCTGCTGGATATTGTAGATCCACCTCGAAAATAAATCCAATATCTGAATCATGCGAGATCTCTGAGATGACTTCGAGATGCTCGTTGATGTAATCGGTGTTGCCCCATTTGAAATCTCCATATGGTAGATGCTGAGTCATCGTCCATCCATATAGATTGTTCGCATCGAAGTACATGAGGTACTTATCTTCCTCAGCTGGATTATAGTCCTCCATATACTGATTGTTAGCCTTGGCGTAACGGTCGGAGCATTGGCTGACTCCTCCTCTGATGCCTTTCTCCACAAACATGAGCATATCGATGTCCGTTAAAAGCTCCAGCTTGATGTTGGTATGTTTCAACATGGCATCCCATGTCAAGCCTGGAGTCGTATAATAATGCGCCGGATCCAATCCATACGCGTCCATGCAAGTTGCTCTAAAATTTTCAAAGACGTCGGCCAATAAGAGCACATCTATTTTCAAATAGACGTCTGAATATTCTCCGAGCGTCTTAACCTTGAGCTTTTCCCACACATTTTTAGCGTGCTCGTAATCTTCCATGCTGATCTCGCTCTCGTTCAATTTATTGTAGAACTCTTCTTTAGATGGGAGCTCCTTATCTTCCAACTTTTCTAAGCAGCTTACATAATCGTAAGGGAAGACTCCTTTTCTTACCAACAGCTTAATCTGCTCATCTGTGTAGTTGGATTCGTGGAAGGTCTGCGTTGTTATATCGAATCTATCCAAGTACGAGGCCAATTTCTCCAAAGACGATGCCATGAATCTGAAGGAGTCTAGAAAACGGAAACTCACATCACTTCCTTCTACATATTTGGTGAAGGAAATGTAGCGCTCCTTGTTCTCTGGAATCAGCTGTACTCGTCCTTTGAAGTTGTCAGCTGTAGCGAGATCCTTGATGATGAAGGGTGAATCGTAGCCAGTCAAATTGTGGAATATTACTGGGATGAACGGTGCGTCTTTGAAATTGATGTTGCATCCCTCGTGAGCAGCTCCTCTGAATTTCCCAGTAAGATGACAATGATCTCGAACTTTGATAGCAGCAGGTGCAAAAGATTTGTTGCAGATATGACAAGACCTCGCTGCTTTGAACTCAGCTTCCTCTTCTCTTGTAAGATCCATGGGTTTTGGATTAGTATACAATGAATTTAATTCATCGGCTAATCCTCCTAGTTTCTCCACAAACCACTGAGCAGGAGTCTTCGTGTCTTCTTCTTCTTGCCTGTAGCTGAAGTAGCCGGACCTTTTATCATCGAAGCTGCACTTCACGTAGTAGCCGATGCTGTAGGCCTGATGTTGTTGATAGACTTTTACATCGTTCTCCACAGGTTTTAACAAGCACTCGAAATCCGCATAGATGGTGAATGGGACTTTAGTCTTGTTTTTGAAGTTACGGAAAGACAACATATTATCTTCCTCCGAAGGCAATCGAATCCTGCATTTGTTCATCTGCTGGCAGTCTACTACATGATTCTTGAATTTCTCTTCGTTATTGAAGAAATGTACCTATCGCAGATATAATGATGATGATCATGTTTCGTTACTTGTTTCCTTACGAGTCGTGACAAGTTCTTGATCCACACATAATGGAATTTGGGTAGTGAGTCCTCGTCGTTGCTACCGGCTTCCTCATCATCATCAACGTAGACGTCTTGAATGAGTAATAGATTGACATGACGTTCCTTTTTGAGAGAGGTGACATGACATGGATGTACTGAATAGTTGATACCAGACTTCTTTAATATATACACGTTGACGGAGACGTTGTTCTGATTTTCAAATTTCACCACCTGTTTCACTGCAGTTGGAAAATCTATTCCTTTAAAGTCGAGCACGCCTTCGTAATCTGTGTATTTGCTTACACGCTGTGGATTCCGATCAGCTGGATATAGCGCAGATAAGATTGCCCACTTGAAACACTGCTCGTCGTTATTCTGCACGTTCACACGTGCATTCTTATTTTGGATAGACTTGGTAGTTGAATGTACGAGCTTCCTCTCATGGGATTGAGCTTATTGATGTTGATGGTGAGGCTCAATATCTCTCGCAAGCTCCATCCGGATCCTTTCTGCTCAAATTCCTCCATTTCCCGAAGAATGGGTAGCTTCACGTTGCTGTCAAACCATTGGATGATGTCGGTAGTCTGGAAGATGGCAGCATTCTCCGTTTTGAAATATTTAACTTCGGCAACTATCGAATCATCTTTTTGAACCGTGTATTCTGCCGACAGCTCAGCGTTGACTTTGATTGCTGCATATTCCTTGAGAGCATCGGTGATCTTTGACTCGAACACTGCTCGAGCATCAGCCAAGAATGTGATGATATCCAGATAGCCTAGGTTGGAAATCACACCAGATCGTATGCGAGTCTCGAACGCTGATTGGAAGTCATCCCATTGAACGCTCTTTTGATTGTTGACAGGTTGCAACTCGTTCTCAACTGGATCCTGTACACGCCCGCCTGTTTTCAGAAGACTTTGCAACTTGGATTGGATGGTGAGCAGATGAACCATAGAAGTCTGGCACTTTTTCTTCTGATAATTGGTTAAATGAGAAGTCATCAAAGCACGTAAGCCATCAATGGCAGCGGTACACAGACTTCTCTAAGATTCCAAGTCGTTGATATCAGCTTGACCATTTCTCTGATACTCCAACGAATCTTGAAGCAGCTTGACAGTACGTGCGAAATATTCAGGGGATTGCATCTTATCCTTGTAGATTTATCAATTGGTTGTGGAGATCCCTCTCACGTTGTGCTCTTTGAGACTTTCCCTTTGTTGAACAGCTCTGTTCGATGATCAAGACGTCTGTAAATAAATAAATAATTAGCTCTTGCAATATGTACTTAAAAAATAATAGCTCATATAATATTTACCTTCTATGAAGATCTATCTGGAAATTTTTCTATCTTCGTGATATCCTTTGTTGATGATCTGGAGATCTTTGAAAATGAACTCTTTGTGGACTTATCGGAGGACTTCCTTCTCGATGAGCTCGAAGCACAAGAATGATTTTCAGGTCGCGGAGCTCCTCGATTTATACCCATTTTTGGAAGCATGGGAGAGGTTGAGATGGTGCTGGAAGTTGGAAGAGAGGGGATATGATGGTAGTGGGAGTTTAGAGAGAAGTTATTATTGGTGAAGCTCAAAGAGAGGGGATGCGATGGAGGTGGTAGCTTACAGAGAGAAGGGATGAGAGTATATAAGAAAGGTCACGAGCTCTGTCGAATCATTTTTCAGTTCAGAGAGCTAGCAGCAACATCAAGGAGAGAGCAAAGATGATGGAATACATATTAGACGTAAAAGGCTTCAGAAGATCCTCAAACCTATTTGTTGTAAAAGAGGCCGCCATTATTTCCGTAGAGAAGGATGTAAAGCCCTTGGTATACTTTTTCCAACCTCCTTGTAAGTGGAAGAAACTTCTCGCTGTGGAACAGTCGGTAAACGAATGGTTAGAGAAGAAGCATTATGAAATTCCGTGGGAAGCTGGAGCAACTCCGTACTGTAACGTAATCAAAGTATTACAAGATAGTCTAAAGAGTGCTGTTAAAATATACGTCAAAGGTCTTGAGAAAAAAAGATGGATACAAGAGATTTTACCAAGAAAGTAAGTATGAATATAAATGTATACTTGACCATTATTAATTATTCTTATTTTTTTTTCTAGGGCTATTGTCAACATGGAGGAAATTGGATGTCCTAAATTAAAATCCCTGAAAAAGATTGACATCGATGGCTGTAAATGTGATTGTCATCCATTTGCAAAGAAACTAGTATGTGCAGTGACAAATGCGCATGCTCTTAAGGAATGGCTACTCACTCAATACTTTCCAATCCAGACGCCACTACCCGAAGAAGATGAAGGAAGGGATGAAGTCGATTACACTTGCCATAACTTAGAACGAACGGCTATGTATTCACCGTTCAGTCGCGCTGGAATTAGATAAAAGCATACTGTTCGCGATGTATTATATTAGATTAAATTTATTATTTATTTTTTGTATTATAAATTGTTAAAATAAAGAAAATAAATGAGAATGAGAAAGTTAAAGGAGAGGAAAACTTATGGTTGTTCCTCATAGGTTAAGGGCGAAGGTTGGGGCTCTTACCACTTTCTTATTCTCTTTGTTATTATTCACATACATCTTCATAATAGGATTTAAACTTGTTTAGCAGTATTTAAACTCATTCATATAAGTATTAGATCTCATTCATATCATCATTAAACTTAATCATATTATTATTCAAAGTATATAGATGCGTATGTGAATAATAAAATATTAAAAATAAAAAAAAAACTTTTTAATGTACTACGTTTTTATAATGAACCAAAAAGTATAAAATAATGTGTAATAAAATGAAAAATGAATAATGATTTGAAATAAAAAAAACGTGGGGCGCATGTTTATTATTATGTATTGTATGCGTCCCACGTTTTTTTTTATTTCAAATCATTATTAATTTTTCATTTTATTACACATTATTTTATACTTTTTGGTTCATTATAAAACGTAGTACATTAAAAAGTTTTTTTTTTATTTTTAATATTATTTTATACTTTTTAGTTCAATTAAAAAACGTGGTAGATTGAAAATTTTTTTTTTATTTAAATATTATCTTATGCATTTTGGTATTATTATTATTATTATTATTAATATTATTTATCGTGTTGTCCAACAGTGCATATTATATAGCATATATATTGTTGTCAAGGGACTAAAACGTGTTTCATCTATTTTTTTTAGAGAACACGTAATCGCATGGTGAGTTTCCCGCCATTTTGACGATAATGACGCCATTAGAAATTCAACCAAGATTTATTGTTTTATGCATTGTTAGACCATAAAATGAATAAAATATAGTCTCCAATTCTATATGTATAATAGAAAATGCTGTAATTTATGTCTAATTGCAATATATGACAAGTTAAAGAATTTTAAAAATTTTCGAAAATGGTTAGACACTAATGTTAAAAGTATATCTATATATAAAATCTTCAAATCTTCAATTTTGCCAATATCTCCGTTTATAATTAAATATAATAATATATTTGGTGGGAAAACATATTTTTAATTATATTATCCAACAATGCGTGCAAAAATATAATATTGAATATATTAATATATTAATATATCAAAAAAGGATTTTTAAAATTTTCGAAGATGTTTAGACACTAATGTTAAAAGTGTATCTATATATAAAATCTTCAAATCTTTAATTTTGCCAACATCTCCGTATATGATCGAATATATTAATATATTGTTCGGTAAATATATATATTTTTTTTATAATATTGCATTGTCATCCAGTTCTGAGCTATATTTAAAATTTCAAGTCTCTAGCTCATCGGGAAGTTAGTTTACAATCGGTTGCAAAATTTGTACCGAACAGACAGACAGACAGACAGACAGACAGACACCAAAGCGAGTTAATAAAAACGTAGTAAAAAAGAATAAGAAAGTGGTAAGAGCCCCAGTCAACGCTCTCTACCTGTGAGAAACAACCATAAGTTTTTTCTCTCCTTTGAACTTTCTTATTCTCATTTAGTTTATTTTCTTTATTTTAACAATTAGTTTACAATTTTCGACATTTTAAAAATTTTTTTACATTTATAAGAGAGCGGGGTCGGTTCCCATAGCTATTTTTTGCAGGTTCTTTTTCAAGAGACTGTTTCATTCTTAATTTTTTAATTTCTAACTCAGCTATGATCTGTCTACCTCGCTCACTATCACACAAGCTGAGTCTTTTTGTTGCTTCTGGCCTGGGAGATGTCCATCCGCTTGGATAAGAGACCACAATAGGAGTAGGAGGCAATGTAGGCTGATCCTCCTTAGCTTTTCTCTCCTGACGCATTATTGATAATTTTTTTTCTATCTCCACCGCCCTCTTTTTGGCTAGCAGCAATCTTTGGAGACGAGATGGTTACTGAAAACAAAATAAAATTAGAATAAAGACATTTTCATTTATGAAGTGTTTAGTACAGGCATACTTCTTGATTCATTGTCCTTTGATCGTATTTTCACCCTAGAAATCAGCTCCTTATATGTTTTGAACTTCACTGTTTCATCTGTGGAAAGTAAGGCACCACCAAGCGGTCAAGTGGTAAAATACATCTAAGGACTTACTAGGAGAGTGTCACACCTCCGGATCACGGATTTTGCTCAAACTTCGGGATAAGTTTTCAGATGATAAAATATGGAAAAAGCTAAAGTTATAGTCATAAATACTCAATATTTCCCTAGTTACAGGCAATTAAAGGAAATCACTAAAAAAGTTACTAGATTTTTAAACGCATATAGTTCTTTAGCGTCGATAGCTACAAGCTTGAAACTTTTTTTAAATTGAAGCTCAGCTCAAATCCTTTCGAAATAGTAGTTACAGCATATCAAAATATTATTTTTCCCCAAAGTTAGAGCGTAATAAGGATTGGACCTAATTTCAGCTTTTATTATTAATTAATATTTTTAAAAGAAAAATCAGGTCCAATGTTTATCATGTTCTAACTTTGGAAAAAAATAATATTTTGACATGCTATAACTACTAATTCGAAAGAATTTGAGCTCAGTTTTCATTTAAAAACAGTTTCAAACTTGTAGCTATCAATGCTAAAGAACTATATGCGTTTAAAAATCTAGTAACTTTTTTAGTGATTTCCTTTAATTGCCTGTAACTAGGGAAATATTGAGTATTTATGACTATAACTTTAGCTTTTTCCATATTTTATCATCTGAAAACTTATCCCGACGTTTGAGCAAAATCCGTGATCCGGAGGTGTGACACTCTCCTAGTTAGTCTCAATCCAATTATATCCAATCAAACTTCTTAACGAAATCCAATTGGATATAGTTAGAAATTTTTTTAAGTTCTACATCTTTGAATAATTGCAATATTCTTGATGTAAACTTAGAAAAGCTGAAAAATTATTTTTTGATTTGATGGTGCGGCCGATCTCAAGATAGAGATTAGCCTGAAAAAATGGCTAGTGTCTACAAAGACGTTTGGCTAAGCCTAGCGTTTTTGGAGACGCTTAGCTATCTCAACCTTCTCATCCTCAGTCAGAGTTTGAGAGTTTTTAATTCTCAAACCTGAATTTGGTAGAGAAGACTGGGGCTCCTTGCTTCGTCTTCCTTTTCGCTGCTGTCGCGTTCTTTTTCGAGCAAGTTCCAGTCGCCGATAGTCCGCCTCAGTCAGTTGATAGTCGTCTTTTGACTCCATTCTGAAATTAATTTAATTTCTGTCCGACTTTCGAAATTATCGAAAGTTAAGTGGATAATTCAACCCTTGATTGCTGCTTCCCTTTATGTTTTGAACTTCGTTACTTTTCTTGAGGAAAGCCATACGCCACCTAGGATCCAAGTAATGAACTATTATACGGTACGATGTTTAAAAGATCGGGAAATCCCCGTGTATACGCGAGAAACCGAAAAATTCATTTTTACTCAAGATATAAATTTGAAAAAATTTTCAAAGTGCTTTTTTAATTCAAATTAAATAAATTTTCACTTGGAAATAAAATTTATAAAATTTTAAAAATGAAAAAAAAGTCGACTTGGGTTGGGATCGAACCCGTGACCCTCTGGTCGAGAGGCATGCACTTATACCACTCGACCACGGAGTCATTACACTTAATAATTTCGGAAACTTGTATATTCGCAGTTTATCAGATACATTTTTATTTTTATTTATTTTTTAATAAAATTTTTAAATATTATTAATTGTTAATAATTATTAACAATAATTAATAATAATTTATTATGAAAAAAAATTTTTTTCACTAAAAAAAATTTTTAGTGAAAATTTTTATTTAAAAGAATATTAATAAAAATAATATAGAATTAATTTATTAAAAATTAATATATTAAAAATTAATTTATTAAAAATTAATTTATTAAAAATTAATTTATTAAAAATTAATTTATTAAAAATTAATTTATTAAAAATTAATTTATTTAAATATTAAAAAATAAAAAATATCCGCATCTCGGGATATTCCCTACCTTATCGACGCTTGTGCAATTGCATAGAAATGCAAGTGCGCCAGTATTGCAGAGGGGCAGGGAAGTGTGCTGGTATCGCAGAGGGGGCTGGGAAGTGTGCTGGTATTGCAGAGGGGTGGGGGAAGTGTGCTGGTATTGCAGAGGGGTGGGGGGCTGTGCTGGTATTGCAGTGTGCTGGATCCGCCATAGCCTATCTACTAAACTAAACATCGTTGTTACTATAATAATAAATACGATTAAGATCCAATACAGGGGAAATAAATAATAAAATGTGATGTATATAATAAAATAAATAAAATAAGAAAAATAAATAAGGGGGGATTTTAGCTTTTAAGATGTATGTACGTGACATCGTCATATTAGTACTGTTCTAGGGTCTAGGATTCCATAATTTTTTACAAAGAATGGCATTCAAAATCGAATATAGACAGACCACCGAGAATTATTAAATAAAGAAGACTTGAGCTCATGATTTTCAGCAAAACAGACGATTTAGCACCCGCGGAATTTAATAATCTAAGATGTAATTTACAAATTCATATCAAAGTAGCGTAAAATACCTCGCTCACAACGTCGCTCGGTTAAATTTCTTCATACACTTGAAATTTGATATGTAAAATGATGGTAAATATGAATTTTCAGAATTCAACTTTAAAGATTACAATCTTAAGGATGCTTTTTCAATTCAATTGAATTACACGACGATAATTTAATGTCCTGAATATTGTGGTAGGAATCAAGATTTATTGTAGCAACATATTTAATTAAATATAAATATACCTTAAGGAAGTTGTCAAGTACTGGTCGGAGACAAAAGTTTTATTGCTCGAAGTATCAAAAAAGCGTCTGCGCACATGCGCTATAGTTTCAACTTTTGATTCCGACTGTGCTTACACACGTGGCGCGGTATATATGTACACGCACACACTAGTCGTCGTTACCCCACTACTACTTTCTGACTGTTTCACGTGCTTAGATTCATACATTTTCTATAGACATTTTCTATTTGTATATATGCTTGAGTTGTAATTTCTCGAAAACGGTACCGCTAGTATTTTTTTAATTTGTGATCAATATATTCTTTCTGAAATTCTAAATTACATATTAGTTTTTGGTTTAAATCTGACACAAAACAAATTCAGAATCATTGAAAACGTCCCTTTTACAGCACGTCAATATAGGGATCACGTGTTAAAAGTTGAAGCTTTAGAAGTTTGTATCTCAAAAACGGTACCGCTAAAGCTTCTAAAAATTTAATGGCAAGTGCATAATGTTATTATGAACATGTGATCAAAATTTCAAGGTAATCTGGCACAACTCGATTTACTTGATAACCCCCTTAAATTAATCAAATAAAATTAATTATACTTCAATATTTTAAATTTAATGTGAAAATCAAAATTTTATCGAAGCATCGCATTTGAATGCTCACAAATAAATATCAAATTAATATAATTAATTTAAGGGTGTATTGGCTATATAGTCTGTGTCAAAAGTTAGTTTTTTCAATAATTGTTTATATTTCTTTGTTAAAAGTATATATTCAATTTTTAGCTTAGCAACTCATTAGATAATATTAAAACAATCATTTTTAACTTTGTTTGATTTAAATATAATTAATAATTGATTAGTTATGACATTTTTAATTTTATAACTTTTACACAAATTTAATACAATGATAAAAAACGGTGCCAAAGTTTCAAAAATGATTTTATTTGACTGAAACAAAGTTTATTTTGTTCAGTTTGAAAATTAAAATCTATTCACTAAAACATAATTTCGATTTTTATTTTTCATTCAAATTTGTCAATTTTCTACATTAAAACAGTGAGTACCGTATGAGACATTAACATTTCTTCGCAGAAAGCTGGCAATAAATTTGAAACATTTTTTCTCTAATATAAAATTTTCTATCTTTCTTAGTTTATGAGATAATCGTGATTGAAAAAATAGGTCTTTTTTTCGAAAAATCGTCATAATTGTGATTTAAAAAGTCATAGAAACATTTTATTTAGCTCATTTTAAAAAGGACTAATAGAGTTTTAAAACTCATTTCGAATTTTTTCGATATCATAATTTTCATAAAAATGGCATTCACTTTTATGTGGGCAAAAAAAATTAGTAAAAAGAATTTTTTTTTACATTGTTATAAGCAATTAGAAAATGACTTTTTTTTATACCAGACTTACTTTATGTCGAAGATTTTCCACCAATCTTTCAAACGCTGTTTGGATTTTGAAGATGTGATCATTAGTTTCGGAGATATAAAACTTTTTATTTTAATAAATTTTACTCTAGGGTGTGCAAAATCACTAGCGCCACTAACTGGAGGATTGCATAATCTGAGATGCGCACTACTGTTCGAGCACCCACCCATACATAACCTAAAATCTCCTGAGCACGTGTTGCATTCATTGCTCAATTTTAATTTTATTGAGTTATAGTTAGATTATTATTATTATTACTTAATATTTTAAATTTAATAATTTTCTTGTATAATTTAAAATCTTATAGTAAAATTTAATAATTATTTGATAAAATAACCTATAATTACCTAAAGAATTTGCTTTATAGAGACATTTACATACAGTTTAAGAGCAGGCCAAACTATCTGTCTTTGTCTAATAGAGTTTTTTATCATTGGTCGGAACACCATCCGTTGTATCAAGAAAAAAATAGTAGCTCCCGCTAGATATTAGTATAATAAGTAAATTTTGTAATAACAATCAAATTATTTTATCATGTAGTTTTTGAATAGTATGAGACCTACTAACAAACTAGAATATAACCTATCTTTTTTTGCTAAGTCTCATATTATTCAAAAACTACGCAATAAAATAATTTGATTGTTATTACAAAATTTACTTATTATACTAATATCTAGCGGGGGCTACTATTTTTTCATGCTACAACGGCCCCCTTTTAAGCTTAACAAATTTTAATTAATATATTTAAAATTTATTTAGTTGATTTTACACTGGTATGATAGACAGTTTATTGATTTATTCATTGGATTGCCCTCATTCAAATTGATAACACAGCACCACAAAAAAAAGTGACAAAACCCACGGACAAGACTATATACATCTTATGTTTTTGGGATCGCTGAATCCGAATCCGTGGTCAGTTTGACCCCATCACCTCAGGGTCAAGGTCATTTGAAGGTCAAATCTACGAAATTAGTGGGAACCATATTTCAACAGTATATATTTATGTTTTCGGAATCGCTGAATCCGAATCCGTGGTCCATTTGACCCCATCACCTCAAACTGAAGGTCATTTTAAGGTAAAATATACAAAATTCGCCTAAAACAAACTTAAATTCATGCCATTTATTTTTTCTTACTATATCTCACACGTTTCTCGTCAAATGATCTGTGCAAAGGTTTCCTCTTACGTTTTTTCCCAGTGGTTTTACAATCTCTTTTAAACATCCAGCAGTAATCAGCCAGCATACTAGTATCCCATCTACCTTGATAATGCTTCTCCATCACTTTATTGTCTTGGTGAAAACGCTCTCCCTGTTTTTCACTATAATTTCCACAGTTGTCAGGAAAACTATCCAAGTAATTGTGTAGAAAATGTAATTTATAGTTCATTAGGCAACCCATTTTCCCAAAGTTCTCAACCATTTTGGATACAATTTCTTTGTAATTTGGGCTTCTGCGATTACCCAAAAAGTTTTCGGTTACTTCCTGGAAGCTAAGCCATGCAGCTCTTTCAGTGTTTGTCATGGAACCAATAAACTGATCAATAGACATCATTTTCTAATTTCTGGACCATCAAAAATTCCTTCCTTTAATTTCGCATCTGATTTATTTGGAAACTTGCTTTCCAAGTATTTGAATCACTGACCATCTTTATTTAAAGCCTTAACGAATTGTTTCATAACACCAAGTTTCATGTGTAATGGCAGAATGAGAACTTTTTTTGGGTCAACCAATGGAGTAGCTATAACGTTACATGTTCCGACTTCAAGAGATTTTCTTTCAGGCCATTTATGATTTGTATAGGGCTTTGCACGGTCTCTACTATTCCATAAGCACAAGAAACATGGCGTCTTTGTAAATCCAGACTGCTGTCCTATCAATATTCCAGAAACTTTCAAATCTCCACATATAAGCCATTTATGCTTGTCATACTGAATTTTCTGTATTATAATTTTCAGATTGTCATATGTTTCCTTCATTGTAGTGGAGTCCGCTATTGGAACTGAGGTATAGTGGTTCCTGTTGTGTAGTAATACAGCTTTTAAACTTCTGTTTGATGAATCTATGAACAATCTCCATTTTTCGACTTTATATACATTAGGCTTAATTTCATTCATCAAACCTTTTACATCTTTACAATATACTATTTTATCGCTATCATGATTTATTTCTTCAAAATATGGTTCGAAACTTTTGCTTCTTGTTCTGTAAAAAGATATTTTAGTAGAATTTGCCAACTGATTCATGGCTTTTAAAAATAAAGCTAAATGTTCTGCTCCATCTTTAGGTAAGTTGAGCTCTCCAACTAAGTCGTTTAGTTTATTTTGAGTCCATAACTCCACGCTTTTGTCTTTTTGGCCCACTGGAAGGAAAAGGTTGTCATCGTCGTCATCATCACCATCACCGTTATTTTCAATTTCTCCATAACTATTGCTTTTATGGGATTCATCTTTTAAATCATTCTTATCAATTGTATCTCCATGAATGCCGTCATGGACTTCGTTGTTATCTTCATCCTCATGTTTTTCATCGTCGGAATCTGATTCAATTGATTATCTCTCAAGAAAATCTAATTCTTTATTTCTTCTCGTTTTTTCGATAGGTCTTTTTACAAAAATAACATCAGCATGATCCACAGTAGTTTTGTTTTTACTATTCATTCCAATAATTTTAGTGTTACAGAAGTAACAAACCTCTCTTTCATCTGCTCGATACCATTCCATTCGGCTATCAAATATAACTTCGTCATCTTCTTTTGTTTTATCCCGCATGCAAAGCATTTTGCGACATTGTTCGCAGATATTACATGGAGTCCACTTTTCTGTATTTACATCTATTTTCAATTTAAAGCAAGTTTTGTAAATGTTTTGAAGATTTTCATTGAAATGTCTTCGATATTTTAGCGGAGTGAATACTCCACAGACAAAACAAAAAAGATTACTTTTTTTTGGACAAATATGCCCTCGAGATGTAGAAGGTGAATCATCCATGGTCTTTAACCTTTAGAGGACGGGATGGCTCCTATACGGGCCATGCCCATGATCGATCCTTTACATGTGTTAGTTTTGAGATGTGAGACATCACGAAAACTCGATTTCTATAGAAAAGTGAGAGAAACCAGTAAATCCAAATCCCTGTCCTCTAAAGGTTAATATAACCCCGCACGTTAGGGATCCTGGTCCGATCGCAGGTGAGTCTATTGTTCCGGAGATGATAACTCTTATACCTTTCCGGAGCTAAGTATAAGAACTTTCCGACTTCGACAAGGACAATGTCAACTTGTCATAGGACACACTACAGCTTCATCCTCACACCCTAACGTCCCCCTGCAAGGCAGTGCGCTTCCACTGGCATCGTTACCTTGACAAGCTTATGAGCGGATCATTTTACACATCCCCATTTGGAGCAGTGTCACCGTCACAGTTTTTGTCAAGGCAGCAGGTAAAAGTTATTTTAACGAAAAAAATTCATGTTTAAATTTTTCTTATTTATTTAAACGTATATTTATACAATTAGAAAAGACACGCTAATTTTTTACAAAATTCTTCACGTATCACAGAAAACCCTAATGCATTCTGAAATTGTATAATGTACGATCTCACAAATAACAGAAAATTGAATATGATCTTTTATTCTTGAAAGTAACCTTGTATTCAATTGAAATTATTCAATATTTCACAACAACCCTAAGATACCGTGGATTAGCTTTATTTTGCATGATATTAATATATTCGACATTAAAATTACCTTTGTAGATTTGACTATGAAATCAATTTTGTAGATTTGGCCTTGAAATGACCTTGATCCTGATGTGATGGTCGAACGAACTACGAATTCTGATTCAGCGACCTCAAAAACATAAGCTGTCCATGGTCTAGTCAACATGATGACGAAGATAATGATGAAGAAGAAGATTACAAAGTTAAATTTGATAGCCGAATGGAATGGTATCGAGCAGATGAAAGAGAGGATTGTTACTGCTGCCACACCGAAATCATTGGAATTAATAGTAAACATAAAACAAATGTGAATTATGCTGATGTCATTTCTATAAAAATATCTATCAAAAAAACGAAAAGAGACGGAGAAATCGATCTTCTTGAGAGGTTATCAATTGAATCAGATTCCGTCGATGAAAAACATGATGATAAAGATAATAACGAAGTCCATGACAGCATTCATGGAGATACAATTGATAAGAAAGATTTAAAAGATGAATCCTATGAAACTGATAGGTATAAAGAAACTGAAAATTACGATAATGATGATGATGACGACGACAACCTTTTCCTTCCAGCGGGCCAAAAAAACAAAAGCTTAAAGTTATGGACTCAAAATAAACTAAACGACTTAGTTAGAGAGTTTAACTTACTTAAAGATGGAGCAGAACATTTAGCTTCAGCATTAAAGAGTATGAATCAGTTGGCAAATTCTACTAAAGTATCTTTTTACAGAACAAGAAGCAATAGTTTCGAACCATATTTTGAAGAAATGAAACATGATGGTAATGAAATTGTATATTGTAAAGATGTTAAAGGTTTGATGAATGAAATTAAGCCTAATGTATATAAAGTCGAAGAATGGAGATTGTTCATAGATTCATCAAACAAAAGTTTAAAAGCTGTATTATTACACAACAGGAACCACTATGCCTCAGTTTCTATAGCGCTTACCATTACAATGAAGAGAACATATGACAATCTGAAAATTATAATACGAAAAATTCAGTATGACAAGCATAAACGGCTGATATCTGGGAATTTGAAAGTTTCCGGAATATTGTTATGACAGCAGTTTGGATTTACAAAGACGCCATGTTTCTTGTGCTTATGGGATAGTAGAGACCGTGCAAAGCACTATAAAAATCATAAATGGCCTGAAAGAAAATCTCTCGAAGTCTGAATAAGTAACGTTATAGCTACTCTATTGGTTGACCCGAAAAAAGTTATCATTCCGCCATTACACATAAGACTTGGTGTAATAAAACAATTCGTTAAGGCTTCAAATAAAGATGGTCAGTGATTCAAATACTTGGAAAGCATGTTTCCAAATAAATCAGATGCGAAATTAAAGGAAGGAATTTTTGATGGTCCAGAAATTAGAAAAATGATGTCTGATGATCAGTTTATTAGTTCCATGACAAACATTGAAAGAGCTGCATGGCTTAGCTTCCAGGAAGTTACCGAAAACTTCTTGGGTAATCGCAGAAGCCCAAATTACAAAGAAATTGTATCTAAAATGGTTGAGAACATTGAGAAAATGGGTTGCCTAATGAACTATAAATTACATTTTCTACACAATCACTTGGACTGTTGTCCTGACAACTGTGTAGATTATAGTGAAAAACAGGGAGAGCATTTTCACCAAGACATTAAAGTAATGGAGGAGCGTTATGAAGGTAGATGGGATACTAGTATGCTGGCTGATTACTGCTAGATGTTGAAAAGAGATTTCAAAACAACCGGAAAAAACGTAAAAGGAAACCTTTGCACTGATCATTTGACGAGAAACGTGTAAGGTATAGTAAGAAAAAATAAATGGCATGAAATTTGGTTTCTGTTACGCAAATTTTGTATATTTTACCTTAAATTGACCATCACTTTGAGGTGATGGGGTCAAACGGACTCCGTAATTGGATTCAGCAACCCCAAAAACATAAATATATACTGTTGAAATATGGTTCCCACCAATTTCGTACATTTGACCTTTAAATGACCTTGACCCTGAGGTCATGAGGTTGAACGGACCACGGGTTCGGATTCAGCGACCCCAAAAAAATAAATATATACTGTATAAAATATGGTTTCCACTAATTTTGTAGATTTGACCTTCAAATGACCTTGACCGTAAGGTCATGGGGTCAAACGGACCACGGATTTGAATCCAGCGACCCCGAAAATACAAATATATACTGTTTAAATATGGTTCCCACTAATTTCGTAGATTTGACCTTCAAATGACCTTGACCCTGAGTCGATGGGGTCAAACGGACCACGGATTCGGATTCAGCGACCCCAAAAACATAAGATGTATATGGTCTGGTCTGTGGGTTTTGACACTTTTTTTTTGTGTGGCTGTGTAATTGATTATTATATTAGATTTAGAGTATTTAATCCCCTTATTTTATTATTATTATTATTATTTTTGTAAGTTAGGGAATCTAAGGATTTGGGGGTTATAAGTAAACTTTTATTTTATGTTTAACTTTATATTTTTATAATCTCTCAAATAAAACCCACCCTAACAAATGTTATTATATTCTTAAATATGTTCGTCAGTCAACATAGAAGCATTTCCGCTATATGTTCCAACATTCTTCACAATTAATTTTTGCTCTTCTGTTAAACCCATTATAAATGCACTGAATAAAATACTTTAATCTGTTAAAATTGTAATTGATTTTCTTATTTCTAAATAATAAATTTATATTTTGTTATTATAATTTTTATTGATAGCTGAAAATAAAAAAAAATATCATTATTGTAAGAATGTAAATTAAAAAATTATATTATTTAATTCTTTATTGTATTTAAAAATGATATTTCTTAAGAGAGTTACATCCTTACTACACAAGTCAAAGCAGATTATCCATAGTTCTTTTTTGACTCATTAGGTACAAATATTACATTTGGCAACATTTCAATACTACAGCTGTTGCGTGCATATTTGTTTGACGGTGTATCGTTTTTCGGTATCATATTAATATAATCATTACATGATATATTGATGCAAGATAATCACATCATATGATATTAGAAAAAAAACTATAAATGCAAATATTTCCTGCAATAACATTTTTTATTTTTAAGAATGAATTTGTAGGTTTGATAGAGCTTTTGAAAGATGATAAAAAAACGACAATAAGAAATTTACAAAGAATGTTAAGGTAAATAAAGAAATCGCCAAATCTTTATACCACAAAATAAGTATTGTATACATGATTATATTTTTTGAAGATATTATTTATTTATATTTTCATGTATACTATTAAATTATTCATTCAACATATTTTTATACAACTTGTAAATACGTTGATGAATATTATTTTGTTACTTTTCTATAAAAGTATTCTTTATATTATTTTATGCAAGTTTGATTTTTTCAATTAAGTTATTTATTACAAATATAACTTTTATATATGTTCTAATTTTTTATTAAACCCATTGTTAGATTATAAAAATGTGATAATAAGTAAAAAACTGTGATTAGAAAATTATAATCTGCTACCACTATTGCATAATAAATTCATATTGAAATCCTTTAACAAATCCATTATTTTATTTAAATTTTATTCGATAATTTATATTTAATTATTTTAATTATAATTTAACTGTATTTCTTAAGTAAATGTGACAAAAGTGCTTTCTGCTATAAGACTACATGTTAAAATCCCGAAAAAAAACTTTGATAACTTTTCTCATGTCCTTATTGAAAATAATTATATGATTTTGTATGTGAAATTTTAACTTGAAATTTTCATATGATTTTTGTTTAATTTCGTCACATGATTTTTTCAGGTGATTTATTAAGGTAATTTTTTAAAGTGATTATTTTAGGTGAATTTTTTAGATAATTTTTTTAGATGATTTTTTTTACACGACATGTTTAATAAAAAACGTTTATTTTTTTCACCTACTGTTTTATAATAATTTTAGAAAATGGTAAATAATTGATGGTTTGAGGTTAATAATATAACAGTAATAAAAACTTTATTTGAAAATTTATATTTCTTTAAAAACTTGAATCACTTGAATAAATAACCTAAAAAAATCATGTAACAAAATGAAACAAAGATCATATGAAAATTTCACATAAAAAAATCATATGATTATTTTCAACAGCGGTGTACCCTAGCTTTTCAAAAATTTAATGAATTTATCTTATATGTACCATGTATTAATATAACAAAGAGTCTAGCCTATTAGGAGGATCAAAATTGCCCCCACCGGAAACTGAAAAAATAAAAATGCTATCTTTTTCTACATTAAAAAATACCCACACAAAAAAATTGTTAGCTCTTTTTAATGAATCATAACCTCAAAATTAATTAAAACGTGTTTTTTCGGTTTTTAGCGATATCTCGGCTTCTAGTGTACGAAAAATACGTTTTTTTTTTAAATTGTAGGTTTTTAAAAGCCATACAACTTGACGTAGGTAAAAAATAGTTTTGGCGCAAAATTCAAATTTTATAAGCATTTGAAATTTTTAGAGTTCAATTTAAGAAAAACTAAGACAACAGAAATAACCAAAAGAAAATATGTTGTTTTCCAACCAAAAAACTGTAACTATGAATTTTTTTAGATTTTTAGAAATGGTGTAATGGCCTACAGAAGCAAAAAACCACTTTTAGTCCGATTTTTGGGCATTTTTACCTACCTTCCGTACACTAAATCTGATTATAGTATCTCACATACCCTGAAATTATTTGCTATACATAATCATTGAAAATTGGGTGAAAAAACCTTCAAATTCGGCCTTAAAAAGTCTGATAAATGCCCTAAAATCGAAGGTATGCTCATTCACAGTTACAAAATTGAAGTATCAAATTAGTGAATCGTTAATAGTATGCATTTGCAGTATTAAATTCAAGTAAGCATAATTTGGTTTTCTTATCGGATCTATTTTTGATTGAATCGGAAGATACTTACGTTGTGTTTAGTAGGATCATCAGGATCAAAGATTGAATGCATCAATAGCGATATCTGGAACTAATTTTTATGAACCCTAATCTTGGAAAATGTTCCATTGTTTAATTCATTATTTTGTAATCGAATTTTTTTACAATTTCAAAAAGATGAATCATTTATCAACATATATTAATATATTTAATTTTTTTAACAAGAATGATACTGTAGTAGAATAATGTGAAATTGAAATAATTGTTCATAAAGTAATAAGTGAACAAAATAAATACGTTTACTTTCGCTTTTGAACAATCAAATAAGATTTTTTTTTAAATATCTTTGATTAATTTACATGAATCTAATTAGTTTTTTGTACCAGAATGTTAACGGGGACCATCAGTTGAATTTTCAAGATGGATAAAAGTTTCAGAAATAAAAAGTCTTCCAACACATAAGTATTTTTTCAAAAAATTTTTTCCTTTTGGATAAAAGCAATAAATTATTAATTATTTATATTTGAATTTTTCAGGTTTTAACAGTACCTGATCCTCTTATTAACAGTTATAAACACCTAATAATAGTTAATAATAGTTAATAATATTAACTATTATGAATGCTAAATACCAATGATTAAACGAAAGTAATGATTATTAATTCATAGTTACTCACATTTATACACTTTTATACACATTTATTAACAGTTACTCACATTTCCCAAAATTTTAGAATTGGTGAATAATTTATTATTATTTATACCCATTTATAGTTATTTATTGTTTATAGTTATTTAATTAGTTACAATGAATTATAGTTACTAACACTTTCTTACAGATATTTACAGTTTTTCATATTTATTAACAGTTATTAACAGTTTTTCACATTTTTTCACATTTATACACAGTTATTGATAGTTATTCACAGAAATTATTTCTGTATGGGTTTCGATAAAAAATGACGATTTTTATTTTTTATTTTTGACTCATAAGACCTACAACAAAATCTATGCGTGATGTTGTTCAAAATAATTTGAAAAATTAATAAATAATTTTCAGAACGAAATATTAAATTAATAGTAGCATTTTAATTACTGCCTCATTTACCTCTAAACCGAGCAGCAGTTAAAATACTACTTATCCTACAGTTTTTAATATTTAGTGTTGAAAATTTTTTAGATACATTTCTAAAATAATAAGACCAGCTGCAAAATTAAGCAAAATTTTTGAAACCGAAGGTTTTGTACCAGTTATCGAGGTAGATAGTGATGATAACTAAACAATAACTATGCAACAAAAGAAAAAGTTTTTTCAATTTCTTGAAAAACATTCTTGTTTATTATATGTGATGAGAAGGATTTTAATGGCAATTTACTGCTCAAATGATGGAAAATTTTCTTTATTTAATAATTCTTTTTTAACATGTTGTCAACGTTTCGCTCTTATTTCCTTCAAGAGCCTTTTCAAGACAATCTAAAACATATATTTATAATTGTTACAATTTGTTACAAATCAACTTAAACATTGTACTACTTTTACAACTAAAAACAATGGTTAACCTTAATAAACAAATATTTAATAAACTAAGATTTGATAGCTTATAATACACATTTTTATGAATTTTATTTTTATCGAAATTTATTCTTTGTGTTGTTTATGTGTATTGATATTCTTTTATTATATAAAAAAAAAAAACTAGAAACTTTTTTTGTCGTAAAATATATACCTAAGAAGGTACTTGTCAATGCTAGTTATGGTACAAAGGCGCAAGCTTATACAAACATTTTTGTATACATTAGTATATAGTTCAAACCGGTCTGGAAATACAAGTCGACTTTGTAAAAAAAGCGGTGAACATGGTATGAATTTACAAAAAGGTTACAAAAAGACTTTTGCCATCTATTGAGAGACGGTGGAACCATTTACATAATAAAATAAATCTTTCACTTAAAGAATTTTTGGAATGTATAAAATTTATTATGAAAAATAATTATTTCACCTTTATCAATAAAGTTTACTGTCAAATTTTTGGCTTAGCAATGGGTAGTCCCATGAGCCCTATTATCTCTGATCTTGTTATGCAAGATTTGGAATCTCATTGTTTGAATGTTTGTGTTGATGACATCAAATTGTACCACAGATATGTGGATAACTGTTTGTTTTGTGCCAAAAGTGATAAAATCGATAAGATTTCAAATGTTTTCAATTCATATGACAGTCATTTGCAGTTTACTTGTGAATTACTAACAAACTTTTCTATAAACTTTCTGGATACTACTATTCATTTCCGCAATAATTAGTTATCTACTAACTGGTACAGAAAACCTACCCATTCTCATAGCTATCCTAATTATCTATCATACTGCCCTAATTCTCAAAAAATTGCTGTTATCTATAGTCTTGTTGATAAATGTTTCAAACTTTCTGACAAAAAATTTCAAAAAAATAATTGTAATTATATAAAACAAGTTTTAATAGAAAACAATTATCCTCTCTCCTTTATAAACCACCATATAAACAATAGATTAGAACACTTGAAAAATACAAATATTAACACTATGAATCCTCTGGGAATTACTTCAAAGAATATAGTTGTTTTACCATTGTCAAACTTGTGTTGTATACTGCTTTCTTTGTAAGGATTGCGATATAAAATACATAGGCCAAACTGAGCGCAGATAAGGCATTAGATTTAAGGAGCATAGTGCTGACATCAGATTAAAACGTGATAGATCAGGTCCATACCAGCACTCTAATAGCACTGGTCACACTTTTGATTTTAATATTACTAAAAATAATATTTTAAATTCTGAAAAGAATTATTATAAGCGATTATTCACAAAAATGCTTTACATAATTAAAAATTATAATAATTATAATAGAATGCAGGATACACAGAAACTAAATTACATTTGTAAAATATATATAAAAAAACTACTATTAATCTTAACTTTAATATATATTCTTATAATTTTAATTCTTTTAAAGGAAAATGAATTATTTTATTGTGATCTTCGTCTTTTATTCTGTTTTAATTTTAGGATATCATGTTTCATTATAATTAGAAATTACACCTTACTTTTATTAAGTTTTTGTAACCTTTTTGTAAATTCATACCCTGTTCACCGCTTTTTTTACAAAGTTGACTTGTATTTCCAGACCGGTTTGAACTATATACTAATGTATACAAAAATGTTTGTATAAGCTTGCGCCTTTGTACCATAACTAGCATTGACAAGTACCTTCTTAGGTATATATTTTACGACAAAAAAAGTTTCTAGTTATTTTTTTTATATAATAGAAGAATATCAATACACATAAACAACACAAAGAATAAATTTCGATAAAAATAAAATTCATAAAAATGTGTATTATAAGCTATCAAATCTTAGTTTATTAAATATTTGTTTATTAAGGACCATTGTTTTTATTTGTAAAAGTAGTACAATGTTTAAGTTGATTTGTAACAAATTGTAACAATTATAAATATATGTTTTAGATTGTCTTGAAAAGGCTCTTGAAGGAAATAAGAGCGAAACGTTGACAAAATGTTAAAAAAGAATTATTAAATAAAGAAAATTTTCCATCATTTCAGCAGTAAATTGCCATTAAAATCCTTCTCATCACATATATGTATAATATAGTTGTTAAATATTTCTATACAAATACATTATAACTTCATATGAAGTTCATGTTTTGATAAACTTCATCTAAACATCTCCAACGATACTTTCCCAAACTTGTAATTTTTTGATTTATATAAAGAAATGTTTATTAAAACTTCTTCAATAGAATACAGAAAGTTTGGAAGTAGTTTATATCTACTTTAGCGAATCTTTATATGAACTTTAGCTTTACTTGATTTGAAGTTCATCCAATCTTAATAAATACTTAATTCGAAGTTTTTCTGGACTTGATAAGTTTTTCAGAACTTGAAATTGAAATTTAGGTAAAGTTTATATAAAGCACAGCTAATCTTTACGTTTACTTTATCTTACTAATAATAGAAGTTTATTTAAACTTAATTCTTTGAATACTGATAAAGTTTATGCAAAATAATACTAACAAGGAGAGTTCACCTTCGGGTCACCGATTTTGCTCAAATTTGGGGAATGTTTTCTGGATGCAGAAATATGAAAAAAGCCAAAATTTTAGAGGCCAACGCTCAAAATTTCTCTAGTTACAGGGCATTGAAGAAAATCACGAAAAAAGTTACTAGATTTTCAAACGTTTATAGTTCCTCAGCATTGTTAGCTAGAAGCAGGGTTGCAAATATTTAAATCATTTTGGGTTTTAAATAAATTTTAATTCACAAATCCTTTTTGAATTCGTAATTAGAGTTTTATTTAATTAACAATTCCTTTTAAATTAATAATTAAAAATATTTTAATTAACAAATCAAAATCTAATCGTGAATTGAAAAGGCTTTAATTAAAAAATCAAAAGGAATTCTTAATTAAATAAATTTTAATTAAGAAATCAAAATGTAATCGTGAATTGAAAGGGCTTTAATTACAAAATCAAAAGGAATTCTTAATTAAATAAATTTCAATTAAGAAATCAAAATTTAATCGTGAATTGAAAGGGCTTTAATTCCAAAATCAAAAGGAATCCTTAATTAAATAAATTTCAATTAAGAAATCAAAATGTAATCGTGAATTGTAAGGGCTTTAATTCCAAAATCAAAAGGAATTCTTAATTGAATAAATTTCAATTAAGAAATCAAAATTTAATCGTGAATTGAAAGGGCTTTAATTCCAAAATCAAAAGGAATCCTTAATTAAATAAATTTCAATTAAGAAATCAAAATGTAATCGTGAATTGAAAGAGCGTCAGTTATGATTATGATTTGTGAATTCGAGGGCTTTAATTAAAAATTCCATAATTCCTTTTTAATTAAACGTTTTAAAGGAATTTTCATCATATGTATGTATATAGAAAAACAGATGTGGACGCGCACATACATACGCACCTGAGCTCATATATATGCAACATTTCGTGTCGACCCAAACGCACACATACAGACAAGTTGATATATATATATATATATATATATATATATATATATATATATATATATATATATATATATACATACATACATACATACATACGTGGGACATTCCACGTCAATTAGAACGCACCCACAGACAGGTTTATATATATGGGACATTTCATGCCAATGCGCATGCACACACACAGGAATATATATGTATATATATATATATATATATATATATATATATATATATATATATATATATATATATATATATATATACATGGGACATTTCAGGTCAACTCTGTACGTACTCATGATCACAGGCTTCTCTATATATATGGAACATTTCATGACAACTCTCACATACCTATCCGAGTTCCTTCAGGTTTGCATATATGGGACGTTTCATGTCAATTTTCATTCATGCACACACACGTTAATATACATGGGATTTTTTATGTAAATTTCAACGCACACACATACAGGTTTATATATATGGGACATTTCATGCCAATGCGCACGCACACATACACACACAGCATTATATATATATATGGGACATTTCATGTCAACTTGTACATACTCATAATCACAGGCTTATCTATATATATGGAACATTTCATGACAACTCTCACACACCTATCCGAGTTCTCAGGTTTTCATACATGGGACGTTTCGAGTCAATTTTCATTCATGCACACACACGTTGATATACATGGGATTTTTTCTGTAAATTTCAACGCACGCACATACAGGTTTATATATATGGGACATTTCATGCCAATGCGCATGCACACACACAGGATTATATATATATATATATATATATATATATATATATATATAATTGGACATTTCATGTCAACTCGTATGTACTTATAATCACAGGCTTTTCTATATACATGAAACATTTCATGACAACTCTCACACACATATCCGAGTTCCTTCAGGTTTACATATATGCGACGTTTCATGTCAATTTGCATTCATGCATACACGCTTTTATATACATGCGACTCTTCATGTCAACTCATGTACGACCTTACTGACAGGTTTTTGCATATGTATATATGGTCCATTTCATATCAAATTGCTCACGTTCACCCGCAATTTTTTTGTTTCTATATATATATATATATATATATATATAGGACATTTCATGTCAACCTGCACGTACTCGCAAGCACAGGTTTTTCTATATATATATGGGACATTTCATGACAACTTGTACACACCTATCTAAGTACCCTTAGGTTTATATATATGAGACGTTTCATGTCAATTCGCATGCATGCACACACGCGTTCATGTACGTGGGACTTTTCATGTCGACTTACAAGCATGATATAAACATATATATATATATATATATATTTTACATAAGGGACATTTCATGTAAAATCGCACGTACACACACAGGTTTATTCAAGTTTATATGGAACATTTAATTTCAACTCATACGTACACGCACACGCTCACACATACAAACACATATTTAACTTTATATATATATATATATATATATATATATATATATATATATATATATATATATATATATATATACATACTTACCCTTATCGATGTAGACAATATTTAAAAAATAGTTATTTATTATGCTGTGGTACCCACGATCGCCGTCTTTGGATACCTAGGTGTTAATGACAACTTAAACATCATCTACAGCTAAAACTTTTGAAATTCAACTTATAGTTTAATAACTAATTTGAAGTTGTTTCAAATGTTATCTAGCCAAACATGGATGTTCCGAGTAAGATAAACATTGTCTACAAGAATATCTTTTGAAATTTAGCCATTATTTATTAATAACATGTACGTTTCCCGAGATGACATCTCACAATATCCAGGTGATCCTGGCTACCTGGAAATCGTCTATATAAATGAATTTTGAAATTTTCCATACCGATTATGAAGTTTACAGATATTTGCAGGGACTATGTCAAATGAAACTTGGAGATTCTTTTAGATTTCGATTCTAAGGTTGTTTGATTAGGTCGGAGAATACTCGGAAATAAAAAGATTTTAAAAGAACAATTGTTTAAGATTCATGCAAGTTCCATGAAATATGTTGATTTACTCGTAGTCGATACCCATATATAAAGATCATTCATACAAATCATCTCGCATATAAATTTGCGGTAGTATCCCTACTAATTTATGAATTTTTCGTTCGAATAATGCCAGCGAAATTTAACTTCGAGAAAGCATATTACTATTGTAATTAGTGAATAATTTTGACATTTTTTCATCAAACATCATTCCGATATACAGGTAATAAGCGCTATTATTTAAAAAATTTAAAAAAAGTTAATTTATTTATTTTATACTTCTTAGCCTATTTATTCAATTATTGTATTTTATTTTTAAAGCATGTTTTTAAAATTTTGTATTTTCTATTTTTAAGTTAAAATTGTTTTTATTATCATTTAGAGTTACATTGCAACCAGACTTTTCGAAGATTACACTCAGGTACATCCGTTTTTGGCGACTTGGTACTCCAGTTCGACCTCTTCATCCTAAATCATTATTATGCATTATAGATTCACTTTCAAACCTTGAATTAGGTTTTAGCAGCCCCGAAATCCCCGGGAACCCACCTCGACCCAGAGAAAGCCTCCCCACTTGTACTTCCTCGGAGACGACGTCCATGCGTATTCTGGACAACGTGCATCACTTTGTGGCAATTGTTTGATCTCAAATTCGGTTTTAGCAACCCTGAAAACCCCCGAGAAACTCGCCTTGACCCAAAGAAAGCCTCCCCATTTATACTTCCTCGGAGATGACTTTTCACACCCATTATCATCGACCTGGATGTCCAGGTATCAAAATGACAACTGATTATTATATTGTCATCCAAGACCAAAGTCTATGCCAATTGTCAGAATTTATATCTGTCAAAAAGTGCCTGAAATCGAGCGCGCAAGATTTGATTACAGACAGACAAACATGCAAACAGACATGAAGGCGAATATAAGAAAAGCGTATATAAAAAATAATATTTACCTACGTTAAGTCTGCTTTGAGACTAATTATCTTTCGTTTTTATGACAAAAACAAGTAAATTGAATTTGAAAAAATTTCTATAAGTTACTTAAATTTATGAAAAAGTCAATATAAATCGTCATTTTTGCAGAATTATGAAGATTATGATTATTTTCGCGGAAATTATAAAGTTATGGAAATTATTTATGGAAACGTTTTTAATTGGAAAATTTGTGATTATTGCAGTTGAATTTTGTTACATCATCATCAGTTATATCCTCGTTAAAATGACCCGAAAATTTCTAAAAGAATCGGAACAAATATTTTTCCGGTCTTTAAAGAATGTTTAAGAACTATTATGAAATGAAAATTGATAAATGTTTCAAGTTTTCCGAATCGTTCCGAGATTGAAATTTCAATTATAAGCCGTTACTCATAAAATTTGGAAAAGTCTATTGTACGCAACTATTTTTCCAGTGATTCAGTTGTAATTTATAAAATTGTGAATTTGGGTGATTCATTATGTTTCTTTCCGTAATATTTATCTGATGTTGGAGCTACAGCAATCAAGTTTTGATTTTTTTATTTCATTAATATCATTTTAAATTCGTAAATTAATAGTATATTGTGTAACGAGTAAGGTTTAGTTGACTATTGCGCACGAGGGCAAGTTGGCGCACGAGCGTAGCGAATAGCGCCATTGCCCGAGACTCTCTCTCTCTCATATCTGCCGTACGACTGACTCGCAATAGTATATTTCAATACTTTTTGGTACTATTATTTGTAATTAAATTACATACTTTTAGTTCACCAATTTCACGTTTATACGGAATAATTACGATTTCGTTAATGTAAAAATAATACAAGAATAGATGATACGATTTACTTTGTCAGAGGTTAAAGCGAGATAGAGTATAAAATTCATCATATGGTCGATGAGATACAGTATAAGGGCGCTGCGCTTGTATAAACCTTTGCGATTTTACATTAATTAACGCTTTTGCGTGACATTATTTTACAGAATGTAACGTATTTACGTGATTTAATACAAAATAATATTATACATAGCTGTGAAACACACGCCCTCAAAAAACAACACACGCAGCGCGCGCTATTAGCTACTTACTACCCCCGAAAACGCATGCGCTATAGGCCGCTTACTCAGCACGGATGAGAAAAACAAATATAATGACTTGTCCGCACTAAAGCTATGTTAATACAATAATTTTTGTTAAAATAAAAAATCATTTAAACTTGTAAATTTTTTATGAACTTGGATTGGAAATTATATCAAGCTCGACAAACCTAATCTTAAAATACGTTACATTGAAAGTTTGTATTATTACTTTTATGTAGTATTTTCGTGGGTTTCTTGAGTTGTCCGCACTCGAGTTGAATCTTACAAATTTTTTCTTTGTCGCAAAAAAATGTTATTAAACGCATTGTTTATTCATAACTTGGGATTGGAAATATTATTAGAAGACTGGAAGCTTCGTCATGCTCTTAAAAATAAAAATAATGTTATCTAATTTTAAAAATAATATTAATCTGAATAATATATCCTCATCAGAAAAGTTATTGTAATTTATATATTTTTAGAACCTTTCCAATTTCATGTGTACCACTATGGTATTATATGGGGATATCCATCCAACTTTAAATTCTCTAGTAACAGGTCATTATTTAAACTAGGTTATAATCTTTTGTGCTATCTCTGTAACTCTATTTCTGATGTATTTTGTAAATGTGCCACAAACGGCGCAGCAGATAATTCTATAAAAAGTAAATTTACACATAAGATAAATTACGGTAATTTTTTATGTGTAAAAATGAATGTTTCATAGAAATATCTACTGTGCCGTTTGTTAAACATTTACAAAATACATCAGAAATAGAGTTACAGGATAGCACAAAAGATTTGAACCTAGTTTAAACAATGTGCATCATGCGGTAACCCAGTAACAGCTGTAATATGACCTGTTACTAGACAATTAAAAGTTTTGTGGATATCCCCATATATCAAAAAATATGATTATGACTTCTTCAGATTCTATATGAATTTCTAATATATTGAATAGTGATTTTTGAAGGGCATATCATAGTATTAATTAAATTAACTTATTAATAAACTGAAAAATTGCCTAGTATTAATAAATTAGTGCGATTTATTGTATTTATTCATAAAAAAAATTTATAGCTTAGTCGTGTAAAATGGCTTTATTTCCACTATCAAACAATTCCATGGTATGCTTAACTATTTCAAGAGTTAAAAAAATTTAATAATATGTATATTTTTTTATAACTTCAAGATCGTCACTGAGAATCATAAATAATTTTCACGGTATTTTATTAATAGCAGGTCGTACATCTCTATCCTTTTATAATAAAAAAATTCAATTTTCTGCAAAACCTTATGATTGTAGCAAAAAATAAGAAGAAAGCCCCATCTCGTATACTAAAAAGCAATATTTTCTCTTATGAGAAAAAATTATTTTTATTGCTTCGTTTCAAAGAAAACTTTGAAAAACTGAATTGTCCATCCAAACCTCGATATTTTATGTTTTTCAAGGTTTTTTTCAAAAGGAATCGATAAAAAAAATTTTTCCTAATCAAAGAAAATATTGCTTTTTATGATACAAGATGGGGCTTTCTCTTTATTTTTTGCTAAAATTATTAGTTTTTGTAAAAAAATCAATTTTTTGATTACAATAGGACATATATACTCGACCTCCTCTTAAGGATCTTTAATAGCTATTAAACTCTTTACAAGATTGTAATAATTCATCTCGATTTACTTCCACAGAGTTCGTGAAGTTTCATTAACCTTTCAATCAATATACAGAAAATATAAAGATTCATCCGTATTCTTAAATGATCTCATAGGAGTCGGTCTGTGGCTCATTCGGTAGAGCGTTGGATTCGTAATCTCAAGGTTCCGAGTTTGAATCCCGCTCTCGGCCGATTGATACAAGCACCACTGTACGTTACATGTGCTTTGTTCACAAACACACTTACGAGCTCCGTCGCTGATTAGCATAGCAATAATAGCATAGCATAAATATAGCGACGTTAAAAAAAAAAAAAAAAAAAAAAATCTCATAGATTTATAATCATTTATTTACTAATAATTTAATAAATATATTCATACGATGATAAAACGTGAAAAATATTTCTGAAGAATTTTTTAAAATACAATCTAGAAGGATTCTCCTGAAAACTTTACAGTGCTGTTCAATTCTAAAGCGATCTTAATTGTTCATTAATTGTGAATACGATAAAATTAAGGTTACTATTCCTTAGTAAAACTTAATGAATCAAAAAAGTTCAGAAGGTATCAACGAAAATCATGACAATTTTTTTCATAAGAGTTCACAAAGTTGTATTATGGACTGGTACCAAAAACCGCAAAAAATTAGAAAGGTTCTTTTACATCAGAATCTTTCCAAACCTTAATGTACATGTTCACCGGGGTATTTCACCTGAATACGGAGGACATTTATAACTAATATAGGTAGCTAGGAGAGTTTCCGTAGCCGATGGAGATCCACGGCTCCACCAAAGTTTTTCCTATGTATTTTGGTGCCTTGAACACGAATTTCGAGGGTGGATAGCTGGAAAATAGTTAGGAAAATCTCTAAAGTAAATTTTCTGGTTGTTAATTCTTCGCAGAAAAACATAATTTTTCGTGTTTTTCATCAAATATTAAGTCGAAAATATTCTTATTAATTTTGCCGTACATTGCACCATTTCTCTGTAAAAACATCATAAATATAAATAAAACTCATTTTGCCATTTTTAATGATTTTTTTTATTTTATTGCACTAATCATTTGTGACCAATATAATTAAGAATTTTTACATTTTAATTAGCTAAAATTATTCTTTAATCCACCAACTGTTGATAAAAAAAGAATGGTTTAGGCTGGTTGCGGTCTTCCTTCAATTTTTTACGAATAATTGAACCACTTATTCAGAAAGTACCGCAACGGTGCTCACATGAAAAAGTCAGGTCGGAAAATAGGGGAGATTGCTATAGTAACATTAAAGTCCACGGTTCCAAAAATTTTTTTTATATATTTTGTCACTAAACATTAATTTAAAGGGGGTGAAGTCGGAAAATGTCCAGGAAAATTTGTATGATATAATTTCCAAAAATTTGAAAAGTCTATTTTTCAAATAAAAAACATTTTGTCGCTTATTTCATGCAATTTTCATGCCAAAGTTATAAAAAAGAATAAGTTTTATAATTTTTTTCAATTTTTCATATTAGAATGAGACTATTGTTACAGTGCAGCAGAGATTAGAATAGGATTTCCTAAAATTTTATTTCATTAGCTAAATTTATGTTATAATTTATAAATACGTTTAATTCATCGTTATTTGTATTTTAATCTTATTACATTTTTTACATGTAGAATTTTTGCTACAAAAACAATATGTACAGTACGCTATTCATTATTTTATGAAGTTTAAAAAACTTGTGTTTTTATAATTTATAAAATTTTTAACGAAGTACAATTTTTTTCTGTGAACTACTCTTTTACTGTTACATATTTTGTAAAAATATATCTTTTTAATAAAAAAAAATAGGTATATGATTGATTGAAAATATTAATTTGAATTAATTTAATTTATGTATAACCCTGTTGAAAAAACTCACTGACATGGTAACATTTTTTTTTAACTATTAATAATTGAATTTATTGATTTGTTGATTGTAATTCTTTAATCATTTATTTTATTTTCGCAATTCAATCCAAAATATCCTTAATTTATAATCCTTCAGTTGAAAATTGAGGCAGCACACTAATTATAACACATCCAAAATAATTTATAGCAGCATCATCAGTGTCACAACCAAATTTTAAAATTGCTAAGCATAAACTTTCAAAATGAATGTCAGAAATAAGTAATTAACATTGTAAAAGAATTTTTTTATTACAGATAACTATTATGGGAAAAACTTATTTGAAAATAAAATCATATAATCAAATTATCCATCAAAAAGTAAAACTATTCCTTAAAAATCTTTAAGATTTTTATCAGTATTAATATTAGCAATTTTTCCTAAATTAGAATTTTTTTTATTTTAAGTAACATAGAAAAAATAACCTGTTTGTGTAACTGATTAAAAACTGCTCACTTGTTTAAAAAAAAATCTGGTGGCACTCATATATATATATATATATATATATATATATATACCTGTGTGTGTGTGTGTTTGCGCGCATGTGAATTGACATAAAATATCCCATGTATATGTATATACATATATTCATAAGCCCATGTGTGTGCGTGCATGTGCCTTGACAGGAACAGCCCCATATATATATATATAAAGAAAAATATATACAAACTCAAGTACGTGTGTCATGCATGTAAATTGACATGAAACGTCCCGTGTATATAAACCTGTGTGTATGTGAATTAACATTAAATATCCCATGTATATGTGTACACAGATACACACACATATATATGTGTATATATATATATATATTATGTATTTTCCATAGAATTTCAAAAAAGAGGATTACCTCATGCACATATCATTATCACATTACACCATAATCATAAAATATTTACTGTAGAATCTATTGATAAGTATATTTCAGCTGAAATACCATCATCGGAAAATATATATTTACAAAAATTAGTAATTAAACATATGTTACACGGACCACATACTAGCAAATCTCCATGTTATGATAAAAATAAAAATATATGTAAAAAAAATTTTCCAAAACCATTTACTGAATGTACTAAAATTGAAGAAAATAAATATCCACAATACAAACGACGAAATAATATTTCTGATAATTATATCTACAATTTTAAAAATAACAAAAAAATTATAAAAGTTGATAATTCAATGGTAATTCCTTACAATAGTTTTTTATTAGCAAAATATGCTGCTCATATTAATACTGAACTTTGTATGTCAATACAAAGTATTAAATATATTTACGACTATATTTATAAAGGAGTCGATAAAGCATATTGCAAAATAAAAGAAAATAAAATAAAAGAAAATGAAGAAGAAGTATATGATGAAATAACACAATATATAGATGGTAGATACTTAAGTCCAATGGAAGCAGCATGGAGATTACAAGAATTACCATTATGTGGCAGAAGTCATTCTGTAATAAGATTAAGTATTCATACAGAAAATCAACAAAAAATAATTTTTAATGAAAATGATAAAGATTCAGCATTAAATAAATACGAAACAACGTTAACCGCATGGTTTACTTTGAATTAAAAAGATGATTTTGCTAAAAAATTAAATATGTTAACATACCACAATATTATATTTTCAATTCTAACACAAAATCTTGGATAAAACGATCAAAAAATAGAAAAAACATAGCTATTGGTAGATTAAATGTAGTATCTCCTAAAGATAGTGAACGTTTTTTTTTAAAATTAATATTAAATAGAATAAAAGGTGCAACATCTTATACAGATTTACGAACTCACGAAAATATTACTTATAATACTTATAAAGAAACAGCTTTAGCAATGAATTTAATTGAGCACGAAAATGAAATTTATTATATTTTTGAAGAAGCATGTCAAGTTATGTTACCAATACAACTACGTAAATTTTTTGCATGTTTTTTACTATGTGAAAATATTCAAGGTAAAATTATTTGGAACAAATATAAAAAATTTTTACAGAAGATTTTAAAGATAATAAAGAAAATAAAGCTTTATCACATATTAATCAAATATTAAATTTAGAAGATATGTCATGTGAAAATTTTGGTTTACCAGAACCAAATAAAACATACATTGAAGAAAATGAAGAAATTAATGATGAAATTATAAATTTTAGTAAAAAAAAAATTTGATAAAATGTATAAACAATTAAATAATGATCAAAAACAAATTTTGGAAAAAATAATAAATAATAAACAAAAAATATTTTTCATAGATGGACCAGGAGGTTCCGGAAAAACTTTCTTATACAAAACATTAATATATTATTATATAAGCATTAAAAAAAAATTTTTATCGATGGCTTGGACCGGAATAGCTTCAATTTTATTACCTAAAGGTTTAAGAAGTCACAGAACTTTTAGATTACCATTGGATTTAAATAACATTGAAAGCGCATTTTTAAAATTTAATTCAGATAAAAAAAAATTAAGAGAAACAGATATAATTATATGGGATGAAGCATCTATGATTCCTAAAAAAGCTTTAGAAATCGTAGACAAAACTTTAAAAGATGTTTGTCATAATGATGAAAGTTTTGGTGGAAAAATAATTATTTTAGGTGGAGATTTTCGACAAATTCTACCAGTATTAAAATATGAAAGAAGAAATACTATAATTGAAGAGACTATAAAATATTCAAATCTTTGGCCCTTATTTCATATTTTTAAATTAAAAAAAAACATAAGATCTAATAATGACAGTTTCTCTTCATTTTTATTAAATATAGGAGAAGGAAACATTAATCCATTTATTATTCCAGAAGAATGGAAAACTAATGACGTCTGTGCCAAAATTTATAAAAACATTAACGAAAATTATTGTTTTTCAAAAAATGTCATTTTGAGTACACATAATGAAGATGTAAATATTTTAAATAACAGAATTTTAAAATTAATTAAGAATGAAACAAAAACTTATTATAGCATTGACTATGCAACATACAAAGGTGTAGATCAAACGGATGATAATATTCATTTGAATTATCCAATAGAAATGTTAAATAACATAAGAGAAGGATTACCTCCACACGAACTGAAATTAAAAGTAAATACCATAATTATGTTAATTCGAAATTTAAGTATAAAAAATGGATTATGTAATGGAACGCGATTAAAAATAACTAAATTATTCAAATATAACATAGAAGCACAAATAATTACTGGAGAAAATAAAGGAAATAAAGTTTTTATACCACGTATTACATTAAACACTAATGAATCATCATCTTTACCATTTATTTTATATAGAAAACAATTTCCTGTTATATTAGCTTTTGCTATAACAATTAATAAATCTCAAGGCCAAAGTTTCGAAAATATAGGAATATTCATCAAAAAACCTTTATTTTCTCACGGGCAATTATATGTTGCTCTTTCACGTTGTAAAAATGTAAATAAAATATATATTCAAAATGAATCGGAAAACAAAGATATTATACCTAACATAGTTTGGAAAGAAATATTAGAAAAATAATTTTATTATAATTTAACAAAAATTTAATGTTATTTAAATAAATTTTTTATAAATTATTTTATTAATTAAACTTTATTTTTTTCAGGTTATATTTATAATAATTATAAACATTAAAAATTTTTAATAATATATAAATAAAAAAACATAATGGAATCGAATTCAATTAATGATGTTGAAATTGACAATGTTAATGATCAACAAATGATTGAATGGGATCCAATAGAAGGTCATTATGTTGAAATTAACAATGTCAATGATCAACAATTGATGGAAAATTTAAATGATCAAATTGAAGAACATTTAAATTTCCAAGAAGAATATGAATATTATTTAGAAAGTCTAGATAATAATAGTTCAATAAGCAATACAATAATTTCTAAATTAAATAATATTATTAATTCGTATATAGAGGAAAATAATGAACAATTTGAATTTAAAAATTGGAATGAAGTACCAGAGTATTATAAATATTATGCGAATGAAATTATAAAATATAAAATAAATATAAGCGAACCAATAGCAGAATATTACTTTAATCAAAGTCATGAAATTTATTCTAATTATTTATTAAGATTAGCTAACATTATTAATAAAATATGAAAAATTAAAATAAATCATAAATATTTAAATATATAATAATAAATTTAAAAAAAATTTTTAAATTATTAATATTATTAAAAACAAAAAAAATTAGAATATTCAAAAATTAACTAAAATATTTAAAAGTTATGATTATTTAAAATTTATAAAACGAAATTTTAATAAATAAATAATTTAACTAATAACAACAATAAATAAAAATTCATATTCATAACTTTTATACAGGTAAATATAGTATAAGTAAGTATAAAATAATTTAAAATTATTTTATTTATTTATTTGTTATATAAATAACTAAATTTTAAATAAAATATGATATAATGATCATGTAATAATTTCATTTACAATATCATAATAAATTTATAAATTTTAGTATGAATTTTTGATATATCTCATAAAATGTTTAAAATGAGAAAAAAGATATAAAAAAGGAATTATAACAAAATAATCCTATAAATCTTATAAAACTCAAAATCATTACGATATATCAAATAATATACTAAATTATCAACAAAATTTTCAATATATTTTAAACTAATGATCATTAATATCATAACAATAATAACACTATTTTTAAGTTATACTACATATAATTAAATATATTATAAATATTCAAAATAAAATATATTTTATAAGACTAAGTGGTTTTTAGGGCTACTGGCGAGGGTTTCCACTAATCAAAAAATCTAACGCGCCATCAAGGTACCTCTATGTTACACACCTTTTTTAAAACTTCATATATTATATAATTATATTAACAAAAAAATTTTACAAATTTATTCAAAATTAATATTGATTTAAAAAATAAATATTTATAAGTTATATTGATAAAGGTTTGAAATGTAAGGTGGTGTGGAAAGCCGAACCTCAACACTATATATGGGTAAATCTTTCATAATGTTAAAATTTCACCTGCAACAAATTAAAAAAAAAAAATACAGGCACACGTGTGAAACTAATTTTCTCTGAATGTTGACGTATTATAATGAAAGAAAAAAATCGTGTTACTCACTTTTAAGGGTAGTCTTTTTAACAAACATCAAAAGACAGATTTTCGAGTAAATTTTTCATAGTGTTAAAATTTACTTTCAATAAATTAAAAAAAATTGAAGACACATGTATCAAATTTATTTTTTTTAAATGTTGATATATTAAAATGATAATAAAAGAAAAAATCGCATTACTCACTTTTGAAGATAGCTTTTTTTAATATAAGACATTTAAATATATTCATTATTATCACACCCAGGTATAATATTTTACCTATCTCAGATCAGTTTTTTAAGTATTTTGGGCTATAATAGATCATTTTCCATTGAGCTTTTTCATTTTTACATGTTTAATATGTTACAGAGAATATTTAAATACGCAATTTACATTAATAATTACAAAATTTTTTGTAATACATAAAATATGCCAGAAATGGCAATTTTTTTGGAAAATTCATTTTTGGCGATTCGGGTATTAAAATTGAGTGATATTAGTTACCCAATGGCTTTTGGGATTCCTGATTACAAATCATAAGTGAGTGGAATATCAATTTATTTTTGCTAAAATTGTCAATCTTAGGGTATGAAATTTGACATAGATTTGTGTAGTTTATGTTTTCGAATAAAAATACTTATATTCCTTTTAACCAAATATTTTAGTTTATTTAATAAACATTAAATCTAAAAATTTTAAATTTAAAATCTAGAAATTTCAGTGATGATTCAACTCAACGTTCTAGGTGTAAGCTATTAAATACATACTAAAACTGAGCTTTTTAAAGTTTAAACTCTTTAGAATTAAAACATTGATAGAAACTAGGTAATCGATGTAAATTTGGAAAATTTAATAGCCGGGAAAAATTCAATGATTTCCAGAATACTCGAAATAATACTTCAAGAGCAACTTAAAGATTACATTGAGTATTATAAAATAGTAAATTACAAAGTTCACAACAGAGAAAAGATGAATCAAAGCTTAGGTTTTCATATTAGTGGATAAAAACCTATTTTCAAAAGTGAGTCACGTTTTTTAAGTATAATTTCAAACGAACAAAGAACTTTATCTACACTAGGCACACGTTCCTAATAAAAAAATTTCTCTTTGTGATTCTAAATATTACCTTTTGATGTAGTTTAAAATGTCACCGCTGAATAGTCTTTTTTACAGCATCGTATTTTCCAGAAAAAGTAAAATATATAAATTTTTGGTAACATTTTAATAACCTTTCAGAAAGTACTTTTGTTAACAGGCACACACCCATGCTCTTGATTTTCCAAAAGTATGTGTATAAATAAAGCTTTGGTGTGAATTTCAAATAAAAAAAGCAGTAGTCATTTTTTTTATAGCGGTAATTTATCATTTTACATGGCCTGGTAACATTTAAATTTCAAAAAAAAAACCTCTTTTCCCCATCCGCCATAAAATGACACGTCTAATTATCATTAAAAATATAACAAAATTAATTTCTAATAACTCAATAAATCAGTGAACATTTGCTAACAAGATGTGCTATCTCATATTTAGGAGAAATGACGCAGTAACATGATTTTTAAAAGTATGAAAGAATTACCCATATCTCTTCTTTTTTTATAAAAATAAAAAAATAATGAATTAATAATAATTATATATATCTCTTCTTTTTGAAATATAATGAACAAAATAGTGTTGAGGTATTTTTATATAAAGTAACATAAATAATTAATATTAATAGAAATAGTAAAAATATTTATTTAGAGTTTAGATAAAAATTATATTATATAATAAATTAAATAATATTACATTATATAATATAATATTAATAATAAATGTTTAATATATAATTATATTTATAGCATAACTGGGGGTTATGAGTAGCGCGAGCAGGGGGTACCCCTAGTATATATATATATATATATATATATATATATATATATATATATATATATATATATAAAAATATATATATTCATAAGCCCATGTGTGTGCGTACATGCGAATTGACAGAAACGGTCCCATATATATAAATACAAATTTCAAATACATGTTTAGATGTGTTTGCGTGTTCGATTTGACAAGATATGTCAAATATATGAAAACCGGTGCGTGCGTGTTGACATGATACGTCCCATATATGTGAACCTAAGGGCGCTTGGATAGGTGTGTTAGAGTTTTCATGAAATGTCCCATATATATATAAACCTGTATGTGCGTACGTTCCAATTGACGTGAAAAATCCAATATTTATTAAAGTTTGTGTGCATGCATGCGAATTGACATGAAATGTCCCATATATATGTAAACCTGTGTGTGTGCGTTCGAATTGACGTGAAAAATCCTATATATATTAACGTGCGTGTGCATGCATGCGAATCGACATGAAATGTCCCATATATATATATATATATATATATATATATATATAAACCTAAGGTTACTAGGATGGGTGTGTGCGTGTTGTCATAAAATGTTCCACATATATAAAAAAGCCTGTCATTATGAGTATGTACGAGTTGACATGAAATGTCCCATATATAATCGTGTGTGTGTGTGTGTGTGTGTGTGTGTGTGTGTGTGTGTGTGTGTGTGCGTGCGCATCGGCATAAAATGTCCCATGTATCTAAACCTGTAAGTGCGTGCGTTCCAATTGACGTGAAAAATCCCATGTTTATTAAAGTCTGTGTGCATGCAAGCGAATAGACATGAAATGTCCCATGTATATAAACCTGTGTGTGTGCTTTCGAATTGACGTGAAAAATCCTATGTTTATTAACGTGCGTGTGCATGCATGCGAATCGACATGAAATGTCCCATATATGTAAATCTAAGGGTACACGAATGGGTGTGTGCGTGTTGTCATGAAATGTATCACATATAAAGAAAACCTGTACTTATGAGTACGTGCTAACCGACATGAAATATCCCATGTATGTATGAATTTATGTATATATATATATATATATACATACATATAAACCAAAATATATACGGGTCAACGGGTGCAAGTTGACATGAAACGGACCATGTATATATATATATATATATATATCAACTTGTCCGTATGTGTGCGTGTGGGTCGACATGAAATGTTGCATATATATGAGCCTAGGTGCGTATGTATGTGCGCGTCCACATATGTTTTTCTATATACATATATATGATACAAATTCCTTAGTACGTTTAATTAAAAAGGAATTGTGGAATTTTTAATTAAAGCCCTCGAATTCACAAATCATAATGATAACTGACGCTCTTTCAATTCACGATTACATTTTGATTTCTTAATTGAAATTTATTTAATTAAGGATTCCTTTTGATTTTGGAATTAAAGCCCTTTCAATTCACGATTAAATTTTGATTTCTTAATTGAAATTTATTTAATTAAGAATTCCTTTTGATTTTGGAATTAAAGCCCTTTCAATTCACGATTACATTTTGATTTCTTAATTGAAATTTATTTAATTAAGAATTCCTTTTGATTTTGGAATTAAAGCCCTTTCAATTCACGATTAAATTTTGATTTCTTAATTGAAATTTATTTAATTAAGAATTCCTTTTGATTTTGTAATTAAAGCCCTTTCAGTTCACGATTACATTTTGATTTCTTAATTGAAATTTATTTAATTGAGAATTCCTTTTGATTTTTTAATTAAAGCCTTTTCAATTCACGATTAGATTTTGATTTGTTAATTAAAATATTTTTAATTATTAATTTAAAAGGAATTGTTAATTAAATAAAACTTTAATTACAAATTTAAAAATGATTCGTGATTCAAATAATTTTTAATTACTTTTTTCGCAACCCTGGCTAGAAGCTTATACCTTTTTTTAGATGAAAGCTGAGCTCAAATCCTTTCGAAATAGCACCTATAGCAGCTTAAAATATTATTTTTTTCCAAAGTTAGAGCGCAATGAAGATTTGACCTTACTTTTCTCTTTAAAACATTAATTAATAATAAAAGCTAAAATTAGGTCTAATCTATATTGCGCTCTAACTTTGGAAAAAAATAATATTTTGAGATGCTATAGGTGCTATTACGAAAGGATTTGAACTCAGCTTTCATTTTAAAAAAGGTATAACCTTCTAGCTAACAATGCTGAGGAACTATAAGCGTTTGAAAATCTAGTAACTTTTTTCGTGATTTTCTTCAATGCCCTGTAACTAGAGAAATTTTGAGCGTTGGCCTCTAAAATTTTGGCTTTTTTCATATTTCTGTATCCAGATAACAAATTTGAGCAAAATTGGTGACCCGAAGGTGAAACACTCTCCTTGTAAGTTGATATAAAGTTACATTATTGGTTTTAAAGTTCATCCAAACTTGTTTAATTTTCTTAATATGACAAGGTGAAATATAAATTGAAATACAGTTTAGCCAATATTTGTATTGCCTTTAGTCTTATTTGAATTAAAATTATGATATAATTTTATTTTTATTTTATCTCAATTTTTTTTTAATCATAAACGCGCATTTTCTGTCCTTTAACATTGAAATATATATTTAATTATACAATTTAATTATATTTTCGAATAGGTTCTATTAGAAATATTTTTTTATTTATACATACATAAAAATATACATTCAAAATACTATTTACGTCAATCAATTTTAGAGTTTCAGTTTCCTTACACGTATAAATTGTAGGAATAAAATCTCCAGTCACATCACACCTAAAAGTTGTTTCTGTTAAACATTCTGATATAATTGCATAATTTTTACATTGCAAATTACAGTTTCCGCATGAATACAAACATGCACATTTACATAATCTTACAAATATTTTGACGATGCCTGCATGAATAAAACGGTTTTGTATATATTGAATGCACGAAGAATTGCTCTTCTTTTTTTGGGCATAAGCACTTCTTTCAAAATATATAGAATTTTTATAAAGTCTAGAAAAAATATGACATTTTGTCTCATCTATCGGTATATTATTGGCTTCGAAAATGTCATAAATATAGTCTAAAAGAACTGCAGTTTTTTTAAATGAGCCTACTACAAAAGTATCATCACTTATTCTTTTTATTTTATGTCTGTGAGTTCCTGATTTTTCAACGTTATTACAAAAAGAGTAAGCAGGGCTATCCTTCGTAATTAATTTGTCTTTGATTTCGGTCAAAGATAAAAACATATTTATGGCTGAATATATATGCAAATCAGGGCTCTTAGATCCATGTACGTAATTCTTGAGGATTCCATTAAAATTTTCAAATGGAAAACAAGATAACAACGATAGAGGCCCAAATTTTTTAACATCATCTGCTAAGTGTAGTAATAAATGTATATTACAAGTCATGTATTTTTGACCATATAAATAATCATATCTGGATACATATTCATATAAAAGGCGTCTCGCAATTTTGACCAGTTCATCAGTTATGCTCGATACAGTAAGTAAAGTAATAGCATATACTAAAAGAGTGTGATGAATTAAATATGTTTCCTTCATATAATTCTCGAGAACAGGTAAGCTATAAACCAATAAAAACACTTGAAGTTCCGAGGCTTTCCAATAAGGGTAGTCAGATACTTTCCTAGGTAATCGGTTGACACATGTTGGAGGAGTTATGCATTTAATTTTTTCGTCAATAATATTAATATAAGGTAACAAAGATGCAGGATGAGTGCGGTGTTCAATGTCGAACCAGAAAGCCATTAATTTTTTCATGATCCTCTGATAAACACAGTGCATTATGTCAATTGCTGAAGAATTTATATGATCATAGACTATTAAACTTAAAATTGTCGGTCCTTTAACGCCTTGAATAGATTTCTTATTTTCTATTGCTTGTTGTGCATATAGCTTTGTACTCTCTGTTGTTCTCAAAGTCATATTTTGAATGAATGGATATACTTGAACGTTCTCGATTCTTTGTGTTTCTATTTCGTAATTTGGGCCACCGAATTTACCAGTATATTGCTGAATATTATGAAAAAGGGCTTTAGCCGGCAAATCACAAGTTCCACTCATTATCATACCACGGATTCTTATAGGATTCATTTCATTATGACATTCTATATCTACTCCTCTAAATAGATCTTCCAGCTGGTCTTCGAAAACGGATAAAAATAAATTAGCAGATGGTTTTTTTCGGCCGAACCATAACCCTGCTACAATGGTATTTTCTTTTTTGATTCTTAATTTATATGGAAGCTCGTTAATTATCAAATAAAGGGGCCAAATACTAATTTTTGATGATTTAAATAACGGTATTCCATCAGAGTTCCATGTAAAAGGCATATTATTTGGATTATTTTTGAAATCATCCAGAATATAGTTATAGATTAATCCATCATAAATATCTTCATAGCTATTATGATCCTTTTTTACTCTTTCAAAACGATAGTTAAGATTATCTTTGAAGCCATTACGTTTAAACATTGACGATAGTTGATTTATTATAGGGATTTCTATAAAATAACTAATTTGATCATCTTTATTGCATCTGTCACAAAAATAATTTTCTACTTTAGTTGAATACAAATTACAATAAAAATGCTTATTTATGGGAGTATCAATAGCTGAGAAAAACTTTTCAAATTTATATAAAGAATCTATGAAATTGTTTGGTTTAATACAATGCAGTTCTATGAGCGATAAAACTGTTGATAACTGAACGCCAGTAAAATTTAATCTGTTTGATGCTTGAGAAATGGCAAACAAGCTTTTAGCTACAGTGAGCGGTGCTCCCGAATATAATGGCTCATGAGCCATTGGAATGTCATTGTCTGATTCACTATCGTCTGTCGAATTATCAGTGTCTGAATCAAAATCAGTTATATTTTGACTCTCGTCAGAACTGTTTTCAGAATTATTCGTATTTTCAAATTCAGTTTCTTGACTAAAATTACTATTTTCATTACATTCTTTATTTTCTTCATCATTTACTTCGAATATGTCAGTATCAGAACACGACAAGCTGCTTTGTCTTTCATCTATAATATCTAAATTATATCTTATATTATTTTAATGTGAAAAATAGTTTTTAAAAATAATATAAATTTGTTACCATTATTGGTTTTAGTGCTGCAAGAACTATCAGAATTTTCATCGTCGATGGTATAATTAGTTGACGAACTAGCATCGCTATCGTCACTACATCTTCGAATCCATTTTAAAATTGCACATTTTCTGGATTTTGAGTATTCGTTCAAGGTTATTTTACGTTTAGACATATTTATAGTTAAATAGTTGCTACTAAATTTTATGTATAAAAAAGTACCTTATCTGAAAGTTCAAAAAATTATGATAAATGCTTAAGAATAATAGTGAAACAATAACAATAATGATAATAATAATAATAATAATAATAATAATAATAATAATAATAATGATGATGATGATGATGATGATGATGATGATGATGATGATGATGATGATGATGATGATGATGATGATGATGATGATGATGATGATGATGATGATGATGACGACGACGACGACGACGACGACGACGACGACGAGGATGACGAGGATGATGAGGATGACGAGGATGATGAGGATGATGAGGAGGATGATGAGGATGATGAGGATGATGAGGATGATGATGAGGATGATGAGAGGAGAGAGAGAGAGGAGAGATGAGGAGATGGGGGAGGGGAGGGGAGAGGAGGATGGGAGGAGATGAGGAGGAGGGGAGGATGAGGAGGAGAGGGAGAGAGGAGGGGAGATGGGATGGAGGAGTGGGATGATGAGGGAGGATGTGAGGTGATGATGATGGATGTGGGGAGATGATGATGTGGGGCGGGACGGCGCGCGGGGAGACGGGATGGGGAGCGAGGAGATGAGGAGATGAGGGGAGGATGATGAGGATGATGAGGATGATGATGAGGATGATGAGGATGATGAGGATGATGAGGATGATGATGAGGATGATGAGGATGGTGAGGATGATGAGGAGGATGAGGAGGATGAGGAGGATGATGAGGATGATGAGGAGGATGAGGAGCATGATGAGGATGATGAGGATGATGAGGATGATGAGGATGATGAGGATGATGAGGATGATGAGGATGATGATGACGGGGATGGGGATGGGGATGGGGATGATGGGGATGGGAATGGGGATGGGGATGTAACTAACTAAATAAGTAAACTTATTCAAAATTTTCAAAATGCTCAAAAATTAGAACTACGCTAGAAAATACAGTTTTTCAAAATTTTTCTTCTTTTTGTTGTCGCAAATAATTTCCATGCAAATTTTAGAATAAATAATTTTTTTTATTAGCATTTGAAGACTTTCATAAGTCTTATTTTTGCTTGACTTTATTGTGCGTTTTTCGGGTTTATTTCCGAAGAAAAACTCGAAAATTATTTTTTTTTAATTTTTCCTAGAGAATCAGACCCCGATTCACTGGGACGCAAAGTCAGCTGCCCGCCCTTAGAAACTGCACTTTTTCATCCCTTAGCGACGGAGTTTGTAAGTGTGTTCTGTGAACAAAGCACATAAAATAGAGGTGCTTGTAGAAAAACAGCCGAGAGCGGGATTCTATCTCGATCCCCCGAGAATACGAATCCAACGCTCCTACCAACTGTGTCACAGACCGATTCAAGAATAAATTATCGAGTACATTACGTAAAATAAAAAAACAAAAAAAGAATAATGAAAATTATTTTTGAAATCTTAAAAATTGTAACCATGCTAAGAAAATTATTTTTTAAAAGCTTGTTTTCTTCAAACAGTAGCGAATAAATTGTGTTCAAATTTTGGAGCAAATCTATTGGATCATTTACGTAAAATAGAAAAAAAAAAATTTTATTTCTTCAAGTTTTCCTTTTTTTGGACATCGAAAATAATTTACATGCAAGTTTTAGCGAAAATCCATCAAGTACTTGACGTAAAATACAAAAATAAAAAAACAAAATTTTTTAAAAAAATTTAAAATGGCTCTAAAATTAAAATTACGCTACGAGAACTAATTTTCATTAGCTTCTCGTAAGTTAAACGAAAAAATAAATTATATGCAAAATTTAAAGCAAATCTATCGAGTAGTTTTTAAGATACAATTGGCAAACTGAATAAATACACACATACATACAGACATTTTCTGGAAAACTTTTCTGGACTTCTTGAATCTAAATATGTACAAATTAGTGAAAATAATGGGAACATAATTTTTTCATCGATACAATGCTTTCTCTATGAGAAAGCAGTTGCGTAAAAAGCACATATTTTGATAATAAAATGACAATTCCTATTTACTTTACGTTTAGAACGATACAACATACTGATTGAAGCTTTCCTGCTAATTTATTTAATGAATTATTTTGATTATTTACATAATACAATTCATTGCTTTAATAATGATGCTTGTCTAATGGCACAACAATATCTTAAATTTTCAGATTTAATCATTACCAGTACTGTCAATTTTCTTTGAACTAAAAACACGATTACAATTAAACGAGTGTACAGTGATAAAGAGTAATAAATAAAAAGCAATAATAATAAATTTAAACCACGTGAAAAATCTATATCAGGATTTGATTTTATGCAATTAAATCAAAATTGTATACAATCCATATAATAATGGGTAAAAATGAAACATTTAAATACAGGTTATGTTAAATTTAAATGAAACGATCAATAATTTATACTAACTTACTTCATACCAATATGAGAATGTTTTTAATATAAATATTAAATATTACTTAAAAGGTTTAAATAAGAAAAAAATTAAATAAATTTGTAAAATAGAATCTTAATTTTAACAATAAACAATTTCTTAATCTATTAATATACCAAAAAAATGCTTTCAAAAATGGGTTAGAAAAGAAATTTTCTATTTACACCAAAATATTTTTTATGCATTTTGGTATAAATTAAAATATTTGTTTCTAACCACTATTTAAAAATAGTTAAATGTTAGGTTTATTAAAAGATTCAGAAACTATTCATCATTAAAATTAAGATACTATTCTAGATTCAATACATTTATTCAATAGTTTTTCCATTTAAAACTTTTAAATAATATTCGAATTAAAAACATTAAATAAAGTAAGTATTAATTGCTAAGATTGTTACATTTGTATTTAACATAATTTTTATGATAATTAGAATTTTACTTTTTCTGCATATTCTGTGTATTTTATAAATTTTTTTTCAATTGTATCAAATCGAATCCTGATAAAAACTGTATACAAACAGTATACAATCCTGAAAAAATTTTTCACATATTTTTTATTTCTTATTCTTGCTTTTATTTCTTTAATTCTATTTAACGGTGTATATCCCTTTTAATATAATCATGTTTTCAGATACATTAATTAAAATGGGCAACATTCGCCGTGATAAAATCAGAAAATTTATAATTATTAATTTTTTGACACAAGTATTACACAAAACTTTTTACGCATTGAATTATATTTCGTAAATAATTAATATTATACATCAACATACTTCATAATTTTACTAATTGAATTAATCAGAAAGCTTTAAATAGTATATTTTATCGCTATGATTGTAATGAAAATATGAAGTACGAGACATTTGACATGCGTAAATGCTAATCAAAATTTAAATTTGTGAACAAATACGTTGAATCAACATGTGTAACATTTTAATTAATTTACATTAACCAAAAATTGCTGAAAATAATAACAATTGTTTTATTTTAGTTTTAGCAATTATTGGTAACTATAAATTTGTTAAAATATAATACACATGGATTTATTGTATTCATTCACAAATACTCAAGTTTGGTTAGAATTTATTCATGTAAAATGCTTCGTCCTTTCCATTTTCTTCGGAATCATAGAAAAAATATACTATTTAAAGCTTTTTGATAATTTACTAATAAATTAATAAATATTATTATAAATGATTTAAATTATTAACAAAATATAATTTAATGTTTTTAAATTTCATGTAATATTTGTTAGCAGTACAGAAACAATCCTAAATTATCTGATTTTATCACTGAAAGCTCTACAAATTTCGGTATATCTGAAATTATGATTATATTTAAAAGAATGTACACTGGTAAAGAATAATAAGCAGTAACAACACTGTTAAATGCATGAAATTTGCTTCCAGTACATGCATTAATTTTCTGAAAATACGTTAAAATTAAAGTAAAATGTATTAATTTTTATGCAAATCATCATTTAATTTTATTTATTAAGATGAAATTTAATACTAATTTGCATGAAAATTAATACATTTTGCCGTAATTTAATCGTATTTTTAGAAAATTAATGCACGTACTGGAAGCAAATTTTATGTATTTTTTAACAGTAAAGAGTTTTAATGCCAACTACTTACTTGCTCACATGGGTGGGCTAAACATCCTCGATAGCATAATAATATAGTGTTTTATAACAGTTATTTTCTTTTTTAATATTTGTGCTTAATAATTTTGTGGCAATGTTTTTCTACGTCCTCATCGTTGCATTCTGCATTGTTGTCTGCATTTTTTTCTGTTGTAAGTACATAAACGTTCCACTGTAATCGTGTAAAAATTGTATATATATATTATTTTAGAAACAAAGAGCAAAAAATATAAATAGATACGAAAAATTATAGCAAAAGAAAGAGAGAAAGAGAGGAAAAAATATTTTGAAAAATATTTATAAAGTATAACTTAGATTAATTTTATTAGAGACCTTTAAGGGATCCTTAACAGGTTACAAAACAACTCGAGCTAATCTTGCTTTACAGTTTTATGTAGATCTATACAATTGATGATTGCTTCTTCATGATTGCATCTTCTGAGTACGATTATTTTTCACTGCGGTCTCGTTAAATCACTTTAAAAAAATATTATAAAGTATTAGAAATAAAGAATAAAATCAGAAGATAGAAAGTTCTAAAGAGTAATAGAGAAAGAAATAGACATAGAAAGAGGAGAGAAAGAATAAGAGAAGAGAATAATATTTTAAATATTTGTGTTTACGGCAAGGAATACATTATATGTGTTAGAGCATGACGAAGGTTAAGCTTCATAAAGACCAACGAGACACAGCCTTCTGTCGTTTTTTAAATACCTCGAAATTAGCAATATAATCTGTTTTTTTTGTGTTATTTTATCGTTTTATCGTTTAAAAAATCTCTCGTCCAAACACTTCAAAAAAAAGGAAAAAGAAAACTCTTTTTATGGTTAATTTTAAAATTGTATTATGGAGTAACTCAAATGCAGTGAAGCTATCAGCTTTAGTTCGATAATTTTCATTCTATATTAAAACAGTGAACTTGTACCATTAATGAAACAAATCCTGAAAGCATAGATAACTTTAGTGCATTCGATTGGAATTTTCAGGTCTATATAAAATATAAACAAATTGACAGCTTGCTTAGTGTGTCAAGATTTTCCTAAGAGTTCAAACGCGATATAATACCAACAGATTTTATATTACCAATTATTCAAAGTACAATAAAAGACGTAACAGTGTTGAATTAAAAATATTTAATAGGTTAATCTAAATTACAAATAAATAAAATATCCTCACACGAAAATGCTCATATTTTCTAAAATATTTTTCTTTCTCTCTCTAATCCTCCCTTTAATTTTTCTATTCATTCATTTTTTTATTTTCTTCTTTCTCTTAAATCTTTTGGAAATAAGCGTGTGATAAAATCAGTGAAAGCTGTGCAGTCCCGACGTTAAAAGTGCATACGACGTAGAGTGCAGATAAAACGAATGCATCATCAGAGGGCTATGGCTTCCTGGGACAAGCATACCCATCCAAATAAGTATGTAATTTATTTTAATGTTTTTCTTACATGTTAGTGTGTGTTTCTCGTACAATATAATTTTTAAGTCTTGTAATATTATTATTAATCGTGTAATTTAATTATCTTCATGATGAATTTACCACTTTTTAATGTCATAGCTTTTTCGCAATATCATAGTTTAAAATGAGATATTTTGTATTTATTTTCAATATTAGATTGAATTGTTATATATTTTATATTGTCTAATTGTTTTAAAATATTTAAAATACGTATTTTTTAATTAATTATGTTGATTTGTTCAAATACAGGCTATTATACAAGATGTCCGCTCTCGTTTTTTGGTTGGACACGAGCGAGGTGAGTGTGTTCTCTCTTGAGGATGTAAAGGATTCAAAAAGAAAAGTTCCAGGCAAACTTGCTAAGTAAGAAACAATGGTATCCAGTGAACGTTTTGAAAACCAGTGGTAATTTTATCTTAATTCATATTAGATATAATACAATATTGAATTGCTATTAAGAACAAAATTAAATAAATTTATAAATAGTATCAGTATTACAAGAATAAAAAATTTTTTAATCTATTAATACACTAAAAAATAAATTCTTTTAAGAATTAGTTAGAAAAGAAATTTTCTATTTTCAACAAAATATTTTTGATGCATTTTTGTATAATTTAAAATGTTTGTTTCTAACCACTATTTAAAAATATTTAAATGTTAAGTTTATTAAAAGATTCAGAAATTATTCATTATTAAAATTAAGATACTATTCTAGATTCAATACATTTATTCAATAGTTTGTCCATTTAAAACTTTTAAATTACATCAACATATTTCATAATTTTACTAATTGAATCAATCAGAAAGCTTTAGTATATTTTATCGCTATGATTGTAATGCAAATATGAAGTACGAGACATTTGACATGCGTAAATGCTAAGCAAACTTTAAATTTGTGAACGAATACATTGAATCCACATGTGTTACATTTTAATTAATTTACATTAACCAAAAATAGCTGAAAATAATAACAATTGTTTTATTTTACTTTTAGCAATTATTGGTAACTTTAATTTTTAAAAAATATAATTCACATGGATTTATTGTATTCATTCACAAATATTAAAGTTTGGTTAGAATTTATTTATGTAAAATGCTTCGTCCTTTCCATTTTCTTCGGAATCATAGAAAAAATATACTATTTAAAGCTTTTTGATTAATTTACTAATAAATTATCAAATATTATTATAAATGATTTAAATTATTAACAAAATATAATTCAATGCTTTTAAATTTCATGTAATATTTGTTAGCAGTACAGAAACAATCCTAAATTATCTGATTTTATCAAATTATCCTAAATTATCTGAAAGCTCTACCAATTTCAGTATATCTAAAATTATGATTATATTTAAAAGAATGTACACGATCAAAGAGTAATTAAGAAAAAGCAATAAAAAGAAATTAAAATCACGCGAAAAGTTGCTCCGGATTGTATACAGATTGTATAAACTCTTTATTAGGATATGATTCAATGCAATTTAAATAAAATTGTATATAATCCATAAAATAATCGGTAAAAATGAAACTTTTGAATACTACAGGTTATGTTAAATATAAATGTAACAATTAATAATTTATATTAATTTACTTCATACTAATATGAGAATGTTTTTAATTTAATTATTAAATATTATTTAAGAGGTTTAAATAAGAAAAAAAATAAATGAATTTATAAAATAGTATTTTAATTTGAACAATGAACAATTTCTTAATTTATTAATACACCAAAAAATAAATTCTTTTCAGAAATGTTTAGAAAAAAATTTTTTATTTAAACAAAAATATTTTTCTGATGCATTTTGGTATAAATTAAAATTTTTGTTTCTATCTACTATTTATAAATGTTTTAATTTTTGGTTTATTAATAGATTAAGAAATTCGTTATTAAAATGAAGATAGTGTTCTAGATTTAATAAATTTATTTAATAGTTTACCTATTTTAAGCTTTTAAATAATATTTAAGAGCAGGCCGGATTCGCTGTCCTTGTTTAGTTGAGATTTTTGTTATTCACTCAAGTATTAATCGGTGTGTCTGCAAATTGAAGGTTAAGCACAATAGATATTATTATTACAAATATTTATGCACAAGAAGAAAAAAATCCATCGCTTTGTTTTTGAGAAAAGTAAGTAACGCGAAAATATTATAAACATAAACTTTTACTTTGGCGTTACTTACTTTAATCAAATACAAAACGGTAGAATTTTTTTTTCTTGTGCATAGATGTTCAAAATAATAATATCTATTGCGCTCGACCTTTAATTTAAAGATACACCGATTAATACTTGAGTAAATAACAAACAACTCAATTGTTACTCGGTCGGTATCAGGTTCTACTCCGGCCTGCCGTTAAATTAAAAACATGGTTGTTTTGTAATTAGAAAATAAAATTTTTCAATTAATTTTTTTTATAATTTTAACTTTACTGTATTTGTGCTATCATTATGATGTTAATTGGTGACAGAGGTCTTTTTAGTATGTTTGTGAACACAGTGCATGTGACATATAGTGACGCTATGTAATTCGGCCGCCGAGAGCAGGATATGAACTCGAGTACTCGAGATTATGAATCCACCGCTCTACTGACTAAGCCAGTAGTCCTTAATTTTAAATTATATTCTTTAAAAATTCTATTAAAATGCGAGCAATTTATTAATAATATATATTATTTTACATAAATCAGATGACAAAGTTTTTCGTTAAAAACAATTTTCTGTATCATAAAATTATAAGTTAAAGTTTTTCAATTGATTTTTGCATAATTTTATTCGTTGATCAATAATTCATAAATTTTAAATTAATTCTTTTTATAATACAAAATATGAAAAGATTAAAAATCAATAAATATGTTTGTTATAAAAAGTGTTGTTACTCATCATTTTTAAATTTGTTTCTAGAAAATGAAAATTTTTTGAACAATTTGGAGGTCACTATTGACGGCAAAATAATACCTAAAAGGAGACATACATTTTCTCCAGATTCAATTGCAAAAAAGAGATTCGGAAAGCTAAAAGCAAAAGCAAATGCTAAGGCTAAACAAGACGCAGAGTTAAGAGCATGACGAAGCTGTCCGCCTTCTAATAATATTTCCAATCTTAACTTATGAATAAACGATGCGTTTAATTGAGTTTTTTTGCTATAAAGAAAAAATTTGTAAGATTAAACTCTAGTGCGGACAACTCAAGAAAACCACCAAAATATTATACATACAAAGTTGTAATAAAAACTTTCAATATATCGTATTTTAAGGTTAGGTTTGTCGAGTTTGATATCTAATTTCCAATCCAAGCTCATAAAAAAATAACAAGTCCAAATGATTTTTTATTTTAACAAAAATTATTGTACTAATATAACTTTAGTGCGGACAAGTCATTATATTTGTTTAATTTAAGAATTTAAAAAGATATCGATAAAATAAAAAAAGCAAAACTCTATTGCTGCAGCTCCGACATGCCGTTAACAGCAAACATGAAAATCATGAAAAAGAAATCTATTTTTGAAAAAAAAGAAAATCCCGATTCCTCAGAAGATGAGAAAAGTTCCCAACGGTGAGTTATTGAGTAATCTATGCTTTCTTTTTTCACCCGTTCTATTCTATTAAATGACTTTTTTTTACTATTGTTTAAAATTTTTCTTTTATTATTCTTAAGAATTATGGATGATCTGCCAAGCGACGATGAGTTTTCTAAATCTCCTGTCTTTCACCAGCATCAAAATATTGCTCAGAGCAGTGATAAAGAGAAGGATATTAGCAGTATTTTATCCACATGTAAAATAATATTTTATAATAAATAATATGATAATTTAACTAATAATTAAAAGCTCATTTAAATTTTCTAGTGACGTCAGATGATATTGAGAAAATGAAGAAGTTTCTTAATAATGTAAGTAATTATCTTTAAAAATTTTTTAAATTATTACAATTTAAGAGAAATTAAATTAATTTTAATTGATTCTTAAACTTTATTATTTGCTTTTAGGATAACTCAAGCATAGAATTTCCTCAACGAGAAAATTATTCATTGGTGGGAAAGAAAACCACTTTGGAAAATATTAAATCAGCGAAAGAGGTATGGTTTTTTATACATATTCAAAATAAAATATTAGTAATTTAAATATTTTTCATTTCTAGGTAGAACTTGTTGAAGATTCGGGAGTTTTCATCAATAAAAATAAATTGTATGTCTGAAAGTCATTTATTCAAAAAAACCTAAAGAACTAGTAAGGCAGCTGATGAAATTGATTTTGACGGTGGATGTCCTTCGTAAAAGTTCTCCCACGGGAAAAAATGGATGAAAGCCAATTCCTGAAAATGTATATATGGCAGTTGAAAGTAAGTTATAATTCATTTATTACTACTTCTCTAAATATTTATTTTCTCTCTTTTTTTCTCTAATTCTTAAAGAGATGTAAAACGGACACTACACCTGTACTCATAAATATTGCCTATCTTTCCATTTTATTGCAAAATTCCAGGAAAATAAATACATTAGCTTGTAGTATGTACCATGAACATTATTCAGTTAAATTTTTAAATAAATTCACTCATTAGTTTTTAATAACTTCGGGTTTCTGGTATAAAATCAAAAAATTTTAATATATGATATTGGAACCCAAAGTTATTAAAAACCAATAAATGAATTTATTTAAAAATTTAACTAAATAATGTTCATGGTACATACTACAAGCTAATGTATTTATTTTCCTGAAATCTTTTAATAACATGAAAAGATATAGGCAATAGTTTTGAGTACTAGTGTAGTGTCCGTCTTACAGCCCCTTAATAAAATATTACATGTTTTCCACAGGATTTGTCAATGAAAATGCGCCAAGAAGAAAATATATGCTAGATCATAGCACATATAGACAAATTTTGACAGCTATGTGTGCTACTTTAAGAAATACCAAACCCAGCATTAAGAAAGAAAGTTATAATAAAAAGAATTTAAACACTGAGAATGCAGATATTAATACTCATCATAAAGAAAATAATGAAAAGCAGGAAGAAAAAAATGATTTTAGTGATTTGTCTGAAATATGTGATGTAGATGAAGATGAAGAAACACTAGATATTAAAAAAAAAAGTAGATTTAGTATGCTATTGAAAAAATTATCTTTTGAGGAAACAGACCAGGAAAATGATGATAACATTGAAGAAAATAAATTGAAAAGAAAAAATAAAATAACAAAGAATTTAAATATCAAAAAACAAAGATTATAAAATGTTTAATTTCTATGTGATTTTTGTGCTAATTATTTAAATAAATTAAAATGATAAACTTATGAACAGTATTATAAAACTGATTTTATTTAAAATAATTGTTATTAATATTAGTTATAACATATTATTATTTTCATTAACTTATCTCTACTAAAATTATAAAAAGTAGATAAATTAAGATTGCAAAAATTTGTTTTTAGCAAACCAAACTATATGATCTTATTCCTCAAATTCATAAATGAAAAATTATTTATAATTAAAAATATTTAAAAAAGTAATTAAACTAGGCAAAAAAAGAATAAAATAAGATCATAATTTTTATTTAAATAAGATTAAATGCAATACAAAAATTGGCTAAACTTTCGATTCCTATTTCAGTCTGCCATATTAAGAAAACTTAAATTTTTCACTGAGAGCAATCCGCTCTTGAAGCAAGAAGAACATTCTACTTAAGTACGATCTGTCTGAGTCGACTTGAAATCTACTTCATGGAAGTAGAAATCTATTATTTCAGAAAATAAATGCTTTTTCCTTCACGTGGAATATCTACTTAAATCAACATGAAATATGCTTGCATTTAGTGGATGTTTATTTGTATCAAATTGAAATCTACTAGCTGCAAGTGGATTTTTTTTTGTTCCATATCCACTTGCGATTAGTAGATAAATTTTTTATATCAAATATATATCTACTTTCGGCTAGTGGATTATAGCAAACATATTTTATACTTGATTTAAGGAGATCGCTATTAGGACGTAAAATAAGAAGAATTTTCGTTAGCGGCAAGTGGATTCCACTTGCTTCAAGAGCCGATTTCTCTCAATGTAGATAAACTTTGAAATAAATAAAGCTAAAGTCTATAATATGATTCACCTTACTTTATATCAACTTAATATTTGCATACATTTTTTCATTATTCAGGAAATAAACTAAGTTTAGATAAATTTCTATCGCTAGTATGATAAAGTTAACGTAAAGATTACCTATGCTTCCCATAAACTTTATCTAAATTTCAATTTCAAGTATTTATTAAGCTTAGATGAACTTCAAATCAAGTAAAGCTAAAGTTCATATAAAGATTCGCTAAAGTAGATATAAACTACTTCCAAACTTTCTGTATTCTATTGAAGAAGTTTTAATAAACATTTCTTTATATAAATCAAAAAATTACAAGTTTGGGAAAGTCTCGTTGGAGATGTTTAGATGAAGTTTATCAAAACATGAACTTCATATGAAGTTATAATGTAGTTAATTTTTTTTACGCGGGAATGAATATTTTTTTTTTTCAAAATATTTATATATGTATTTGATTGTATAATGTTTTAATATGAGGTGATTTTATATTTACTGTTTTGAAATATTAAATAAACATACCATGTTCAAAAATTAACTAATAAAAACAAATAAATTTGATGACAAAAAATGTCCTTTGCTATTATATAATTCATGGAAAATTTATTACATAATACATATATTCATATACGTACACATATACAATTACACATGCACAAAAATACATACATACACATACACACATACAAATTTAATTTTTTAGTAAAAATATAATTTAAAATAAATAAATTATTTATAATTATTTTTTTTAACAAATGATATTTATTTACGTTTAGATAATTTATGATCCTTTAGCAGCTTTTAACATGGCTTTGAACAATACTTTCAAATTATTTTCTTGTCTTAAAGACTCATAATTTATATGTCGATATCCTCCCTTAGTTACTCTGTATTTATCTATAATGATTAATTAAAAATCTTAAATATTGAACATTTTTCAAATAAAATTCATTTAAAAATAATATTATACTTACAAAATTTTTTTCTGTGATATTGTTTCTTATGAATATAATTATCTGAGAATAAAAATAAATTTAATCAATATAAAAATTAATTTTTTCTACATATTATTTAAAAAATTATTTCTAAAACTAACCTTTTTGAACATCTTTAACGGCAGGCCGGAGTAGAACCTGATACCGACCGAGTAACAATTGAGTTATTTGTTATTTACTCAAGTTTTAATCGGTGTATCTTTAAATTAAAGGTCGAGCGCAATAGATATTATTATTATGAACATCTATGCACAAGAAAAAAAATACCTACCGGTTTGTTTTTGAGAAAAGTAAGTAACGTGAAAATATTATAAACATAAACTTTTACTTTGGCGTTACTTACTTTTCTCAAAAACAAACCGGTAGATATTTTTTTTCTTGTGCATAGATGTTCATAATAATAATATCTATTGCGCTCGACCTTTAATTTGAAGATACACCGATTAAAACTTGAGTGAATAACAAAAATACCAATTAGACAAGGACAGCGAATCCGGCCTGCTCTTAAAAGCGATGTTTTGGTCTTTCGTTTCGTCATTTTTATCAAAAGTTGTACCGTCCGTATTTTCCATTACAACTATTATTAAAGAAATTGAATTTAATATTTTAATCAAAATTGTATTAAGAATGTAATATGTTTTTGAATAATTACCCTTATTTCCAGCATCTTCCATAGAGAAATTTTGTAACTTTGATACAATTTTCTCCATTCAAATGATTATAAACTTATTTCAATAGAATAAAATTATTTGTATATAGCCTTAACCAAACAACATAGACTATAAAAATCATAGACATAAAAACGCTATTAAGACAAAGCTTTTCATACATAACTCCCCTACTAAAAGTATTGTATGAGCTCTCTTATGAGATTACACGTGAAATCATATATCAGATCTCATATATTTTTTAAATAAAATAAAGTATAAGAGAAATCTCTTGTGAGATAGCACACGAAATCGTCTATGAGCTCTCATATAAAATTGCTTATAAGATTGGATATGAAATCTCATTAACATTCGTTGAATTTAAAAAATAAGATACAATATATGTGTGATCTCATATGCGATCTCATATAAATATTAAGACATTTATAAATTATATTCATTTAAATTATGAATATTTTCTTTTTGAATCTTTAAAAATAATATTAAACATATGAGAAACAATCACTACTGATTATTAATAATAAATTTTTTATGCATGTTTATGAAAAACCGAGTAAGCGTTACATAGTAACAAAATTATTAGAGATAAATGACATAAAAATTTAGGAATTTAGATATTATAACATATTTGTTTTGTTAGTAAAGCATTAACGATTTAACTCTAAACTCATAAATGCATAAACCCCAACCTATAAACCATAAGCCCTCAACCCATAAGCCCTCAACCCATAAGCCCTCAACCCATAAACCCTGAACTTCTAAAGCCTGATCCAATAAGCCCCATACTTCTGAAATCTAAGCCTTCAAACTTAATAAATAATTATATATTTTCTCCTTTTTAACATATTTTTAATCTTAAAATTGTTATATATATTTTTTTAATTGATCAAAAAATTCGAGCGATGGCTCATTTTGAAGGTTTTTGCAAACACTAACAATATATTTATAAATTCAACAGTAAACTAATAGTTAGAGAGCGTAATTATTGAAAAAGGACATGGTTTTAATTTTCTAGAATTGAAAAAAATTGAATAGAATTTTAAAATTTACTAGGGAAATGACAAAAAATGTCATATTTTGACCTACCTTGAAAGCTAGTTTTTTTTCCATGTATAAAAACATTAGAATTACAAGAAAAAAAATATAGATCTTGAGAAAATCACATAGAAAAAAAATCTTTTTTTGTTTTTCATTAATATGTTGACAGCATTGATTTGAATCTACAAAGTAACAACGCATTGCAAAAGTAGGCTAAATTCCTCACATTATTAAATATTCGTCTCAAAAAGTCAAAAATTGACGGAGGTAAAGCATTTTAAATATGGAGGTTCATTTCCATTTTTTTACCTTTCATTTTGGCATTTTATATAAAATAGGCCTCAGTGTCGTGAAAAAAAATTTTTAAGCTGGATTTTAGGGTCTCCACATCTTCTCTTGGGTATCAAAACTTATTTACACAATTTTCAAACAAAAAAATTCAATTCGTGACGGCCTGCATGAATCTGGATGGAATCAGCCGTTTATGAAATAAAAGAATAAATATTGCTTTTTTATCGCGTTACTAAAAAATTTCTTTGAATTTATTTCTTTGTTTTCAATTACTTATGTAAATAATTAATCTGTTATATTAAACAAATAATTTCAATCGATTAATGGAAATCATGAGAATTGATTCAGTTAGTACTACAATTTATTAATGTATAAATAAATAATCAATTACTTTTTTAAAAATATTCAAAATCATTAAATCTAATATTGCATTAAATAAGATTAATATTATAAATATTATATGTAATGAAATTCTACTAATTAAATCAATATTATATCTATAATATTAACAGATTATTTTTAATATTGGATTTAATCATGTAATACTTTTTTAAGGACATTCAAACTAGAAAAGATATACAAGATATTTACTAAACATTAAAAGTATACAACTGTTAAATGGAATTTAATTGATACGCACTCCTATGGGGAGTGCGAGGGTGCAAATAAACAGAAGAAATAATTTAATTTTGACTTACTGTTTATTTAATATAAAAAGTACTACCCAAGAGAGAGACTAAATATGACTTACTTCTAGCGCGTCTGGCGATGATCTGACGCTCGTCGTCCGTTAAAACGACGATGCAAGTTACCCGTAACGAAGTGCCAATTCAGCACCCCGCGCACCGTGCGACTTTTAGCTTAGAAGCTCGGAGTCGCAATTCTCTGAAATTCCAGCATCATACTACTCTCTTATCATATATTTTATTATATAGTTACTATAACGTATCATACAATGTACGTTGCATAACTATTATCTTTTTATAGAAAAATGAGATACTTTATTTAAATTATAAACTTGTTTAAGATAGCTTTACAATATCTGAATATGTTGATAATTTTAATTGAAAATTCACAATTTCATCTAAAGAAATTGGATGATTTTTTAAAAAACGACCAGATTGGGTATAAGCGTATATAGGTTTAAGGATTCTAAGTTTAGGGTAAGTAGGATTAGGGTTTCTGGATTCAGGGTTTTACGATTCAGGATTCACGAGTATAGGATTTATTAGTTTAGGGTACATAGGTATAGGGGTTATAGGTGTAGGATTTATGGGTTAAGGGTTCATTAGATGAAGGTTTATGGATTTAGGATTAATGGGTTTAGGGCTTTGAGTTTATAAAGTTTGCAGGTTAAAGTTTATAGGTTCAGAGTTGATTGGTTGAAGATTTATGGGATTAAGGTTCATGGTCTTAGGTTTTACGCCTACAAAGCTTATAAGTTTAAAGCTTATGGGTTTATTTGATTTGGGTTTATGAATTTGAAGTTTAAAAAATTGAAGTTTATGAGGTTAGGGTTTATGGATTAAGGGTTTATATGTTTAAGATTGATGGGTTGCCGCGATTAGGATTCATGGTTTATAGGGTCGTTGTTAGTGTTTAAGTTTTGTAAGAATATAGGCTTATGGATTCTGGGTTTAGGGTAGATAAGATTAGGGTTTATAGGTTTAGAGTTTTTCGTTTCAAGATTCATGGGTATAGGATTCATTAGTTTAGGGTTGTAACTTCAACATCCGCTTCCTACCCCTGAAAAGGATTGCACAAAGTGCACATACAAAGGGAATAAAGGAAAGAAGAAAAAGGTACTTTATATTAGACCCGTTTTTAGCACAGACATCATGCTGTAACTAGTCCGGGGTCTTTATATTTTATATGTTAGTTGTTAGTAAATTAATAGACCTTTTATAGGCCAAAACTCCCAAGACTTACAGTCTTATCAAGAGCATACTCTTTAAGATTCAACTACTTTTAATTTCTTAAGATAAAGCATTAACCATTTAACACTATTTCACACACAAAGATTTAGCAAGAGAAGGTAAAATCAATTTTGATTCTATCTTTATTACTTTAATATTGAAATTTTAAACTAAAGTTTTATCAAAACATTCACTAAATAAAATACAAGTGAATATAATAATCAAATTTAATTGTTAATTATATTAAAATATTAAACTCTAATTTAAATAAGTTTTCCTTCGTTGTTACTGCTACCGGTACGGAGTTGGTGAAGCACTGGAGCACAAGTATTTAATTTAAAGTTGAACTTCATTTTAAGAGAGCCGGCCAAAGAGTGCCGTACAAGGTTTATTCAATAGACTGGATTGCTATCAATTGAGCCGCCGACGCCGCTATCTTCCTCCTCTTACATTTATTCTTTCGTTGGGGGGAAGCTGAATCTAATTTTAGCTCGCGCTCTGCGCGTACTCAGAGCCTCTCCTCCTCGAATTCTGTATACGCTCTAAAGGGGGAAGAGATCTCTTTTATAATATAACTACATATTCGAATACAGGTGCGCTTGCATGTGTGCCGGCCATACGTCACCTTATAGGCGTGTATCGGCTCATATACAAGCGCATACATATATTATATTAATTTCTATCTTGCGCGTCGGTGTAACTTCTAATTGTTACACCGCGCCGACGCGCAAGATAGAAAAAGACACAATTATAATTTAATAGTCTACACTTTTAACGCGATGATTTAATTCGAGAGAGAATAAGTTCACTACTAATTATCTTTTATTTTATTTTTTTTTCTAACTTATTCTCTCTCAAATCATCTTTACCTTCTTTATATTATATTTATTTTTTATATTTTATTTAAGTGAGGTCACAGGGTACATATGTATAGGAGTCATAGGTATAGGGCTTATGGGTTCAGGGTTCATTAGATTGAGGTTTGTGGATTTAGGTTCAATAGATTAAGGGGTTTGAGTTCGTGGGTATAAAGTTTGGAGAGGCTAGAGTCTATAGGTTTAGAATTAATTGTTTAAGGATTTATGGGCTTAAGATTCATGGCTTTAGATTTTACGCCTATATGGTTTATAAGTTTAAAGTTTATTGGTTCGGGGTTTATTTTATTTGGGCTTAAGAATTCAGAGTTTATAGAATTAAAGCTTATGGAATTGTGGTTTATGGCTGGGTTTATATGTTTAGAATGAATGGGTTTTTGCATTTAGGATTTATGGTTTATAGGGTCTGTGTTAATGAATTTAGTGTTCAAAAGCTAAGATTTTAAAGATCAAAGGATTCCTAGTTTAGGGTGAGTAAGATTAGGGTTTATGGGTTAAGGATTTATGGATTCAGGGCTTTGCGATTAAGAATTCATTAGCTTAGGCTACATAGGTATTGGAGTTGTAAATGTAGGGTCTATGGGTTTAATGTTCATTAGATTAAGGTGTATAGATTTAGGGTTGATGGGTTTGGGCTTTGAAATTATAAGTATAAAGTTTGCAGGTTAAAGTCCATAGGTTCAGAGTTAATTGGTTGAGAATTTATGGGGTAAAGGTTTATGGCTTCAGATTTCACGCCTATATGGTTTATAAGTTCGAAGTTTATGGGTTTGAGGTTTATTTGATTTGTGTTTATGAATTCAAAGTTTATAGGATTAAAGTTTATGGGATTGTGGTGTATGGATTAAAGGTTTATATGTTCAGAATTAATGAGTTTTCGTGTTTAGGATTTATGGTTTATAGGGTCAGTATTAATGGATTCAGTGTTAAAGTATTTAGGGTATTTAGGTTGAAGGATTTAAAGTTTAGCATAAGTAGGATTAGGGTTGATGGGTTCAGGATTTGTACAGGATTCATTAGTTTAGGGTGCATAGGTATGAAGGTTATAGGTGCAGAAACTATGGGTTTAGTATTTATTAGATTAAGGTTTATGGATTTAAGGTTGATGTGTTTGAGCTCTGAGTTTATATATAAAGGTTGCAGGTCAGTGTCTATAGCTAATTGGTTGAGGATTTATGGGGTTAAGGTTCATGACTTCAGGTTTGACGCCTATAGTGTTTATAAGTTTGAAGTTTATGGGTTTTGGTTGATTTAATTTTGGTTCATGAATTAGGAGTTTATAGAATTAAAGTTTATGGGTTAATAATAAATGGGTTGCCGCGATTAGGGTTTACGGTTTATAGGGTCAGTGTTAATGAATTTAGAGTTTAAGGGTTAAGAGTTTATAGATGGAAGGATTGCGGGTTTTAGGTATATACATTGGAATAAGTACGGCCAGAGTGCGTGGGTTCAGGATTTTGAGATTCAGGATTCGTGGGTATAGGATTCATTAGTTTAGGGTGCCTAGGTATAGAGGTTATAGGTCTTAGTTTGATGAGATTAGGGTTTATTAGATTAAGGTTCATGGATTTAGGGTAATGGATTTAGGACTTTGAGTTTAGAGGTATAAAATTTGCAGGTCAGAGTTTATACTTTCAAAGTTAATTGGTGTAGGATTTATGGTGTTAAGATTAATGGTTTTTGGTTTTACGCCTACATGTTTTATAAGTTATAAGTTTGTGAATTTGGGGATTAGTTGATTTGGGTTCATGAATTCGCAGTTTATAAAATTAAAATTTATGGGATTGATTTTATGGGTTATGGGTTTATATGTTTAGAATCAATGGGTTCCAACGATTATGGTTTATGGTCTATAGGGTCGGTGTTAATGAATTTAGTGTTTAACGGTTTCGGGCTTATAGCTTGAAGGGTTTCGGATTTGGGATGAGTTGTGTTAGCATTTTTCGATTCAGGATTCATTGGTATTAGTCTAGGAGCCCAGAGGGTTTCGTATGAAGTTAGAGGTCCCACCAAGCAAGTAGGTGATTTGTATGTATTTTGAGCTGCTGAATCCGAATTTGCAACTTGCTTTTAGCGCAAGTGGTCGAGTAATTTGTTATAAACAAATTGATTGTTTAAAAGGCTATAGCTTATGAACTACAATAAATGCAGTAATTTTCTCTGCGAAAACTTGTTCTTTAATAAAAAAAACAAAAAAAAATCGTTTTTGTTGCATGTCAATTCGATGATTAGAACCAGAGATATGGCAAATATATTGCAAAAAAACATAAAGACGTAGCGCTAGCGCGGAACACCCTGGTAAAAAACCTTATAACTCGACTACTAATTAATATTGTTTGAAGTTCAACATGTGTTTGAAAAGTGTCAGAGTCTCAGCTTTAATGATAAATTGTTATATATTACTTTCAAGTGTTAATAAATATGCTAGAATGATTTGAAACAGAAAAAATTTTCAATTTTTCAGAATCTTGTTTATTTATAACGAAATGATATAGGTTAGCGAACAAAATATTTCTATATTTTTTATAAAGAATGATAGGAAATTTGATCTAGTTTAAGAATCTGTCCAGTTTTTCAAATTTAAGTAAGTAGAACCTGAGATATCGCAAATTTAAGCTGTAGCGCCAACTCCTTGCAATACGACATATGTGTGCAATATGGCGATCGCTTTCCTTATTGAAAATTCTTTTATTATAAGGTAAGTAATTTAATTTTTTTGTAATACAATTCATTTTCACTCTGTATTAGGAAATTAAATAAAAATTTAATAAAGAAGGATTCAGCTAAAAATAGATGACTCGAATAAATCGGAAGGTTAAAACAAATTTTTTGAATAAAATAGATTGTTGTTGTTTTTGCAATTGCAAAAAAATAAACAAATGTAAAAATACTCCATAAGTTGAGTAAATTGTTTACTATTATAGTAGAAAAATTAATGATTATTTAAAACCCTAAATCTACTTCATTTAAATGTATTATACACTTCGAGCATATACTACTGGAGGAAGCCTCCGAATGGCAGAAAGCGTTACAAGGCAAAGAGAGAGAAAGCCTCTATTTTGGTACGTGCTGTCTCTCTCTCTCGCCTGATTTGATTGGCTGCTTCTGTTTCCCACTAAGAAAGTGATAGAGAGATAGCACGTACCAAAATAGAAGCTTTTTCTCTCTTAGCCTTGTAACGTAGTTATTAGCTGGGAGGCTTCCTCCAGTAGTATATGCTCGAAGATTATACATCATTAATATTATGACAAAGTATATAAAATAGAGTCGAGTCAAAAGTGATTTTATTAGAAAAGGATGAGATGACTTACCTTATGATGAAAGAATTTTTAATAAGGAAAGCGATCGCTATATTGCATACATATGTCGTATTGCAAGGAGTTGGCGCTACAGCTTAAATTTGCGATATCTCAGGTTCTACTTACTTGAATTTGAAAAACCGGACAGATTCTTAAATAAGATCAAATTTCCTATTATTCTATATCAAAAATATAGAAATATTTTGTTCGCTAACCTATATCATTTCGTTATAAACAAACACAATTCTGAAAAATTGAAAATTTTTTCTGCTTCAAATTATTCTAGCTTATTTATCAACATTTGAAAGTAATATATGACAATTTATCATTAAAGCTGAGACTCTGACATTTTTCAAACACATGTTGAACTTCAAAAAATATTAATTAGTAGTCGAGTTATAAGGTTTTTTACCAGGGCGTCCCACGCTAGCGCTACGTCTCTATGTTTTTTTGCAATATATTTGCCATATCTCTGGTTCTAATCATCGAATTGACATGCAACAAAAACGATTTTTTTTTGTTTTTTTTATTAAAGAACAAGTTTTCGCAGAGAAAATCACTGCATCTATTGTAGTTCATAAACTATAGGCATTTAAACAATCAATTTGTTTATAACAAATTACTCGACCACTTGCGCTAAAAGCAAGTTGCAAATTCGGATTCAGCAGCTCAAAATACATACAAATCACCTGCTTGCTTGGTGGGACCTCTAACTTCATACGAAACCCTCTGGGCGCCTAGACTATATATGATTCATATGCACCTGAACCTTTTTGAGATGATTCGAGCGTTTTTTAGAATTTTCGTTATTAGTAATTTTTCTGTAAAGTGCATTGTTTCTAAAAAAAAAATTTATGAATGTTCTAGTAAGAAGTTTGCACTTCAGGAGCCATTTCAAAGATACTAATTAAATTAATATAAGACTAAAGTCGATTCCAAGCTGGGAACCTTTGAATACTGGATAAAATGAGTTGTCTGAAAATTTTGTGACTTTTTATTCTTAAATTTTATTTTTCAATAAACGCTGAATCTTTTCTATAATTTTGATAAGATTATAAGAAAGAGCACGCTTTAAACTATAAACATTCTCTTTTTTTAATTGTTTTGGCAACGAAATCCAATAGCTGTGAACATAGAAAGAAAGATGTACAAGAAATGTCCGTTTTGACAATGAAGGTTTAAGGTATGTATGTATTTATTGTATGAATGATGGTTAAATGGTTTGTGAGAAAGTCTATTCTTTTACCTTATCGATCGCGTTTTGTCTTATTTTGTGTTATTTTATTGGATTATTTGATTTTATCATATTTAAATTTTTTTATTTCATCTTTAATGTTTTGACTAATAGGTATCAATAACTTTAATTTATCGTATTACTCTGTGTATTTTATTACTGATATTAATCTGTGGTATCACTTGTAGTAGTGACTCATATATTCAGTACTATTATTTTCTAGTGAAAATAACTGTGATATCAACAGTTTGTACAATATTCATGAACTCCTTGAAAAAATAAAGGAAGCAAAAAAAATTTTATCAATAGCGTAAAATATAACCTCCATATTTTTGACATTGTTTTCTTTAATCCACAGGTTTAAAAATTTTTTTATAGCTGAACTACTGCTTGGACTAGCAAGCCTGTTTATTTGGCTTTGATTTCTACTCTGGCGTTTTTTCGTCAATTTCGTGCAGAGATATTGGACTTTGAATCAAAAAGGATTCTTTTGTCTTTAACCACCAATTTGTCGGCAACTAATCATCGCACAGGAAATCACAGAATGATTTCAGATTCTGGCTAAATGTATAGTAAAATTCTTACAGCATTATATGCCTTTAGAAAATATTTAAGTTTCGAAAAGAATCCATCGTATGATTTTTCCAGACCAATGGTTGAAGACAAAACGATCCTATTCGATTCAAAGTTTGATATCTCCGCGAGCAATTGACGTAGGAAAAATCGCCGTAATGAAAATTATAGCCGAATGAACAGGCTTTCTGGTGTGTGTAGTGATTTATCTGGAAAATATTTTTTCCAAGTTCGTAAATCAAAGAAAATAATGACAAATATTTACAAAATCTTATTTTTGTGCTATTTCTAAGAATTAGAAACGCAAGAACAGCAACTTTTGAATTTTTCTCAAATATAGGAAAAAAAAGATTACTATTAGCTAATAATTAGCTGAATTTTGTATGAATTTAACAAACTCTTAGCTATAATTCAACTGGATTTCAGCTGAATTTAACTTTATTCTAGCTTAATTTCAACCAAATTAGCTAATATTTTGATGAAATTGAGATAACTTTAAGGTTTTATCTGACTTTTAGCTAACTTTTAGCCTACTCCTAACTAACATTTAGCTAAAATAGCCCTATACTCCTCTTCGAGCAGAGGCTCACAGTGGCAACATCGAAAACACTTTATAATAAAGAAATATATATATTGCATTGCTTAGCTTAAATCGGTATACACCAAATGAGTTTATATAGCTTGCACGTATACGTCCATATTTAAGACGTAAACTCAAGCCCGTCGTAATACAAGCTTATTAACATATGAGTAAATCCATAAAACCTTTAAGAGCAGTTCATATATCTCTATCCTTTTCTAAAAAAAAAATTCATTTTTCTGCAAAACCTAATAATTGTAGCAAAAAATAAAAAGAAAGCCTTATCTCGTATAATAAAAAGCAATATTTTTTTTTATGAGGAAAAATTATTTTTATCGCTTGGATTTTAAATAAAGTTCGAAAAACTGAATTGTCCATCCTAACCTCCATTTCATAAGTTTTTTAAGGTTTCCTTCAAAACGAATCCATAAAAATAATTTTTCCTCGTCAAAGAAAATATTGATTTTTGTGATACAGCATAGGGCTATCTTCTTATTTTTTGCTGCAATTATTAGTTTTTGCAAAAAAATTAATTCTTTAATCAGAAAAGGACAGAGATATACGACCTGCTCTTAACATTCAAAATTAGAAAATTTTTTTAGTTTAAGCGCACTCTTATTCGTGTAATTTTTTTATTATTCATCCAATAAATAATGTAAAAAAACTTGCGTTACTCATATTTTATTAATGTTATATTTTTATTCGTGAAAAAATGCAAACATTATTTTTCCACTGTTCATCGCTAAAATATTAATTATAAATAGTCGTCGTCGTCGTCATCGTCATCGTCATCATCATCGTCGTTATCCTTATCCTTATACTTATCCTTATCCTTATCCTTATCCTCATCCTCATCCTTATCGTTATCGTTATTGTTATTATTATTATTATTATTATCATTATTATTAATCTTATCATTATAATAATTATTATCATTATTATTATAATTATTATAATTATTATTATTACTATTATTATTATTGCCGTATAACGATCCTCCAAGCCAACTTACATAGAAGTTACCTTGCCAACAGCCTTTTTACTTAAATTAAATTTGAGGCAAAAGCTCATGTGTTTCTCATAAGCGAGCAGTACACAAACTGGGAAGTTAAAACCAAGTTTAAAGACAAGCTTGGCACGGCAGCGATCTATGTAGGCCTAAACAATAACAGAGGTAACGCTAGCGGAGCTAAAAATGATTTCGTGTGGGTGAAAAGCAAAAACGTTACATACGTTAGCTGCTATTCCACCGCCTTAATGTTGATGGGCAACTTTAGGCAAGGTCTGTATATACTCGAAGATGCTGTCCGCAGAATGGAAGGCAATGTAGTAGTCGCAAACAACTTAAACAAAAAAGTGCTGGAGTGAAGAATGCCAATGCAGGACAGCAGAGGTGAATACATGATGGCTGACAGACTTGGCCTTACAGTTCTGAACATCGGAAAAACTCCAACATTTAGACGAGGCGCCAGTGATACTATTTCAGATGTGTCCTTTGCATTAGAAAATCTCTCCCGCAGATTGTCAGATTAGAAGGTGCTAAAGACATTCAACGGAGGTGACTACCAGTACACCACTTTTCAAATCAGTGAATAACCCCAACCACTGAGGCGAAAAGTGGCTAGGCCCATCCGATAGAACACTGTCAAGCTGGACACTAAAAAACTTGTCCGAGTACTGCAACAAAGATATGAGGACCTACCGAATGCGACACTTGCCATTGAAAGCGCCGGTGCTGCTGAGGCTCTCATAAACGAGACGATAAGTCTCATTCGCAGGGCCTGATGCATCGATGTGTCGATGCTGTGCAAGGGGTCACGGCAACATAAGCGACCTGCGTATTGGTGGAATGAGATATCGCTAAGACCAGGTCAGAAGCTCTCAGCCTCAGAAAAAGATCTCAAAGAGCAAGAGCAAAAAACAGACTAGAGGCAGCCCTATTGTCCGCACAATACAAGAGCGTGCATAAACAACTTTGAAAGAAGATCAATCGAAAGGCACAGGATTGGAGAGACCTGAGCGCAGATGTCAACAGAGAAGTGTGGGGCTTGGCATACAAGATCGTGACTAAGAAGCTTTGCGCCGTCTCCACATTACCATTCGAAGAAAAGACCATGGCAAACATTGTAAACCACCTGTTTCCTACGCACCCACAACAGAAAAATTTCATACTTTCACTGCCTTTTCAGACATTCGTATGGTGCACTATTTGTTTCCTTATTTAAGAGGAATCCTCGTCGTCATCCTCCTCACCCGAATTTATGGGACCGACCAATGCCTCTAGGTTATGAAGAAGCGTCAGCCGTGATCCTGTGGTATCAATAGTACTCCGATAGATTTCCTTATCTTTATACCTTTTCTTCCGTCTTAGAACGCTTTCGAGAAAGCGTGTCATAGCACCCCATTTCTCTTCAACCAAAATCATTCCGTTTATGATCGTATCTGGCATTAGTCGTCTAACTGTTTTTTGACCTGGCTTCTTTCTTCGTCCCACCGATAGCAGACGAAAAACATATGAAACGCATCGTCGCGGTCAGCGAAACAGAAGATGCAGCCCAGGTCCTGAGCCTGTTCCATTTTACTGAGATAGAAGCAGAAATATCCGTGGTCATTGCGGAAGTGGGTGAGGTAATAGTTACCTCCCTGTGCTTTCTATCGACCTGTGAGGCCAGCTTCTTTATAAGAGAATGAGCCCATTGGCTGTCTTTCTTCTGATTCCAGATTTTTCACCAGAATTCCATGGTTACCTGTCTTTCTTCCTTCTGAATTATTGCAGTTTTTTCTTCTGTTTCTTCTGCTCGTAGCTTTGCTTGCGTTCCATCGCCTGTAATTCGATCAAGATTGTCCCCACGATAACTAGCACCACGGGACCCAAGACAGTACGATAGACGCTGGTGACACTGAGAGCCCCTCTCCTTTAAAATAAAGATAATGCTTTTCCGTACGTCTCTCTTCTGATTGTGTCAGCCCATGTTTCAGAGACGTACAGTCAGATGGACGTTGTCACTAACATTAAAAGTTGTCGTTAGCTCGATTTCAGACCGCTGGTGTTGGTCATAAGACGACTTAACTGCAATGTTTTCTTCATCGCTTTGTTTGTGATGTATTTAACGTGCAATAAAAAAGGTAGTTTTGCATCTAGCCTTATGTGAAGATACATAACCACCTTCCTTGTCTGCACCACGTTTGTTTCTACCGTCATGGAAAACTCGAAGTTGATGTGTATCCAGGTTAAGGGCACTACTTCTGCCTTAGCCATCGCAATTTCAAGACCGTGTTTTGTCAACGCTTTGGAGATTCTTCACATCGCCGTGTTTAGTATGTTCTGTACAATTTTTGCGTTTTGCGCGGTGATGGCGTACGCGAAAATTTTCACCTCGTCCGAGTAATGCGTCGTACAGGATGTTATAGAAAACGGGGCCAAAAATCGACCCCTCTGCCATACCCGCGCTAAAATCTTTTTAGGCCAGCCTTCTTCTGTTTCGTAGTGGAGGATATGGTTTTTCAGATAGTCATGTATCACTTGCACAAGGTACTCTGGTACTCCAAACGCTCTCAATGCAGCGAGGAGATCCGGCCACCTTACCAAGTCGTATGAGTATCCTGGGAGGTCAGAGAGCCAGCGCATTTGCTTCCTCCTCGTACGTAGTTTAACCGCGCGCGTCCGAGTATGAGCGTGAGTCAGACGTGGTAGATAGGCTAGCTTCACGTGGAACATAAGACGCTTTCTAGTCCACGAGAAATAATACTGAAGATATAGAAAGAACTGATTTTTCCCCTTTACAATACCAGTCCTGTAGGCAGATGTTTCCTCTCCAATCATACAATCCACGAAGCTATAAATGTTTGTTAGGAAACAAATGCGACCCTCTCCGAGCGGTGCTGAGGACTCCCAAGGAATGAGTGTTGTGGAAAAGAGTTACCGAAATTCTCTTCAAACTGAGGTATACGGGCATAGCTGTGCATGCATGCGAGAATGTGACGCGTCAGATCTATTTTTTATACAATATCTAGGTTACACGAACTTATCAAGCCAGAAGTAAGGATCATTAAGGATCGAAAACTGGCGCCACCCTGAAGTAATGTAACAAACAGATTCTGGGTTGGAATAATGTCTTAAGATGAGGCTGGAGTATCCCTTACACGTCAAATGACTTTCAGTCGCTGGGTGAGGGAAACGCGATTTTTAGAGGTTAGCTAGCCTTTTGCTAGGACCCCTTTCAACCATGGTTTTTCTTCTGCTCGTATTTTCTTCCAGGCCTAAAAAACTCTCAGCAATCTGTTTGCAGATTTTTGTCATTAAACCAACCACAAAAAAAAATTATCATTATCATGATCATTATCATCATTATTATTATTATATTATTATTATTTTTATAATAATAATAATAAAATAAATCTAAATTTTATATTCTACTTAAAAATTTTGAAAACTCATCTAACTAACAGTGACTTGATAACAATATTATTAATAAATACTATACAGTGCTGCTCAATAATTCGTAAACATTTTTTTCAGTGACTCAAATTTAAATCATATCTCAGAAACGCTTTGATAAATTTAAAAAATTCTGACGCCAGTTCAAAGATCAGACAAATTACTATCTTTTTATGAGTTATAGAACATTTTAAACTCTTTCTAAACTTAACTTTTTCATTTAAAAAATTTTTTGAATTTTTTACGGATTTTTAAATTTTAATCAATTGTTTTGTATTTTATTTTATTTATTGAGCGTATGATGTAATTAAATTATGAAAAAAGCAAAAAAACGTCCGTGACGTGTTTCGAACCCTGGGCCTCTTCCACGACAAACACACGCTCAAACGTTGTGCTATTCTCACCAATGCATTTTTATTTCTTTGGTCGCTTTATATTCTATAGACTGCTTTCTTGCACTTTTTTCTATTTTTGCTATTATACGGCACTCGTATCACAATTAATTGCAGCTTTTTAAAGAATTGATAAAATTGAAAAATTATAACCGATTACAAAGTGAATTTCCTAAAAATTTGTATATAATCAATTTTTAATATTTATTCGATGTGCAATGTTACAAGCGCGTCAAAATGAACCATATGACAAAATAATTTTTCAGGTGTAATAACCTAACATTTTCCATGTTTTTTCATATTTTGACATCTATTTACAACTTCACATTGTGAATTTAATGTATATATAATTTATATATAAACTACAGTTGTTAGCACACCACAACATGAATTATAGAAAATATTGCTCTTAAAAAATTATTTTTTCACATGGTCCATTTTTGTGCTCTTGTAACGTTGTGTATTAAATAGATATTAAAAATGGCCTTATTAACAACTTTCAAGAAATTCACTCTGCTTCCTAATTGATTTAGAATTTTTTAATTTTCTTAATTCTTTAGAAAGTTGAAGTTGATCGATTGAAATTAAAAAATTAGTAAAAATTAAAAAAATTTCAATCATTAAAAAAATAAGTTTAGAAAAAGTTTAAAATGTTTTACAGCTCATAAAAAGATAGTAGTTTGTCTGATCTTTAAAACCTCCGAATTCTCCTAATTTATCGAAGCGTTTCTAATATATCACAATTTAAATTTGAGTCTCTTGAAAAAAAAATTTTTACGAATTTTTGAACAGTACCGTATGTATACAACTACATATAATGTGTCGATGTTTAGATATAACATTGCGAATGGTCAAACAATGTTTTGAATCTACCAAATATATTTTACATATGTAAAATCATTACAAACAAATTATCAAAATATGACTATACGATAGAAAATAATTAAAAATTTAATTCTATTTATTTCAAAATTTTATTAAAAATCAATATAATTTTCCTGATTTTTTAAATACATTTAACTTATTCTATCACTTCAACGTAGTGACTATTTTTTAAACATAAATAATATACATTGTTTATGACATGAAAGTATTAATATTTTTGCGTCATACTTATGTGCTAGTCATTAACAGCATTTTTTTTATCGAGTTACTTTAGGTCTATCGATTTTCAAAGTTGTATAAAATCATTAAAACACCTGGCACATTAATTTCCTAAAAAAATTTTAATTCTATAAAAAAAGGAACATTTTTACATGAAACAGAGAATGAATTGAAAAATATTATTTTTTTTATAACCATTTTATAAAAAAAAGGAATTTTACAATTAGCGGTTACGCTAACTTATAAGGTTATATACAATTGGCCCCCTGTGCAAAAAAGGAATTGAACAAAGTCATAAGATGTCCTCCGATAAACGGTAAAGTTTTGAGTATCATGCTCTGCGGGATGCCATCCTCGCCACAAGCCTGTGATAAAAAATGCGAAATTGCAAGGACTACATCATTAACATTTATTGGCTTGAAGGCAAAGCCACTTTCACTACATTGAGAAAGAATTCTCTTATATTCCTCATTATCATCGTATGGCGAGACTGACACCCTTGCAAAGTACGCATTAAACTCATCGGGAGTTAATCCATTCAAGTTCCCTTGAGGCCCGGACAGGAGCTGCAGGTCTTTTAACTCCTTCCAGACATTACCTCTGGCAAGAGCTTCGAACAGGCTATTATGATAGTAAGTAGTCTTAGCTTGTACAGTCTGTTCGTCTATTGTTTTACGCAGTTGCAGAGATTCTGAGAGATATCTCTTGTCTTTCGTCCAATTGTATCTTCGATATGTGGCATCTCATATGCGTCGACAAGAATCAGGTCAATCTACGTGTAAGACGTCAGAGTGTGGTGCGTGGCACCTTGCTGGACCAACTGTAGCGAAAGCTCAGCTGACAACTTATTAATAAATTTGGCATCACTGCTTTCACGCAGGAGACCGGCATTCAGGTCTCCCATTATAATTTTATGAGAGTAATCAGAGGCGTAATTTCTCAAAACATCTAAAAAATCTGTGTTTCTAATAAACGAAATAGCAGGAGGCCGATGAATAACAGGAACCAACACGGGTTCAGAGCTGCCCTTTTGCACAGAACACAAAATATATTCAGGCACCTTTGGTTCACCTTCACTATGACTAGTTTGAGTATCTGAAGTAGCCAAAATAGTGCATTTAAAATTATTTTTAATACACACGGCAATTCCTCCACCACACAGGTTTCTGTCCTACCTAAACACTTTATACCCCTTGACCCGGATGACGTCATCCGAAACAGACGGACCCTGCAAGGTCTCGGCCACTCCAAATATGTCGTAAGAAGGACCGCCACTTAAGAACTCAGGCACCTGCCCAATGTGATCTCTTAACGAAATCACATTCAGAAAGCACGCTTGCAACTCTCCTCCCAGTACGAACCTCAGAGGAGGCCCGGCGCAGTCATTGGGGAGAGGCCACATTCGATGTTATTCCATTATCTTTAATTAAAACTTGATTTTTTTCTACATTTTATTGCACAAAAACTTCGTTACATATGTTATTCAATAGAGTTTTAGAATTTTTGTTATTTATATTAAGATTATCATTTGATTTTTAACTGTCAGTCAGTTTATCTAAATCGTTTTCATTATTAAAAGTGTGAGCCCTCCCTCCCTCCTCACCAGAAATTTGCCACGTCTATACCAAACAAATTTAAAGCCTTTTTCTTCGGCATACTTTTTTAATTTTTTTAAATTAACATATTTATCTTGAGGCATAAATTCATTTGTGAATATCAAATTATGATGTTTGGCAGTCTTCCGTGCAAATATGCCTTCCTGGAATATTGGCACGGAAGATTTGAAATATTTTAGGAATCTTCCATGGAATATTCCTGTAATATTCGTATGTCCTTGATTCTTCCTAAATTGGAATATTCCATGGAATATTGTTGGAAGATTCCAAGAATATTCAATTGGAAGATTTAGGACATCTCAGATCTTTCATTCAAATTTTTCAGGAATCTTGCAGGAATATTTCATGAAAAATTCTGTTGGAACATTTATGGAAGATTTCCGAAAGATTTGAAACATTTCATGAACCTTTCATGAAAAATGCACGAAAGATTCCAGGAATATTTCATGAAATATTCCATGAAATATTTCTGGAAGATTTTAGAAATCTATCGTAAAATATTTCGTGGAATATTTATGGAAGATTCGTAGAATATTGGCACGGAGGATCTGGAATATTTCAGGAATCTTCCATGAAATATTCATTTAATATTCGTATGTCCTTGAATCTTCCTACATTGGAATATTCTGGATTAACAAGAAGAATAAATTTGGCTAAGTTGAATATTAAATTTAGCTAACTTTTGATTTAATGTAGCTAACTTTTATATAATTTTATCTGACTTCAGCTAACATTAAGCTAACTTTTAGCTAACTTTTAGCTAACTTATAGCTAAACTTCAGCTAGATTCTAGCTGAATTCTAGCTAGCTAGGGACACATCCAATTCTTATACACGGCGGCGGCGGCGTTGTCGTCGGCGAAATCTTTTTATAATATAGAAAAAAATAAATATATATATATATATATATATATATATATATATATATATATATATATATATATATACTACCTTGGTACGACTTTTTCAATAGACAAATTACTGAAGAAAAAAAAATGAAAAAATTTATTTTTATATAAATTTTTCCAACTTTCTATACATATTCCAAAACTAAAAATACGCATTTTTTTCTTTAATATTTTTTCCTAAAATGAAAAATGGCGGATATATGAAAGATTAAAAAATGTATCTATTTTTCACGAATAAGCTAATAACTTATTAATAAAAAATCTTAGACAAACAAACTGAACGGAATTTAAAAGAGGTATGAAATACCTTCATTTTTATGTGTCGACAGCGGAGAAAACATTTTTTTTTCAAAAAATGGCAAAATATTAAATATAAGTCAAAATTAAAAAAAATTTTTTCCTTTTTTTTTTATTAATTCGTACATATTTGGACTCAGGCAGTCGAAAAAAGTGGTTTCCAGAAAATGTCTGTATGTATATGTGTGTGCGTGGTGCGTGTGTGTGTGTAACTCGGCGGGAAGCTATTGGAAATTGGTTTTCTCAGCGTAATTTTTTTAGAGTCATTTTACACGCGTGCCTCGCGAAAATGTGGAAGAAGGTATTCTTATCCTACAGAGGGCGGCCAAAGCGGTGTCGGAGCGTCTATCTCACTTTGATTGTATTTTAATGATTAAAACAACTTTTATTGTCAATAAATTTATTATAAATTAAACTTGCAACGTTTCAGTCATATTTAAAAAATGACTCTCTCCAGGCAAAACAATATAATACAGTTTACTACATTTCTAATTGATTATCTGAAATTAATAAGATTACAAGAATTTTTTTATATAAACTAACAAATATTCATAAACAATTTGTACATAATATAACATAAATACCTAATCTTTCTTTTTAATCTTTTTCTTTCTATTGATTGTAATAAGTAATTATTATGAGAATACATTCCTAGTAAACAATATATCATTTTCGTAGTACAAAATAAAACTGTTATAAAGAAATATAATTTCTATATAAGATACTACACAAACATGTAGAGTCAAACTAAAATTAAGTACAGTGTCAAAGAACAATAGAATGTAATTAGAGCGGCAACAACAAACACAAAAGTTGTTATCAACTTGTCGAATGTAAGCCTTCCTACTTTTGTTATAGATACCTTAAAACTAGGTCCAAAATTTAATGTATGTAACAACAACAATGAAAAATTTAAAATAAATATTATGAAAAGTTTAAACATAAACTCCCACTTGGAAGATAATGAACATGAAAAATTTTGTAAACAGATACTTAAGTCGACTATTAGTAACAAACACAGCAATTATGATGTACAACAAAATTTGTTAATTAACAAGATTAATAATGCTAATAAATTTTTCAATGAGCATACTGGTTTGAAAATTTCTAGAGCTGATAAGGGAGGTGCTTTAGTGGTTTTTAACACCCAAGATTATAATAATAGAGTTGAAGATTGTTTAAATGATATCAGTTTATACCATAAAATTGATAAAGATCCTTTGCCCATATTAGAAAAATTAACAAATAATCTTATTAAAAAGTTAAATAAAAACTCTTTATTCAGTAATGACACTAGTAATAAAAGTCATAAAAAACTTTTCTTAACTACTACAAATAAATGCACCCTTTCAAAATGCTATGGACTTATCAAATTACATAAAAAAGACAAATCAATGAGAATAATAGTTTCAACAATTGGTTCCCCAACTTATCAGCTTGCTAAAACTCTTGCACAGTTTATTTCTAAAGTCGTACCTCTTAACAATCACACTCTTAAAAATAGCTACACACTGATTAAGGATCTAAAAGAATTAAAAATACCAGATGATCACTCCATCTTTAGTATTGATGTCACAGCTCTTTACAACAATGTTCACATGAAAGCCATATCAGCAGCTATTGAAAGAAGATGGATTTACTTGCATAATCACACAGATATGACACTTCAGGAATTTTTAAACGTTATTAATTTTATTATGAATAATAATTATTTTACTTTCAATGGTAAATTCTACAAGCAAATTTTTGGATGCGCAATGGGTAGCCCTTTGAGCCCAATATTGGCCGAAATTGTTATGCAGGATGTTGAACAAAACAGCCTCTCGATTTTAAAAACTCAGTTACTTTTATAAAAGATACGTAGACGATGGTCTGATTTGCGCAAGTAATGATAAAATCGATGAAATTCTTGAAGTTTTCAACTCCTTTGATGAACACATACAACACACTTTGGAAAAACCTGTTAATAATACTCTGCATTATCTTGATGTCAATATTGATTTTAATGATAAAAATAACGTAAAAACAGATTGGTATATAAAGGACACACACTCAGGACAGTATCTAAATTTCAACTCTCATGGACCCATCTCTCACAAGATTGGCATCATTTACACGTTAGTAGACAAAGTACTTAAACTGTCTGACAGACAATATCACTCAAAGAATTTTAGCAAAATTAGAGAATTGCTCATTAATAACAATTATCCAATTGATTTCATTAACAAATATATTAAAAAAAGAACAAAAACTAAAAAACACTCTCAGAATGATCTTAATAATAATTTTACTTTAGACAACAAAAATAATTTAATTATATTTCCTTACTCTAAAGATCATGAATTCACTTTTTAAAAAATATGTAAGAAATTCAATTTTAAATTAATTTTTAATTTGGATAGTAAAATTAAATGCAATTCTCAATTAGGTAAAGACATCACAAAAAAATCAAATAAAACTAACGTGGTTTATAAAATAGAATGTAAAGACTGTGACTGTTGTTACATAGGCCAAACTAGTCGCACACTGTTAACTCGCATAAAAGAACATAAGTCGGATTGTATACACAAAAGAGACAGATCAGCTACTTATATTCATGAAAATAATACTGGCCATAGCATGTGTTTTGATGTGGAAAAAGTTAAAATACTTGACACTGAAAACAACTATCATAAAAGACTGATCTCAGAAATGATTAACATACATAAACACAAAAATAATATTAACAGAAAATTTGACACACAAAAATTATTAAACGTTTTCAAAGATTACATTGAAAACAACTTAAAAGTAATTTCTTAAGATAATAACATTTAACATTTCAATATTTTAGTAATTTTTTTTAATTTTAAAATTGTTATTATTATCTTTAATTGTTTTAATTTTAATTTTAATTTTATTCACTTCACATGTGTTTATGTAAAGGCAGAAACATTCCTCGTGCATTTTTTTAGAAAAATTTGAAACTTTGCACATTATTTATGATTTTCTAAATGTTTGCGCATGTGCAAATGTGTGGGGGATTTATAGGTGGTATATGAATTTTACCCAACAACTTTTCACTTCTTGATAAGCGTCGCCGCTCTAATTACATTCTATTGTTCTTTGACACTGTACTTAATTTTAGTTTGACTCTACATGTTTGTGTAGTATCTTATATAGAAATTATATTTCTTTATAACAGTTTTATTTTGTACTACGAAAATGATATATTGTTTATTAGGAATGTATTCTCATAATAATTACTTATTACAATCAATAGAAAGAAAAAGATTAAAAAGAAAGATTAGGTATTTATGTTATATTATGTGCAAATTGTTTATGAATATTTGTTAGTATATATAAAAAAATTCTTGTAATCTTATTAATTTCAGATAATCAATTGGAAATGTAGTAAACTGTATTATATTGTTTTGCCTGAAGAGAGTCATTTTTTAAATATGACTGAAACGTTGCAAGTTTAATTTATAATAAATTTATTGACAGTAAAAGTTGTTTTAATCATTAAAATACAATCACTAATTGACTGTCGTTAGAATCAACAAAATATCTCACTTTGAATTCTAATGAAACCAAGGCAATCGTCTTTAGCAATAGTCGTTTTGTGAATTCTTTTTATGCTGATAGGTCACGGACGATTGATCTTGAGGGAGGCATTAGTATTCCTTTCTCTGACTCCGTGACGAGTCTTGGTGTTGTGCTTGACCCTAAATTTTCATGGGTACTGCACATTGATATGATTACAAAGAAGTTAATAGAGTTTTGTATGCCCTGTGGTTTTTCCGTCGGTACACCACGGAGGCTCTGCGTAAACAGCTCGCAACCACCCTGCTGTTTCCACATTTTGACTATTGTTCAGTGGTTCTGCTCGATGCTTCTCAGGAATTGAGAAGACGAACACAGAGATTACAAAATTCATTTGTGAGATATGTAATGGGTTTGAGAATGGGTGATTATGTCTCTCCTTATAGAACCGCGTTGGGTTGGCTGCGCACTGATTCGAAGAGACAGTATTTTTTGGCTGTGCTTATGTACAAAATCGTGCGCATGAATACTCTAGAGCATCTAGTGAGTCTCTTCACTAGATGTGTACCTAGGGCGGCTACTAGGGGAGAGGCTAAGGATCTTGCGGTGCCCTCCATGCGCACTGAGACTGGAAGAAATTTCTTCCAAGTTCAAGGTGTGCATTTTTGGAATTCCTCACCTGCTAAAATTCAGTATCCTCCATCTCTCAGTAGGTTTAAGACGGCAGTGAAGGGGTACTTGTTTGACCTTGAATAATAGATACTCTCTTTATGTTCAATTTGTAGTCCCTTTATGTTAATTTATTATCATGTGTAGTCCCGTATATAGATTTAAGGTGTACTTGTATTTATAGTTTGGTTGATGAGCGCATGGTTGAGAGTGAATGTATTACTTTTTACTTTTTGACTTTTTGACACGTTTGATTTTATTATATGTTAGAATATGCGACTGCCACCTATGTCATCCCCTCCACTTTATCTATACTCTTCGTATAAGAAGTAGTGGGCCTAACGGCCAGTCTTGTTTGAGTCGTCTCGTGACGAACACGTATAGGCGCGTTCTTTTAACAATAGATATATGTCTTATATTAATAAATATTCCTTTAATCTTATATTGTGTTTCTCTTTATTTATTAGATAGAAACCCAATATTCCTACAGGTTATGAGCCCGAGCGTGTAATACATACGCTTTCCACTGCGCGATTTAGTGATAGTGAAATTTAGAAGCGTTTTTATCGATGTGTCTTGCTTTTTCGGCGTGGGCGCGAAGTGAAATTTTTGTTTTTGATGACTGTGTTTGTATGTGCATAAAATATAAAAAGGCCTATTTTAGTGTGAATGTTCTTTTGGTGTTTTCTGTGCGCATATATGGAGCAGTGATGCGAGAAGAATTCTCGAAGGAAATGTTGTGTAAGAAAACAGCCAAACGAAAAATCAAGATGGCGGAAAATACAACAACCTCTTGTAAGAATGTCGTAACTTAGGCAGAAGAAGGTAGTAAGTATTGCCATGTTCAGGTGTGGTCATGAGTATATGACAAAGCGTGTCCCACACAGCATGAAAGAATTTTGAAATAATTTCATGAAATATTACAAGTAATAATACGTTGAAAACATTTAAAAAGAACTTAAAAAGATAACTATATTCTTTTTAAAAGAATTTATGAAATAATACACAGGAAGATTACAAAGTCTTTACAAAAATATTACCAAAAAGGAAACGAAAGTTAAGGCATGAAATATTACACGAATCCTTACTGAAAGGACTTTGAAAAGACTTCTTGAAAGGAAACAAGAAAGAACTCAGAAATCTTCCAACGATTAAAATCAGAAAATAATTTAGAAAGATTTTCGGAATGATCTAAGTTATTCTTTCACCGAATAATTTCAAGATTCTTCCAAAAAGCTTTTATGAAATAATTCATGTAATATTTTGGTAAAGTCTCAAGAAATCATACATGAAATAATTTTGAAATCTTTTGAAATATTTCATGAAATAACTTATGATGAGAATAAAAGTTATTACATAAATCCTTACTGAAAGGACTTTGAAAAGACTTCTTGAAAGAAAACAAGAAAGAACTCAGAAATCTTCCAACGATTCAATTCATAAAATAATTTGGAAAGATTTTCGGAATGATCTAAGGTATTCTTTCACCGGATCATTTCAAGATTCATTCAAAAAGCTTTCATGAAATAATTGATGCAATATTTTGGTAAAGTCTCAAGAAATCTTACATGAAATAATTTTGAAATCTTTTTGAAATATTTCATGAAATAACTTATGATGAGAATTAAAGTTATTACATTAATCCTTACTGAAAGGACTTTGAAAAGACTTCTTGAAAGGAAACAAGAAAGAACTCAAAAATCTTCCAACGATTAAAATCAGAAAATAATTTAGAAAGATTTTTGGAATGATCTAAGTTATTCTTTCACCGAATAATTTCAAGATTCTTCCAAAAAGCTTTTATGAAATAATTCATGTAATATTTTGGTAAAGTCTCAAGAAATCATACATGAAATAATTTTGAAATCTTTTTGAAATATTTCATGAAATAACTTATGATGAGAATAAAAGTTATTACATAAATCCTTACTGAAAGGACTTTGAAAAGACTTCTTGAAAGAAAACAAGAAAGAACTCAAAAATCTTCCAACGATTAAAGTCAGAAAATAATTTAGAAAGATTTTTGGAATAATTTAAGTTATTCTTTCACCGAATAATTTCAAGATTCTTCCAAAAAGCTTTTATAAAATAATTCATGTAATATTTTGGTAAAGTCTCAAGAAAACATACATGAAATAATTTTGAAATCTTTTTGAAATATTTCATGAAATAACTTATGACGAGAATAAAAGTTATTACATAAATCCTTACTGAAAGGACTTTGAAAGGACTTTATGAAAGAAAACGTGAAATATAACAGAATTATTTAGAAATATTTTCGGGATTAGTTTAGAATTTATCCGCTTGATGGCGGTATCTCTTACTCTCGCAAGCGGTAAGAGTGCTTCCCGTTTCATATATAAGAAAAATAAGAATCTTAAATGGAAACTATAAATTGTTATGCGTGCGATGTCTGTGTTATGATAACTTCGATTTTAACCGCTGTAAAACTATTCGTAATCCTATGAATAATTATATCATCAGATCCGTTATATATATATATATATATATATATATATATATGTGTGTGTGTGTGTGTGTGTGTGTGTGTATTAATTCTAAATTGATTCTTAAATAATACAGGAAAGAATAAAATTTCTAGAACTTTACACGTCTCTCAACTAAAGATAGATGAAAAGATTAATGCATTATTACTAAAAGAATTCATGGATCCTTACAGAATTCTTTCATTGAAAGGATTCTGTAATAATTCTATGTCCGAGGTATATTTCTTTCAGAAATAATACAATGAAATATTTTTAAAATATTTTATATCATTCTTACAGAATACTTTCAATGAAAGATGTATGAAAAGATTTACGAATTATTACCAAAAGAATTCATGGATCCTTACAGAATTCTTTCATTGAAAGGATTCTGTAATAATTCTATGTCCGAGGTATATTCCTTTTAGAAAGAATACAATGAAATATTTTAAAAATATTTCATATTATTCTTACAGAATCCTTTCAATGGAAGATGTATGAAAAGATTTACGAATTATTACCAAAAGAATTCATGGATCCTTACAGAATTCTTCCATTGAAAGGATTTTGAAATGTCTTGTGAATTCTTTATGAAATATTTTTATGTATTATTTTTAAAAGAATAATACCTCGGACATAGAATTATTTCAGAATCCTTTCAGTGAAATATTTCTGAAAGATTGTAGTCCTTTCATGAATCCTTTCAGAATCCTTTCAAAGTCCTTTCATGCTGTATGGGGTATATTCTTTCGAATATTAATAAGATAAGAAAGAAATTTAAGTTTTCTCTAATAAAATGATGTGGCTAATGACGCGAAAAGAAAACTTAAAATATAGGAGCGGATAGTTTTAGTAAATTTAGTGTTTGAATTGAAGTGATTTTGTTAATTTTTATTAAGTTTCTAAAAGTTGCAACAAGAAAAGAAATTTCTAAGAAAAGGTGCGGAAAAGAAATTTTAGTGTGGCGTGTTGATGTGAATTCTTGGAATTCGACTCGTAGTGAAGCCGGCCGGCACTGGCTTGCGCATACTGGGTATGAGCGGTGGGGGAGAGGGACTTATTAACAAGGCGCGTAGCTAACATAGTGAGAAAAAGAGACAGATAGTACGCGCTGCTATTCTCGATCTAATATTCGTTCTCTCTCTCTCTCTCTCGCTCTATTTATGCCTTATGTTGCGTATAGTCGTAAGCGAGCGAAGCAAAAGAATTTTGAAAATAGTCAAAGATGCGAGTATATGTAAATGTTTGTAATACAATCATTTGCTGTACAATCAATTGCGTATATATATATGTATATATATATATATGAATGTATGTATGTATATATGTATACTTGGATGTATGTTTACGTATATGTAATGATAAATATTTTAAACAAATTATTTTGTTGTATTGCAAAAGAAAATGGCAATTGGTGCGAAATTTGTTAATTATTTTTAATTATCTTATAATTATTGATTAACAAAAGTTGAAGAAAAATTTTTTCCGGAATATCTGACAGATTTTTTTAAGTTAAATGCATTGATGTGTCGGTTCATTGACGTTAAGTATATACATAAAAATAAGCTTATTGTAACCTCAAAGGTTTTAAATATTTCTCGAGTAAAGAATAAAATTATTTTAATATAAACGATGTGTATGACGTGAATACTTTTATACATGGAAATAGATGGCGCGATTGGTGTAAATTTATGCATACATGTATAAACAAGTCGATGCGCGATAATTGCAGTATAAGAAGATGGGCAAACATGCTAGCTCGTTTGTTCACTCTTAATACTTTATAATTCAAATTAATAAATTATAATTTTAGTGAATATTTTCTAATATTTATATACAAATTAAATTAACTCCTGGTTGATCTAAGAGTGTGTGCTTGTTGTTCGGTATCTCATTCTTTGATTAACTTGGGTATTTGTGTGGTAGATCTTGTTGTTCGGGTCATCATGCATCTACTCGTCTTTTAGATAGCCATACTTGTTGTTCGGTCAACTATCTTTAAGACACGAGTAACTCGGTACGCGCGCTGCATTAATGCATATGTGTATATTTAAAGCTTTATTAACACATATTGATTACAGAGTAAGGAATGGCGCGACATGAAATTGGGTGCGCTTGTTTAAATGAACTGTGAAATATATCTTGTATTATATACTAATAATAATCCCGAGTACTCAGCAGGAGAATATGTCGATCCAAGATAAAGATGCGAGCAAAACAGATGAGTTTTTTATATAAAAAGATTAAATTGATCGACATGCTTAAACAGCATTTAAATACAGTGATGTAAATATAAAGAGAAATCTAACGATTTTTCGAATAATTATTTACACACTTGAATAAGGTAAAACTAACCTTAACCTAAAGCTGAATTTATACAGTACTTAAACAGTACTTAAATACAGCAATATAAATATAGATAAATCTAATGATTCTTCTATTATTTTTAATGATGGTGTGATTGAAATCAGAGGGAGAAAACAACTTCTGAGCTCAAAGAAGTTTATTGGTTAAGGTGTGCATCACAATAGACGTGAGTTTAAATGTAACCTGAGCAGTAGTTAAAGCTGATGCGAATGTATTGAGCAAATAAAAATTTATAAAGCTTTTACAATCTATTTATGAGAATTATGTTGCATAAATTACGAGAGTGAATAATATAGTGAAAATTTTATAATGATCTTAATAGAAATCTAATTAATGGTGAGAAGTTTATATTACAACAGGAGCGTAAATGATGCGAATATTATAAATCTTTCTTGTAAATTTTGTTTATATAATTAAGGGATTATTTAATTATTTCAGCCCTTTAGATAAAAGTAACTAATCAAGTTAAAGTTTGAATTTAAAGTTTTAAAGATAAATTTGAAGTTTGAATTCAATTTTTTTTAAAAGTTAAATTTAAAATCTGAATTTATTTATAAGGTGTGAATGTGAAAGGTCATTACATATTAATTAGTAAAATAAGATGTCAATGTTTTTATGATTTTGGTCTTCTGACTTAAAATCAAGTATTTTATCAAATGAATTTACAATAATTTTTTTTAATTAAAAAATTAAAATTTTAAAAACCTAGAGAAGGATTTAGTGAATTATTAATGACAAACATAAGTAAATTCATACACTTGAAAGATTTAGTAGAAACTAGTGTTGTTTGGATCATCATGCATCTACTCGTCTTTTGGGAATAGCCATACTTGTTGTTCGGTCAACTATCCCTAAGACACGTGTAAGTCGGTAATTTATTTTAAATTTAAATAAAAATTATAAATGCGAGAAAAGAACCTATATGATTGTGTTATATTGTTGGTAAAACAACAACTGTTAATTAATGTGAAAATTTTATGACATTAGAAATTGTAAAAATACCTCTGATGCGATTTTCTTGGCAAAGAAAGAAAAGAAAATGGTATTTTAAAATATTGTCACATTAATCGAATATATTATTCAAACAATATAATTTGTTTTTGAAAAGTACTTGAAATAAGAGTACATAATTTGAATAATTTTAAATAAATTATTATGCAACATAAAGCTAAGCAAAATCAAGTCTTTGGTGCGGGATCAGGAGTGTTAACGGTGTGAACTGCAATCTTGCAGATCAAATAATGAAATGCTATACGAGTATTAGGCGAGAGGACGCTAGCGACAATTGTCTTAATTTCAATAAGATATATTGTATTATAAATACAATATATTTGGCACTCATATATCTCTATATTGTCTTATGATGCCAACATCTCAAGTTTACAAAATAAACGTAATTACCTTCGATGCGACAGCAAGTTTTTAAATAAACAATCACTAGCTTAGATGTGAATAAAAGTTATATTATAATCATATACCACGTTTGCAGATGCGAAAAGAAAGACAAGTAATGACAATGATGTGGTTAAAGCCAAGCTAGGCAATTGTAATTAAAATAAAATAAAATGAAATCTTATAAATGTATTCATTTGCAAAAACAATAATACTAAGCAGACTTTCAACGAATGGCGTGTTTATAAAAAGTGTGGATATAATAATGTGACCCAACAAATAGAAACATACTGCTTCGCTAACAAAATTGTTTTTGTGAATAATATTTTTAATTGAAACAAGTTTAGGTGTGAGTGTAAATTTAATAAATTTTAAAATCTATGAGTTGAATCAAGGTGTGATTAAATAAGTGATTAAAAATGAAGTAGTGAACTTGAAGACAGAGGGAGTAGAAAATAAATATATTTAAAATAAAAAATGATATATTGAATTTTAGACAAAACATCTTGGTTTAAAATTTAAAAGAAAACATTTCTTACTGAAGTTCACATAACTGAGTTAAACTATTTATTAAGATAGTGAAAAAGATTGAAATATTTAAATTGCGTTTTTAAGAAATATATTTGTCTGGCGTGTATCATAAATAATCCTGAATTATTAATTCAGAAATTAATAATCATGATTTCAGGCGCGACAATTAAAATTATTATTTAATGAAGTTATTTTACTGAACTTGAATAAGGTCTAACTCGAAGTTGATAATATTATTACTCGGAATGTTTTAAATAAATTCACTTTAATGAAGTGAAAAATAATTCAATTTAAATAAAATTAATGTATTGTTTAAAGATGCGATAATAAATACAGACAAATTAAAATTAACTGTTTCCGATGCGTTTAATCAAGGCGTGATAAAAATTATTAATAAATGGAATGGCAGGAAAAAAAAATTACCTTTTATAAATGCCAAATCTTCATATTATTATTTGGAATTGAAAATTTGATAATATAAATGAATTACCTATAACAGAGGTAACTGATGATGCGTCTTCTTTTATAGAAAAATACAAAAGTTTTAAACAATAACAGGTCATTAGTATACCATGTAAGTTTGGTTGTGAATCTAATACCTACTGGTAAAGCTAAATTTTCTATTAATAGTGAATTGATCGAAGCGTTATTTAATAATTAAATATCAAACTACAAGGTGTGTAAAATCGTGAATTTGGACAAATTGTCGTTTAATTATACATTCAATTTAAATATAAATTCAGTTTGAAATATAAACAGCAAATTCACTGTTGCTTGAAAATGTGTGTTAAAAATTACCATAATTTTTATTAGGGCGTGATACTAAAATACGTTATTTTCTATCTGAATACAGAATAGAATACACTGGCCAATATACACAAAAGTGTTATACAAACTTGGTGCGGAATTGAAATAAGTGTGTTTTGATATATCAGTACATAATAATTCGTTAGATAGTTTTAACCAAGCTATTAAACAGAATGTAAGAACTTTTATGTACGATGTTTAATTACTTAAAAGTGTATGAGTTATAAGATTATAATGTATGCACATAACCATACACGATATAAGTCAGATAATAAAATTGTTTTAGAAAAGTTTGCATCTTATTACAATTTTAATGTTATTCAATTGAAGGATTCAGATGCGTTAAATCCATAAAGGTCCAGATTTCAGAAATGAAAACAGGCGAGTCTTTTCAGTAGGATATATATCTACAGGTTATCAATTTCTTAAATCCAAAATGGGAGAAACGTTGTAAGAAAAGAGATGCGAGATATAATGAAAATCATTACATGATGCTTTATATAACAAATGTTAAATAAAAGATTACTTGACAAGTTGTTAAGAAATCGATAAAGATTAATGATTTGATGATTGTTAAAGAAACATGGTAAATTTGATCCTAAATATTATTAGAATCAGAGGGAGAGTTAAAACCCAAAAGGTGCGGCAAATCTTGTTAAAATAATGCTTAAGTCTCGGTGCGTGAATCAATCAATATTAAATGTTTCAAGATTATGCAAGTTGATAACAAAATTAAATATGACAACTATCAAGCAAATTTCTTAATGGAAAAGAAATCAGATGCGAATAATAAAACAGATGTGATTCAGCATATGTTATTAAAATAGTGTTTGAAACAAGTAGTTGAAACAAACTGAAATTGTGCTCGCTGCAAATAAACCAGGTGCGCAAAGAGAGTTAGCTTTGGTAAGCAGTGTTAGATTGAAGATTCAATCTTGTAAATATAAAATCAAGTTTTAGGCTTAAAAATGACCTAACAAATAAAATAATGTCCAAGCTAATAAAATTGTTTCAAACAAGTGTATAAGGAAAATTAAGCAGTGAGAAATTGAGCACAAGATTTAATTTGATATAAGTGATTCTTAAAGAATGAAACTTATATAAATTTTGATGAGCTTATGCTACTATAACAAAAGTAGCTCTGGTGTGTGCTATTATAAGAATGTCTGTGTAAATCAGATAAAGGCTGTATTTCAAATGGAAAATAGATGAGAGCATTTGTATGAAAATACCAGAAGGTGTGTATTGTACTGGTTAAATTAGTTAAGGACTGTAAATTGTGAATGATTTCCACATATCAAGTCTAATCAATAAAATAATAAATATCTAAGTAGCACTGAGTGCAGGTATGCAAATACTCAGAGATCATGGTTTATCTCTATGGCGCGATAATGATAAGTTATTGAAGATTATCGTTACAAACAGATGACACTTTGCTGATAAGCAATCATTCTATAAAATTAAAGGCGTGCAAACTAATCTAAGTTCTAATGTGAAATCAAGAATATGATATACAGAAAAGTTATGATCAATTTACTATATCTAGAAGGTGTGATAAGACTAGATATTAGTTACACAATAAAAGTATTAAATTAAAATAAATTACATTCAACAGAATATGATTGAATTGATAAAAAGAGTATCTCGATGCGTAAAAGGTGCTAGGTCACTGGGTTTAACTTCTAACAGTTCGAGTATCGAAATTCAGATCTTTTCTTATGTGAACTTTACTGATAATTGAAAATTTTTGAGTGTGTCATTTTTGTTATTTGGTGAGTTTACAGCTTCTGTACAATAGATCCTGCATTGTCTTTCTTACGTGCTAGAAAGAATACGGTGCGACAAATGAAACCAACTAAGAAATGTCGATTTATGATTCTTTAATGTATTGATTAAAGAAATTGCTTATGTCTTGATGCGATGACGCGATAAAAATGAAGATGTGTGTGTCTAAACGAATAGAGGCAATAAAACTGCAGTACGTGATTAAAACTTGAGAACATCACATTATTGAAAGTGTAAAACTAAAATTTAAGTTGGCGCGTTGTAGAAAACAAATCGCAGTGATGTGTGGAAGACCTCTGACGTTTGACTGGTGCGAAGTTTTAAATTATAATTTTAAATATTTTGTTTAATTATTTTGTTCACAGGAAGCAACAGAGTGGATGAGTTATTCCATAGGGTCAGCCGAGAGGGAGTGTTAGAATATGCGACTGCCACCTATGTCATCCCCTCCACTTTATCTATACTCTTCGTATAAGAAGTAGTGGGCCTAACGGCCAGTCTTGTTTGAGTCGTCTCGTGACGAACACGTATAGGCGCGTTCTTTTAACAATAGATATATGTCTTATATTAATAAATATTCCTTTAATCTTATATTGTGTTTCTCTTTATTTATTAGATAGAAACCCAATATTCCTACATTATATTTTATTTTTAGATTGTTTTTACTAGTTTGACTGATCGATATTAATTCGACAGATTTGTTTATTGTTATTTTATTGATGATTGTGTGTGTATTGTATTATTTTAATGATCTGTGATATCACTCTGAAAAGTGACTTACTTATGTAGTATAATTAGTTTTAGGAAGTCGACTGTGATATCATGAGTGCAATATTTACATGTAACGATACAGTATTATCTCATTTCTGTATTTTATTATGTATTATATATTATATTTTTTGTTACACACTTTTTGTAAAATTTTACAAATAAATACCTATCTATCTATCTATTTTAAGAATTTTAAAAAAATTTCGATTTTTAATTTTTTTTGTATTTTACGTTAACTACTCGAAGAATTTGTTTGAAAATTTGTATGAAACTCATTTCCGACTGCCTAGAGAAGAAAAACTTTTAAAAACTGATTTTCTTAGCGTACTTTTAATTTCAGAGCATTTTAAAAAATTTTTAAATAATTTTTATTTTTTATTTTTTTTCTATTTTACAAAAACAATTCGATAGATTTGCTCCAAAATTTTTATACAATCAATTCGCTATTGTCTGAAGAAAATAAGCTTTTGAAAACCAATTTTTATAGTATGGTTACAATTTTAGAGAATTTTAAAGATTTCAAACAAAATTTCAATTCTTCTTTTTTCATTTTTTTTCATTTTACGTAAAGTACTGGATAGATTTGTTCTAAAATTTGCAGGGAAATTATTTGCGACTGCCAAAAGAAGGAAAATTTCCAAAAATTTATATACCCAGCGTAGTTTTAATTTTGAAGCATTTTGAAAATTTGGAAAAAGAAAATGGTATTTATTTAGCTGATGAAATCTCGAAAATTACTCGATGGATTTGCTTTAAATTTTGTATACTATCTATTATTCTGTATAAGTAGGCAGAAAGCTATTGAAAATCTGTTTCCATAGAGTAGTTTTTTTATAGAGCCATTTGAAGAATTTAAAAAAAATTTTAAATGTTTATTATTTTTTGTATTTTTTGAAAATTATTCTATAGCGTGAACCATACGATAAATTTTCTCCAAAATTTTTATACAATCCATTTGTTATTTTTTGAAGAAAATAAGCGTTTGATAACTAATTTTTTTAGCGTGGTTACGATTTTAGAGAAAAAAAAGTAAAAAACTTATGGATGGGAGTGCATATATATTAGGATGTCCCTTATTTCCCAAAGTTTGAAAAACCTTGCTTTCAACCCTTAAATCATTAATGTGTCACTAAAAACTAAGAAATATATTGATATATCGCTTTTGAATAGAGTGTAACCACCCACGACTATCAAAGAACCAATTTTCGAATTTCTTTTTCTACTTTTCAATGTTGTCATTCATTTAACACCCTTAATATTTTTTAATCTTTACCGGAGTGTTTAAATAGTTAACTATGCTCAAATATAAGCTATCAAAACTCTATTCAGACGCAAAAAAATTTTTTTGAGATAGCTGCAAAGTCGACATGGGGATGACAAACTACAAAAATGTACCTAAAATTCAATTTTTTTGAATTTTTAATGGCCTTATTGTATAGTTAAGTATTTCGCATTTATATGATATTAAATTAAAGATGAAGACCTTTAATTCACTTTTGTTTTCAAATATTTTTGTTACACTAGAACCAGAGATATCTTTATATAATTTGATAAAAATTTGAATCATCAAATTGGTGAATCTATTAATTTGGATCTGTAAATTAATTTTGCTTTACTTTTGTATAAACATCTCTTAAAAAGTATCTTCAGAAGAAAACTGAAGGTCATGAATCTTACTTTATCATTTTGTATATAAAAAACTCTAAATCTATGTACGAAACTACAATTAGTGCAATTAAGCAAATGAAAAAATTCTATGAAAATACAATTATATCCTGCGATCTTAGATGAATTTAAAAATTATAATCCTCTTCAGATTTTCATGTTGTATGTAATAAAAATATTTTTAATTGATTTTCGATATTGATTATTTGCGTTTCGCTTGCAATAGTTTCATGAATACGAGACGTTGCATCGTAGAAAAATAATCCCAATGTTACATCCGCATAATCACGGATGTACGAAAAATCATTTTTCGTTTTAATTTTTTTTTAACCTTTTGTTATACATATAAATGTGCGTACGTATATATAATTATATATACGCATATACATTATGTATGCATATAAACATATTTATTTGCAGTTCTCTCCCTAAATAACATTAATAAATACATATAAGTAGATAAATAAATGAATCTTTTAGTAATAAGGAATATACTGTATTAAAAAAATTAATTTAATTTCTTGTAATAGTCTTAAGAGAAAAGCAGTAAGTTCGCGCGCCGTATACGCTACCTCAGCATTTTTAGGCGTGATAAGAAGATAATTTCTGTCACCGAATGTGAGATTCTAAAGAGTTTCTCACGGCCGAACTGACCAATGGGACTCTTTTAAATTTTGACAAACTTGCATTTTATTTCTAGATTTGTACCTTTCTTGCAGAGAAAAATAATTTTAATAAGTCAGTCTGCAGCCAGTTCTCCCGAGCAACAGTACAAGCAAAAGAGAGAACCTCAATAAAAAAAAACTTGTAAACTCGCGCCGAATTCTACTACGCTAATAGTTTTTTTCTTGTTGCTTCTTAAATTGATTTCTTTTACGTAAAAAGGAAATCAAGCAACGCAAGTTCGGAACGCGCTTAAATCAACAAGTTATTTTCTTTTTCGCTGGTTTATCTCTCAATATACGCGACTTACTGTGTTTAAAATATTTCTGCAAAATTTAATCGCAAAGTGCCAATAATAAATAAAAAAGGAGAATTTTAACAAAAAAAAGGAACTGCGCGACTCACCTCTTTTACGATTAAATTAAATAAAACAAATATAAATCTCCAACATTCTGTACGTAAATAATAAACCAATCTACGGAGAAAAAGGACATTTTTTTGAAAATTTTTCGTAGCTGCGCGATTGAACTTACAGCTTACTAATCAATTTAGCAATAAGAATAAATAAACAAATTGCGTAAATAATCAAAAATTATAATTAAAAAAATATTCGCTAGTAATCGCACAATCGACTTGTTTATGAACTGTAAATCAAAGTTTCATGAATATAATTATAAAATATATTTTTCGAATCGTGCTAGTGAAAAAGTTTAACTCAATAAATAGATTTTAATTAACTGGTTCTTGGTCATAATTTATTTAACAACCCAACCAACTACAAGCAGGCAACCAGAGGGGAGCACCACGCCACATTTCAACACTAATCAACAAAAATTTAAGTTATCTACGACCACGCAGCCAACCCATAAAAAGGTAAGTGATTCGGCTCCTCTACTTTGCATACGAGACAAGAAATATCTCACGATTGAATACAACGTCCGAGTAAACCTATTTAAGGTGACCGGACTTAACACCCAATAAAAGATAAGTTAAAGTTGGAGTTTAAAAAAAAAATTTAATTTTTTGTCCTTTATTTTCGCACTGTTATATATGTATTTTTTTGAAAAACTTAATATATCACGGTAGTTCGGAACAAGCTTCAAATGCGATGGAAAATAATCTCCAATTTTCTTGGAAAAATCTATTAAAGATCTTTTAAATAAATAAATCTTAAATATTAACTAAATCTATTCGGCCGTTTTTAAAAGAGGTCGCCTTAAGAATTTCATTTTTAATTGGTTTATGGTAATACGTATCGCACATATCATAATTAAACGTCAATAGTAAATAAATGGGCAATATATGAAATGAAAGCGTAATGAATTAATGACCTGTAGATAAGAAAACCGAATGGAGACAAATCGATATTGAAAAATTAGAATAAAAAAATTCTAAGTTTTTTTATTAACGATAAAGAAATATTTTACACCTACTCGTATCAAATTAAATATAAAAATTAGGAGAAAAAAAAATTGTTATTCGCAGCATGAATTTGATGTGGGCCTATATCGAATGTGATTAACTGAACTTGGGAAAGGCAAGAGTGGGAATAGCTTTTGACGAAGATTTCGTAGAAAATCGTCCCCCTATAGTCTAGTAGAAGGACCTCACTCGGTCGAGGACTATAGAGGGTGCCCCATTTTAATGTATAACCTCTGATATCTGTTCAGATAAACGATTTCAGGATAAATGTATTTAAAAATAATATTTCGTATAAAAGATACGTATTTTTTTCGGAGAATCCGACTATTAAATAAAAATAATGTGTTTCCTGTTATGTTAATATATCCTAATATTTACATCTAATTGTAATTTTAAACGTGAAAATCTAAAACGGATTATAATTTTTAAATTTATCTAAGATCGAAGAATATAATTGTATTTTCATAGAATTTTTTCATTTGTTTAATTGCACTAATTGTAGTTTCGTACATAGATTTGGAGTGTGTTATATACAAAATGATAAAGTGAAATTCATGACCTCCAGTTTTTTTTTTAAGATACTTTTTAAGAGATGTTTATAGAAATGTAGAGTAAAAACAATTTATAGATCCAAATTAATAGATTCACCAATTTGATGATTCAAATTTTTATCAAATTATATGAATATATCTCTGGTTCTAGTGTAGCAAAAATATTCAAAAAAATGAATTAAAGGTCTTCATCTTTAATTTAATATCATATAAATGCGAAATACTTAACTATACGATAAGGCCATTAATTTAAAAAAATTTTTAACAAAAAAAAAACCGACTTCAAAAAATGCACTGAAAAGTAACAAATAATTTATTATCTTTAGAAATCATACAAATAATTGGTAAAATACAATTTTAGAAGTCGGCGTCTAATTCCTCAATGAATGTAAACGTTATTTTTTAACAATAAATGTAAACGTTATTTTTGAACAATGAATGTGAACGTTATTTTTGAAAAAATGGACTAAGTCGTTCTGCTTACGCACCACAGATTTAGAATTAGACGCCGACTTCTAAAATTGTATTTTACCAATTATTTGTATGATTTCTAAAGATAATAAATTATTTGTTACTTTTCAGTGCATTTTTTGAAGTCGGTTTTTTTTTTGTTAAAAATTTTTTATTTGTCATTTTTTAGTGCAATGTTTTTAAAATCTTATTTTTTGTAAAAAATTTTGTTTTTATTCGATACTTTTGAAATCGGTTTTTATTTATTAAAAATTTTTTTATTGTTTGTTTTTGTTAAAAATTTTTTATTTTCTATCTTCTAGTGAACCCCCTTACTAAAAACGCAAATATAGGTAGACCCACTCATTACATTAAACTTTCATTATTAATTCATAATGCATGCATTAGTACACCACCAAGCATTATATAGCAGGAAAGAAAGAAGGCTCAACAGCACAGTGTCGTTATGTGTGCATGTATACATATTCAAGCTCAGGTGAGAGAGAGAAAGAGAGAGAGAGAGGGAGAGGGAGAGGGGGAGAGGGGGAGAGAGAGAGAGAGAGAGAGAAGGCGAAGTATAAGGGAGGTAAATGAGAAAACAAAACACCCGGTTTTTTTCTTAATTTGATAATTGGGTCATACAAACCGAATATTGGCCCAATAATTATAGGACACGTATGGGACCTTCCTGCAGACATTCTCTATTAGATAAGAAAAAGTTTTTTCGAATCGGTTAAGAAATGACGGAGTTATGAGGTAACAGACAAAAAAAAAAAAAAAAATTCAGTCGAATTGAGAACCTCCTCCTTTTTGAAGTCGGTTAAAAATATTGAATTGTAGGTACATTTTTAAAATTTTTCATCCACTTTTCTTTTTTGCAGCCATCCCAAAAAAATTTTTTTTTGCGTCCGAATAGAATTTTAATAGCTCATATATAAGCATAGTCAACTATTTGAACAGTTCGGTAAAGATTAAAAAATGTTAGAGGTGTTAAATTAATGACAACATTGTAAATTAGGAAATGAAATTCGAATATTGGTTCTTTGACAGTCGTGGGTGGTTACACACTATTCAAGACCGATGTATTAATTAATTTCTTAGTTTTCAGTGGTACATTGATAATTTAAAGGTTGGGAGGAAGGTTTTTTTAACTTCAGGAAATAAGGGACACCCTAATATATATACATATATAGACACACATACACATACACTTTTATAACACGTTTTACATCGAATAGAGCAAAGCTTTCTTTATGATTCAGAGCAATGTATTTCAATACATTTAAGCTTAGAAAGATCTTCATAAATTTGTTTTTATGGAAGAATATGACCAAGGAATAAATTTTCAAATAGTGACTTATTACAGTTTCTAGAAATTAGAAAAATTTTAACGAGCTAATAAAAAAAAGAGTTAAAAAAGAACATTCTCCGTCCAACTCATTGATTATGAACTTAGATTATTAGTATTAGACGTACTTTGAAAGTTACTATTTAAAAATTTGTAAAATCTAAAATGATGGCAAAAAAGGTTATTTTAAAGTGAATTACATATAAGACATAATAACTCGAAAAGTAAATGTTCAGCATAAAAGTTATAGTAATCTTCCCTAGCTATTAGCCAGTGACCTCAGGTTGACCTCAACCTTTAATTTTCATTTGAAATCAAGTTGAGTTTTTGAACTGAAGCCGTTATCTTCTATCCCAGATACAGAACGAACAGAAAATTCTACATATAAATATGATCTTGAACATTTACTTTATTCGACCTCTATAGGTCATCTTAAAGTATACCTACAATATGCGAATTCTAGAAGTAAGTAGAGAAAATCTGCTAGAAGTAAGTATACCTACAATATGCGAATTCTAGAAGTAAGTAGAGAAAATCATATTAAAATTGTGATTTTTCCCCAACTTTTTGCATCTCTTTCAATATTATTATAACAATCTTTGAAAAGTTCTTTATGCTCAACAAAATTGAAACTATCTCATGTTCATACATGAAGCCCGCACCACTATTTTTTAATTTTTTTAAAATTTTGTTCTATTGGTTTTTTTAAATTTATGTATAATATTAATCTATTTTATAATTCACAATGCGTTATTTTCGAGTCATTATGTCTTATATGTGTTTGATTCTGAAATGACCTTGATATATATACAGGTAGTATCAAAAGTTCCGGGACGGCATGATAACTCGGCGGGGCATTTTCGGAAAAATTGCTTCAGACAAAAGTTTTAGAACTTATCACTGTCTAATTGATGGTGACCTTGGAATTGATTTTAACCATCACCTTAAATGTCATAATAAGGTCAAGATCATTTTTTGAGAACCCCTAACTTTTCTTACAGATTTGTAAAGAGCGAGAAATTTCACTTTGTATTATAACCTTGGCCTTAATCTCGACTATGACCTTCAAGGTTAGAATAAGATCTTTTTTTTCCATTGGGGACCCTCCAATTTTCATCATTAATTTAAAAAAAAACGGGAAATTTAACGTTTGATTATAATCTTGACCTTGTCTATGATCTTAAAGATCAAGATTAGCTTTTTAATAGGAACCTTTAATATTAATCACGGATTTGGAAAGGACAAGTAATTTTATGTCGTTATATGACCTTGACTATGACCAATACCTTCACGGTGACTTTGAGTACTGCTTTGTAGATTAAATTAAGGTAACAAGATTTCACAAACAAATATTTTGGACCATGAACCGTCGAAATATTTAAGGCAAGACGTCTTACTGTTTAACGCTTTCTTTTATTACTAATAGCTTCTTTTATCACTAAGAGCTTACTTATTATTTCTCTTTCAACAACAGCTTTCTGCGATGGACAGTTAGTTTTTTTTTACCTTTGAACTTCGATACGTTGCATTGACTTTTTGAGTGCTGCCCATCACATTAGCTGTAGTAATTTTTTTATTCTTTTTTTTTAATTTTTAAATAATAATTTTTATTTCCCTGTATTTCTTTAATTTTTGCTTAAATCAAACTGTTCAACTAACTCAATTTATTAAAATAATTAAAATTTATCATTCTTTTCTAACAATCTTAATGTAATGACTCCCTGGAAGAGAAAGAATATTTCTTTTTATGATCCGAGATTGGAGAGCAGTTCAACGATTAAGCAGTTATTTCTTTTATGTATATAAAGAACTGGTAATCATTTTAAATTAAATTGAAAAAAAAAATTTTTCTTAAATTGAAAAATTTTGATGTCCTTTATCGCGTTAAATCCAAATCTGGGATTAGATTCCCGGAATTTTATTTATTGGGCCCAATACCGTGATGGCCCAATATTGAAAATCAAAATTATGAAAAACAAAAAATACTACCGAATTTACGAAAAATAGGATCTACTATCAAAAGCTGATGTATGTTTATCATTCCGTGCATACAAGAAATTGAAATAAAAAACAAAGCTGAATAAAGTCTTTTCATGGATTTTCGGAGTATTGTGACTAATAAATGAAATTTCAAAAATCTAACTCTGGATTCACTATCAGCTGCCTCAAAAATCTATAGCAAAACTTTGATTTGCTTGGACTGATGTTTAAGTTCCATGTATCAATAGGAAGACAGAAATCAGTTTTTATTCTGGGACCCAATATTTTACACTTTCAGTAATTTTTTACCTGTAACTGGTGCGTATAATCGAAAAAATGATAAGCATGGTCTTTTCTTAAAATTATTCGTAGAATAGGCCAGTATTTTTTATTATTCAAAATTTGAATTCCAATATCGGGCCCCCATAGTATTGCGCCCAACAATTGAAATTTAAAAAATCTGACTCCAGATTCATCATCAGCAAACCCAAAAATCCGTAGAAAGACTTTATTCAGCTTTGTTTGTTATTTAAATTTCTTATATGCACGGGATGATAAACATACATCAGCTTTTGATAGAGGATCCAATATTCTAGACATTCATTAATTTTTTACTCGAAACTGCTGAGTCTAATCGAAAAATCACAATAATGATTTCTGTTCACGATTTTTCGTAGAATACGGTAGTATTTTTTGTTTTTTATGATTTTGATTTCCAATATTGAGCTCTCTCACGGCATTGTGCCTAATAATTGAAATCTCGGAAATCTAATCCCCAATTTGGATTTAGCGCGATGCAGGATATCGAAATTTTTTAATTTCAGAAATGCAATGATCACCAGTTTCTTATATGCACGAAAGGGTTAATGCAGGTAGAAGATCTTTTCAATGAAACTTTAAGAAATGGCTAAACCTTAATATTAAAGTCAACTACTGAACGTACTATGAAACTTTTTGAACTGGTACTGTGAAAGATTGGCCGCGAACAGGAAGGCCAAAAATAGCTACAATAGAAAAGACATTGCGTTGAGTTTTCCGACGATATGATAAAACAGATTGATGACGATCCGAACTTTCTTTACAACATAGTTTTCTTTGATGAAGCAACATTTTAACTAAACGGTACGTTAAATAGACATAACTGCAAATATTGGGCTGCTGAAAACCCCCATTGGGTGCGTGAAGATAAGAGTCAGTATCTTCAAAAGTTAAATATTTAGGCTGGAATATTAAAGAATCAGATAATCGGTTCCTTCTTGATCGAAGAAAATTTGAATGCATAAAAGTTTGAGTTTATGCTTTGTAACCAAATAGTGCCTAAAATAATAGATATCAATCGATAAACCTTTGAACATACATTTTTTCAGTAAGACGGTGGTTCATCACACAATGGTAGAAATGTTCGCAGGTGTTCAAACGTCGTCTTTACTGATAGGTGGATAGGACAGAAAGGCTACATTAAGTGGTTAGCAAGGTCCCCTGATTTGACACTGATGAATTATTTCCCCTTGAGTTACCTCAAAAATAGAGTTTTTAAAATTAAGTCACGGAATTTGCAAGAATTATAACAATGTATACAAGATGAATGTGATAATATGTTTGCAGTGCATGAATGCCACTGAAAGCTTTTACAATAGATTAGGCTGTTGTTAGGAGGCTTACAGAGCACAACTTCAACACCTATTGAGATAACTAAAGGGAGGGGGGGAGGGGAGCGCAGAAAGAATTTTGGTTTATATTTGCATGAAACGTGAAAAGTGAGAAGTCTTGCATCAACTGACTAAAAAGTAAGAAGTCTTATCTTGATTAGTTTGACAGCAAGAGATCATGCCTTAAGTGGCTAGAAAGTGTCAAGTCTCACCTTAACTGGCAGGACAGTGAGAAGTCTTACCTTAACTCACTGGACAGTGACAAGTACAGCCCTAACTAGTTAGACTATAAAGGTTTTGGTTATTTATGGTTAAGTACACATTCGGTTACAAAATTGCTTGTGACCTTGATTTGATTGACGAGGCAACGGCCATGTTCACTGTAAAGGTATTGGTCATGTACAAGATCAAGGTCACACCCTGTATATATTCTAAAGGTTAAAAATTTGTATTTCGTTGGTTAGTTTTGGGAAAACATGACAGTTTTTCATTTTTTTCTTTGTTTTTTTTTGCTCATCTTGTAAATATTTTTATTGTTATTGTAAAAAAAATTTTATTATTATCTTTAACAAATATTTAAAAAATTATGTTTTAATAGGTCTAAAGAAAAAAGTTTTAAATCTTACTCAATGCTGATTAGTCTATAAGCATACATTTTAGCTCCTCAAATGACAGTTTTTCTCTTCACTAAATATAATTTTGATATGAATAGCTTTGATGCGTATGGAATATGACAGATATTAAAATAAAACAAAAATATTCCAATTTAAATGAATTCTATAACCACTTTATTGAACCGTATAATTATATTCATTACAGTTAAACATCTATCAGAATATCGTAAATCACGTTTTGTACAAAATTTAGTATACATTGTGTGCCATCAATTGGATGTATTAGATAATACCACTGTAATGCCAATAGAAAGTATTTTACCATGGATATTACTACATTCAGTTTTGCAGTAGTAAGTAATATTGGATTAATAACTTATAACTTAAATTTTTATAAATATGCATGGAATATCTTATAGTTCTTTCCTGCGTACGGTAGTCCATTATTTTTCACCAAGGACCAAGTGACATAATTTGAAAACTTAGGTTATGCCTGTAGAGTTGACATATTAACTTTAATGCATTAAAATGAAAGCAGATCTATAATTTATCTTATGTTTGTCGCTATTTATCTATCAGTTAAAAAAATTTGTGCAGCTGCCTTGCAGCTTGAGTCTAATAATACTGCTGAATTGATGCCTAGTCTCTTAACCTGGATACACTACCCTCTAAAAAATATAAAAATATTATCACATATTTGAGAAATTTGCGAAAATAGTACATTGTTAACCAAGGGGTCACAATATGCTTTTTCAATCGAGTCGGGTTTGGCGCTTGAGCGAAGTGAGAGCGGCAATAAAGACGAGGGCAAAAAAATTTCGCTTCCGTCGTTAACAATTTACTTTTTCACAAGTAGGGCTTCAAATTAAATCTAATTATAATAATAAAAATACAAATATTAAAATAAAACTACAAAACTAGAAATACAAATATTAAAATTCAAATATAAAAATATAAAGATGAAAATAGAAATACAAATATAAAAATATAAATATGAAAATAGAAATATAAATATAAAAATAGAAACTTTTTATATTATAGATTTCTTGAAAAAGGGTTTTACATAAAAAAAACCAGAAACGTCGAAAAGAAAATATTGAATAAATTTATTTTACAGTTCATCCAAGGAAGTGTTTGTGTTAATTTATTAAAGATTATCAACATACTTCGAGCATTAATAAATTACGATGTTACTTTGAAATATAAATAGAAATACAAATATTAACATAAAAATACTAATATAAAAATAAAAATATGAATATAAATATAAAATATAATTATTACATTAAGGCGACCTCGGAGTTAAGCTTAGGTTTCTTTTTTTAGTTTAGAAATCACGCTGTTAATACATAAAATTTTTCAGATTTTTTAATTTTTCACCATTTTTTGAAACTTATAGAATGATGGAAAACTTAAAAAACCAAAGAATTTTATAAACTAAAAGTGTAATTTGCTGTAAAACAAAATAAAAAATAATAGAAATAATCATAAGAAAATTTCTATATAAAGGGCGTTCACAAATTACGTAACACCATAAGGGGGGGAAGAGGTTTACTTGAATGTTATACTGGGTTATAGGGGGGTCATAGATGCGTGTTACGAAATATAAAAAAAATTTTTAACAAAAAAAAAACCGACTTCAAAAAATGCACTGAAAAGTAACAAATAATTTATTATCTTTAAAAATCATACAAATAATTGGTAAAATACAATTTTAGAAGTCGGCGTCTAATTCCTCAATGAATGTAAACGTTATTTTTGAACAATGAATGTGAACGTTATTTTTGAAAAAATGGACTAAGTCGTTCTGCTTACGCACCACAGATTTAGAATTAGACGCCGACTTCTAAAATTGTATTTTACCAATTATTTGTATGATTTCTAAAGATAATAAATTATTTGTTACTTTTCAGTGCATTTTTTGAAGTCGGTTTTTTTTTGTTAAAAATTTTTTATTTGTCATTTTTTAGTGCAATGTTTTTAAAATCTTATTTTTTGTAAAAAATTTTGTTTTTATTCGATACTTTTGAAATCGGTTTTTATTTATTAAAAATTTTTTTATTGTTTGTTTTTGTTAAAAATTTTTTATTTTCTATCTTCTAGTGAACCCCCTTACTAAAAACGGAAATATAGGTAGACCCACTTATTACATTAAACTTTCATTATTAATTCATAATGCATGCATTAGTACACCACCAAGCAATATATAGCAGGAAAGACAGAAGGCTCAACAGCACAGTGTCGTTATGTGTGCATGTATACATATTCAAGCTCAGGTAAGAGAGAGAGAGAGAGAGAGAGAGAGAGAGAGAGAGAGAGAGAGAGAGAGAGAGAGAGAGAGAGAGAGAGAGAGAGAGAGAGAGAGAGAGAGAGAGAGAGAGAGAGAGAGAGAGAGAGAGAGAGAGAGAGAGAGAGAGAGAGAGAGAGAGAGAGAGAGAGAGAGAGAGGAGGGGAGGGAAGAGGAAGGCGAAGTATAAGGGAGGTAAATGAGAAAACAAAACACCCGGTTTTTTTCTTAATTTGATAATTGGGTCATACAAACCGAATATTGGCCCAATAATTATAGGACACGTATGGGACCTTCCTGCAGACATTCTCTATTAGATAAGAAAAAGTTTCTTCGAATCGGTTAAGAAATGACGGAGTTATGAGGTAACAGACATAAAAAAAAAAAAAAAAAAAAAAAAAAAAAATTCAGTCGAATTGAGAACCTCCTCCTTTTTGAAGTCGGTTAAAAATAGTATATTACGCCTTTTAGGAGGCGAAAACATGACTTTTGTTCATGGGTGAGATTGCCGCCCTAGCCGGAAGCGAGGGCGGCAACACCCATGAAAAGAAGTCGTGTTATCGACCCGTGTGGCGTATACGATTTTTTCTTATACCCGCGCCGAAAGTTTCCCACATAATTTTCTTTTATTTCGGCGTTTATTGAAAATGAAGGAACTACTTTGTGAGCGCGTATGACCGCAGAATGCCTTTGACTCTTTACGCGCTCAACATGTGATGACGCTACGGACAAACCTCTGCTACCAAAAAGAAATCAGATCGTCTTGTTCGCTTTATTTCTTTCAACACGTTGAGCATAGAATTAAGTCAGTTTAAATTCGTAACTATTCTTTTAGACTAAATCAGATTTTATTTCATAATTCAAATGAAATTTACAAAATTCAGACGCTATTTTGTTTGTAAATATAAAAAGTTATTTCTTTTTATAACTTAACCTCAATTTCTTAAACAATTTAATGAAAAGTTTCGTAAATGCAAATCCGATGTTTTCATTGAATTTCAATAATTCAAGGATTTTAAAACATTAATTTTATATTTAAATTGTACATAATCAAATAAAACCCAATTTTGTATAGTTAAAAATACAGGTTCACTCGATGCAAAATCGTGGATAATCTAATTTCCTTTAGAGTTAATGATTTAAATCGTTTAACATTTATAAAGTATAAATATTCACATAAGTTAATATACAATAAACCACTAAAACTACATACACGATATTAAAATATTACAAAAAAAATAATGAAAATTTTTTAAAATATTAATAAACTTATCGTTAGTTTCGTTTAAATTTTATGATTTTGTATGTGCATTAAAAAGTAAAATAATTAAATTTAAATTTTTGTCAATAATATTTGTAATACATATAAAAATATTTATGTAATTTCATGCTTTATCATCAATGACAAATTTTAATAATCTATATAAAAGGGCGAAAAAGAAACAGATAAATAGTGCGTTTAAATTTCTAGCTGTATGAGAGAGACAGAGTGAGGTTGGAACTACTTTCTTGATATTCCTGCGCCGCTACACCAGCGCCATTCATGTTTTCCCTAGAGCCAAAAAGTGCTGTTCTCATCAAAGAATTTTTCGTAAAAAAAGTGGAACTTTCGGTGAGGGTATAAGAAAAAATTTTTTTCATTGTAAAATTTAAATAGTTCTTAACGAAGCGTGCTAACATTGAACTACCACCTGCGTTTATTTTCGACGTAAAAAAATGATCATAATATATATGCTAAAAATATTAAGTGAATATGTAGTAATATTTATTTAAATATAACTTTTATTTAAAACTACAATCAAAGCATTTAATCTATGCTTTATTTCATTTCGTATGCATTTTTTTGTAAAAGTCTTAGTTCTTTGGTTATTTAAGCTCTTATGAAGGCTCTTATTTACCATATTTTTGAAAAAATGTCTATATCCTTGTCTAGGGGGCCTATTGGACAAAAAGAAAAAACGCGAGTTAATTTTTTTTATCAAAAAATCATATTTTACAGTTTCAGCCTAATCCGTTTCCCGGAGGTCAAACACTCTTCTTGTGAGAAAAATGGTTTTTTGAAACAAGGGAAAACTCCAATGTGATGTGATCGTTTTAATGGAAAATAAATTTTTTTAGATTCAAGTAACTAAATGTCTATATCTAAATTGAGGATTTCTTGTCTCAAATATCAAAATGTCTTTATTCGAAATGAATCCACTTGATACGAATGGATTTATTATTGATTAAAAATCTTTTTGAATTCTTGAAGTATATTTTCTTTATAGTATGTTTTCTTCATAATATATTTTAGATTACACTGGAGAAGATTCGTTTATATTTTCAAACAGATAGTTACTTTAATGGATATAAAAATAAGATTATTTCCTGTAGAACGAAGTTGATTCTATTTACTTTGAAATATCATTCTTCTTCAAGATATCAATGTAGATTTATATAGTGAAGGCTGTATTTATTTGATATTATTAACGATGGCGCTGCTATTTATAATTATTATATTAAATTAAAAATTCATGTATATGCAAATTTGAGTTAAATAATATTTATTATTTATTTATAATTAGTTAATGTAAATCTATTTATTATATTAATTGTTTTGATTATAAAAAATTTAATAAATTATGCTATAAATTATAAAATTCTCAACTATATTTTAAATATTTATGTTACGTTATTACTATACGGGGGGGGAGGCAGAATAATTCTGTTACATAGGGGGGGAGAGCGTCTATTTTTGTAAAAAAGTGCGTTACGTAATTTGTGAACAGCCCCAAAATAGTAGATATTAATGTTTAATAAAAATAAAGTGAGATGCGTAAAATAAACGAAAGACGTAGTTTAAAAGTAAATTCTTTGTTCGATTCTTTTGTCATCCCCTGTCCACGTAACGAATCGAATAACGCAGAATTTATTTTTGTCACATTCTTTATTTATGTCACAGGTTCCGCGATATTTTTATTAATCATTAATATCTACAATTTATTCTTATATAGAACCTTTCTTATCTTTATATTTATATTTTTCATTTTATTTCATAATTTAATAATAATCAAATTTTGTTAGATATATAAATGTAAACTAAAGTTTGTATAAATATATCTAATTTGCAGTAGTTATAAGTCGTTCACACAAGATGGGCAACAATACTGAATTAAAAATTCTGTTGAGTTTTAATGTGAAATTATTTGTTACATAAAATATATAATTATTGTTCAATAAATTAATTGTCAAATGTATATTAAATTTTATTTCTTCATAGTCAGCTTATTTCTTGGTGGCCGAGAGCAAAAGTAGCGTCTTTTGCAAAAATCGAATTATTTTTCCCCCAGGGATCAAAGTAATTAGTTTACTGTAAAAAAGAGCCATTTTGCTTTCTGAAAATCGACGTGAAAAATTGAATTTCGCTCCTTGAGTGTGAAAAAGTAATTTTCTCTATCCTTAGGTGAAACCACGCAGTTCCGCCGCTCCTTTATGCTAGAAAAAGTAGCACTTTTAGCTGCAATTAAAACGATTTATGCGCCTCTTGTCAATGCCTTCTGTGAAAATATCTCTCGAAAAGAAACATAGACTCTTAAACTTAACGATTGTATTCTGTCTTTATCGCTCTCATAACAAAAAAAACAGACGATATGTAGACGTGTATGTTGTTCTTCTCTTAATTCTTTCTTTTTCTTGTGATTTAGGCTTGTGCATGTGTTTTTCATTTCTGCCGCTCCCAGCCAGCTGAGGGTATGACACGTACATGCGAAGGTTTTATTTTCTCTCCTTGTAAGAGAATCTACTATTATTATGAACCAATTATTTGACAATAGTATAAACTTACAACTTTAAAAAAAATGTTTGCATTCTTTGAAAAATTTTCAAAACAAAACATTTTTTTTCATAATAATTAAGAATTTTTAAAAAATATCATTTTTATAACTTCTAATACTTTTTTTACGGCAATATTTTGTTAAAAACTATAATTTTGTGCGGCATCAACCATCCTGTTGATGGACTTTTTTATTCACTAATTAATAATTTGTAGAAAAAAAACATCCTTTCTTAGAAATTAATTAAAAAATGACAAACATTAATCTTTCAAAACATTAATAATTATTTTTTCAAGAATTAAAGTCATATAGATGAATGTGTTGGAACATTTTCTATTTAAAGTCACTCAAATAGCAACATATAATTTTTGTTTTGTTTTATGATTCATTCAATTTTGGAATCTTTATTTTGGAATTCAACAAACCTCATCAAGTGCTTTAATATGCATTTATCTTAGATATATACAATTATATGCATAAATTTTTGGTTAGTCTATAACAAAATTATTCTATATGCAAAGTCTTATAACTCCATCAAAAACTCATGCTTCAGTTTTACAGAGATGTTATTTAAAAGTTATATTGATAATTTATTTATTTTTATTTTTAATTCATTATGATGATTTACAATCAGAAATAATGAAAATAAAAAATATAGCAATATAGATTATAAATATTAAAATATTGATATTGATATTCCTTCTGTTAACATAGCAAACCTTGATGCTGTTGCTGTAGGTGGTGTACGTAAAAAAATTCATGGGTCTTTTTTACCCACTCCAATTGGTGCTGTTACTGCGGAACCCTCCAAATATAAGAAAACCTTAGAGCATACACTACTAAAGACAGCTCTGAATGCGCCGTGAGCGTGGTTAGATTGGGAAAGAAAAAGGTATACTAAAGTTAATAGCTATCTCTTTCTCTCCGGCATGTGACCAGGGATAAGGGAACAAAACAGACCTGTCACGTGCCGGAGAAAAAGAAATATCTGTCAACCTGAATATACCTTTCTCTTTCTCAACTTAACCACGTCTGCGGCGCATTCAGAGCTGCCTCCAGTAGTATATGCTCTAAGAGGAAAACTAATGTTTTAATTAATTTTTTTTCTTAATTTAAATGCTTTGTGTTTTGAAAATGAGTACATTTATTTACAATTTCTACATTAACCAAAGTATGAATATTTACGAAAAACTTCAAACGACATTCAAGAAATTGGATTTTTCATGTGTTCGAATAATACAGTATTGTTTCTACAAATCGTATGAGGCCAAATAGTGTTATATTTGACGACGTATGTTGTGGAAATCAAGGTATCGTTCGAGATTATTTTTCAAAGGGACGTCATGCATCGGTAGACTGTTTTTATCTTTGTCAATCTTAAAAAAAAAAAAAAAAAAAAAAATTTAACGGAGTGTTATATGTTTTGCGGTTTTTTCGTCGGTACACCACGGAGGCTCTGCGTAAAGAACTTGCGACTGCCCTGCTGTTTCCACATCTCGATTACTGTTCGGTAGTTCTGCTTGATGCTACTCAGGAATTGAGAAGGATACAAAGACTGCGAAATTCGTATGTGAGATATTTATTGGGCGTAAGAATGGAAGCTCATGTTTTTCCTTATAGAACCGCGTGGGGTTGGCTGCGTACTGATTCAAGGAGACAGTATTTTTTGGCCGTACTTATGTAAAAAATCGTACGCATGAATACTCCGGAGCATCTAGTGAGTCTTTACTAGATGTGTACCTAGAGCGGCTACTAGAGGAGAGATTAAGGAGCTAGCGGTGCTCTTTATGCGTACTGAAACTGGCAAGAATTCCTTTAGAGTTCAAGGTGCGCATTTTTGTAACTCTCTGCCTGCTGAGATTAAACATCTTCCATCTCTCAGCAGGTTCAAATCGGCAGTGAGGGGGTACCTGCTCGACCTCAATTGAATTTAATATTTTCAATTTATATGTTAATTTATTTTTGCAATGTCCCATATATAGGCTTAAGGTGTGAATGTATTTATCGTGTGACTGGTGGGTGAATGATTTCATTTTATTGTATTGACTGCTTCGTATGCTTTTGCATACGCTTTTTATTGTCTTATTTTATTTAAATATTGTTATACACTTTTAAACTTTAATTTTAACATTTTGACTGATAAATAATGAATGACTGTTTTTAATTTATTGTATTATTGTGTGTATTTTTATTTATTTGATCTTTGTTTGTATTATTCTGTGATATTGCTTTTTATAGTGACTTACTTTTTGAGTATCATTAGGATTAGCTATTTGACTGTGATATCTGTATTTAGGTGCAATATTTATAATTGCACATTGTGTTACACGCCTTTTTGTATACCTATACGAATAAATGCTTATCTATCTTACACAAAAATTCCAAAACAAATGATTTGCGATAATACAAAATTCTTAATTTTATTTCAAATATTTGAAAAATTTTAAATACATTTACAACGAGCATGACTCAATATACATAAGTTTAAAAACATTTATAAAACTCCGTACTTTCTGTTGGAAAGGTGGTAAGCATAATATTATTATAATCGATAAAACATGCGCTTTGCATGATAGGAAGGATGTTATCAACACAATTTTAATGACTTTATAGTACTATCATAATCAGTGTTAAGCTTACTATTGACTTGTCAAGATGTCATTAGTTAAAAAGGAAAAGCTTACTGAAATTATTCAAGCCTAAGATGCTATAAGAAAAAAATATGCACGATTTGAAGAGATTAATAAGACTCTTTTCTTCTTCTTCTTCTTTATTTTATTGGCAGTGGGTCTCTTTGTCGCTGTGGACTGAGACCCGATACGCCACCTTACACATGTAATTTTTATTGCCCTGCTGGAGCTGAAGCGTTGGTCACTTTTTATCTTGATTTTTGTGGTAGCTCGAAGCACTGGTGTGAGTATGTGCGGGTGGTGGCGGTGAGGGTGGTATGGGTGAGAGGAGTTTCAGTGGGTGCGGGAATGCTGGTGAGAAGAGTATAAATTTGGTCGTGTTTGTGTGTTTGTTTTTGCGGGTGTGTGTGTTTGTTTTTGTGTAATGTGTTGTTTTTAGTGTGAGTGGGTCTGTGATCGGGTCTGAGGGTGTAGGTGTACGGATTTTGGCTGGGGGTCTGGTGAGGTGTGTGGGGAGTTTTGTTTGGTGCGTCTGGTAGGTGTGGGTAGAGGTGTGGACGACTGCTCCCACAGTTCGTCGAACTCTGCCTTTAGTGCTTTGTACATGTTGTACTGTATCTACTATGGTTTTTATGTTCTAGATTCGGGTCGTTTATGTATACTATGGTTGGTGTATTTTAATGCGGAAGAGATGTTTTTATGCGGTGCCTAGCGGAATTTTTCGGAAGTAAAAAAAATTATTTTTGGAACGGTTTTAAGTCTTTAATGTGTACTCTTTGCGTTACGACGTTATTGTTGTTGATAATGTCGTACACCATTGGAGACAGTATTTTACATATTTTATACGGACCGTTGAATGAATGGTGTAGTTTTGAAGAAAAATCCTTCAATTTATCAGATAGAGTGTGTATCTTTTTAAGCACTTTTTTGCCTGATTGCGGAGACCAATTTCGATGGCGTTTGTCGTAATAGCCTTTTTGTTTGAAAAAGCTTACCTCAAGATTGTTGCGTGTTTCTTCCATGGATTTTTGCAGATTGCTTATTCGTGTGTATGGTGTGGATTTTCGGGACGGCAGATTGTTTATTGCTCCTGGTGGAGTCATTTCGCGACCTGTGTTTAGGAAAGCTGGTGTGAATCCTGTTGATTCACTCTTTGCTGTGTTGTAAGCAAAAGCTAATTGTTTAATATTTTCGTCCCATGACTTATGGTTGGCGCCAACATATTACCTTATCATTGTTTTGACCACCTTATTTAGTGATAACTTTTGCGGTTCTTCGTTTTATTGGTTTGAGTTCCACCCATTTTGTAAATCGGTCCTGCATGACTATGAGGCTTGTGTTTTGTAATTTTGATTTCGGGAATGGACCCATTAGATCTACTGAAACTGTTTCCCAAGGTACGTCTACTTTGGAAAACTGCATGAGTCCCGGCGGATATTTTTGTTGCAGTTTGTATTGTTGTCAGTTTAAACATTTCCGGACATGTTTAGCGCCATCGGTGAGCATGTGTGGCCAGTGGTATCTTGCTTTTAGACGTTGTAGTGTCTTAAAAATACCGAGGTGGCCTGCCGTTACGGAGTCGTAAACTTCGTTGAGTACGTTGTTGCGTTTGTTAAACGGAACGCATAACTTGTACTCCGGATCGATTGACGGGTTTAACGGGTTGCTCTTTTTATGCAGGATCAATTTTTTGTTAATTATGTAATAATCTGGAAAGGCCGTGGGTTTTTCTTTGACCTTATTGTACAGATTGTGATACCAATTGTCTTCGGCGTTTGAAGCTGCGCATACCTTCACTGGTTGTCGTGAAAGGATGTCGGTAATGGTGTTTTTTGTACTTTTCCGGTATTTCACTTCGTAATCGTATTGACTCAATTCGAGAGCCCAGCGGGCGAGTCTACCTGTTGGGTTATCGATTTGGTCGAGCCATTTTAAAGATAGGTGGTCTGTGATTACTACGAAGTGGTAGCTTTCCAGGTAGTCTCTCATTTCCCATATTGCCCATTTGACGGCTAGGATTTCTTGCTCTGTGACCGAGTAATTTTTCTCTGCCGCAGTGAGAGTTCTACTAACGTGTGCTATGACTCTTTCTTTGCCGTCTATTTCCTGCGTGAGGACGGCGCCAAGACCTTCGTTACTTGCGTCGGTTTGTAGTATGAACAATTTTGTCCAGTCTGGACACGCTAGAATGGGGGCTTTTGTTAAAAGATTTTTGAGAGTTTCGAAAGCTTTCTGTTGTTCGGGTCCCCATAACCATTCTACTTTTTTCTTAAGCAGATGGTTGAGCGGTGCGGAGATGTGTGATGCGTTCTTTACGAAGCGTCTGTACCAAGACACAAGTTCTAGAAACCTTCTCAGCTCTTTGGTGTTTGATGGTGGTGGGAGTTCTGAGATCGGTTTCGTCTTATCTGGATTTGTATGCAAGCCTGTTTCGTTTATCGTGTAGCCCAGGTATTTTAATTCCTTCTTGGCGAAGCAACATTTTTCTGCGTTAGGCTTCAGATTTGCCTGGCGTAGTCTGTTAAAGACTTCTCGCAGATGGTTGATATGTTCTTCGAAGGTGGATGACACGATTATTATGTCATCTAAATACGCAAAGGCATTTGGTGCCATGTCTGGTGTTATCACTGCATCAAGGAGTCTTTGGAAAGTTGCGGTCGTGGAATGTAGGCCAAAAGGCATAACATTAAATTCAAACAATCCTTTGTCTGCTACGGTAAATGCTGTGAGCGGTTTAGATTCTTCCGTCAACGGTACTTGCCAATAGCCATTTTTGAGGTCTACTGTACTCAAGAATTTAGCACCTCTTAGCTTGTTTGAAATGGAGTTTATTTGAGGCAAAGGATACGCGTCCTTGCGGGTGACTGAATTTAGTTTGCGGAAATCTATGCAGAAACGTTGTTTACCATCTTTTTTCTCTACCAAGACTACGGGTGAACTCCAGGGGCTTGACGAAGGACGTATGATGTTATTTGCTAACATCTCTTCTGCTTCTGCGTTTATCTTGGCTCGTGTTAGCGGGTTTTTAGGCCTGTACCTTTGTTTGATTGGTGTAAGATCTGACAGCTTGATCTTCGTATTTAGCCAGTAGAGTTGTTCCCTTTATTTGCTCGAACAGCTTAAATTCTTCATCTAAGAAGTTTTGAAGTTGAAGTTTTTCGCTATCGGACGGTTCTGCTAAGCCTGGTTCAGCTTTTATCGTGCATGCTAAATGTGTGTTTGGGGTTTTTAGCAATTCTCCATTTAGGCTCACTTTCATCTTTAGTTTTGCTAGTATGTCCATACCGAATAAGATGCCAGAGTCACGTTTAGGCATTATGGAAAAAGAGTGTTTTATAATGGCTCCGTTTGTGTTTATGTTACCTTTGATGGCTTACTTTGGGGGTCACGTTCTGGTTGTCTGCGAGTACAACAGTTTTCGGATCTGAAAAGGTTTTCCAAGACCCTCTTCTTAGAATTTTTGCGTGTTTAGGGTGTATAAAGGAAGCGACGGCTCCTGGATCTATGACTGCTGTCATAATGTGTGTGTCTGCCTCAACTCTTAGATAGTACTTTGGGTCATTCGTATTGAAGACCTGATTGCTTGCAAAGACGGTGCGGGTCGGTTTTGGCTGTCATGGCCGACCCTTTACAGGTTTTTTGGACGTGGACATGGACAATCTTTTGACATTATGTTGTCTGTGCCACAGTGAGAACAAAAGAGTTTCGCTTTATTCTTACAAACGGCGTGGTTGTGTTCGATTTGTTTGCAGTTCCAGCACGTCTTTAAAGCGTTGTAATGTTTGCCTACTGCAGCGGAGTTGGTTTTGGAGGGCTGGTTGTATTGTTTCTTCTGGTTAAATTGGAAATTCGGTGGTTTTGAGAATTTATTTTTATTTTCTGGTTTTATTTCTTTCATAGTTTTTTCTAGTTCTTCTGCCTTTTGAATTAGATCTTCTGGCATTCTTTAGAGAAAAGAATTTTTAAGTTTCTGCTCTGCGCTATGTAACGTTTTGTTACAAATGGCGAATGATTTTACCATAAAATTTTAATTGGGTAACCGGAAGTCCATTTGTTCGAACGCCATGTAACGTTTTACTTTATTTTTATTAATTAGACTGGATATATTATTTGTTTATATTGATACGTATATATATCTAATAGTCAAAGAGAGTGGTAATCAAAGAAAGAAACGTTGCCTCCTGTTGCCAGATGCTTCAGAGAGTAACCAGGATTCGGAGCAGGAGGAGGTTTAGGACGGACGGTGGAAGAACGAAAAAATAACGGGTATTAGACACCATTAGTTTTATGCTTGGGAGTACCTAGGCTTTATTTTGTCAAAAGACAATTAAAGAAAGATACAGCGACGATAACAATGAAACAAAAATAACTTATCTCTATATAAAACAAAGCTAAAAATAAAATATGACGCGTCACAATAAAAATAATCTGTTTTCTTTTTAGCAAGTTGAAAATAACGAAAATTAAATAGTAATTTGTTTATAATTGCCACTTATCGGCTGAAGGTAAAGAAATTCAAATAATAATAACAATAGCAAAGACGCTTTAATTAAGAGAGTTTATTTGTCTCTGGTAACGGCCCGGGTGGTTGGTTAACCGGTGGCGTCCTCTACAAAAATATGTTTGTAATTATAATTATCTACTAACTAGGAAAATATAACAACTCCGAATCACGGATTTGGCTCAAACTTTTGGATAAGTTTTCAGATCACAAAATATGGAGAAAGCTAAAGTTACAATCACAAACGCTCAATATTTCTCTAGTTACAGGCAATTAAAGAGAATCACTAAAAAAGTTACTAAATGTTTAAAATGATACAGTTCCTTAGCATTGATAGCTAGAAGCTTGAAACTTTTTTAAATGAAAGCTAAGCTTAAATCCTTTCAAAATAGTATTTAGAGCATATAAAAATATTATTTTTTCTCAAAGTTATAGCGCAATGATGATTAGACCTGAATTTTCTTTTTAAAACAATAATTAATAACAAAAGCTGAAATCGTTTTTTTATTGTTCTATTACGTTTTAATTTTCTTGTTCTTAATTACCCATTTTTTCGTCCACTTGAGACGTCACAGTATCATCCTTAACGCTTACTATTGTTTCCTTCAAACACACATAGTCGCTGATGACGAAAACGACGACAATGACGACGATGATCATAATTATAACGATGTTGATGTTGACGCTGATGCTGATGATGGTGATGATGTTGATTCTGATAGTGATGCTGATGATGATGATACTCATGTTAATGCTGATGACGATGATGATGCTAATGTTAAGAGCAGGCCGTCTAATATTGTTTTTCATCATTTATATAAACACCATTGACTGTTACACTAAAGAAATGGCAGCCCCCGCTAGATACTAACATAATAGATAAATTTTATAATAAGGAAAAAGTAATTTTATCACGTGGTTTTAAATAATATGAGACCTACTGAAAATCTAAAATATAACCTTCTTTTTTGGTGGGTCTCATATTATTCAAAAACTACATGATTAAATTATTTCGTTCTTATTATAAAATTTAATCATTATACTAGTATCTAGCAGGGCTGCCATTTGTTTCGTGTAACAGCCACTGGTATTTAGATTGTAACGTTTTTCCTTTTTGAGGGAGAAAAATACGTGTAATCCTGTTGCCAGACGCTTCAGGGATTGTCAGGGTAAGATTGGCAGCAGTTGGAGGGACGGACGGTGGAAGATAAAGGAAAGTAACCGGGTTAAACACGTTCGGTTATGCTAGGGAGTACAAAGAAAGGAATAAAGTAAAGAAAAAGAGAAAAAAGAAGGCTTTTAAAAACGAGAAATATAGGTTAGGTTGCCATATACGGCGCAAAGTGGAAAGAAGAGAGAAAGTAATGAAAACATTCTGGATAGGTAGAACAAAGTTTATAGAAACGAAAAAAAAAGAAATGAATTTGCAATAAAAAGAGAAAGATCAAGGTCAGACTGTACTGATACGAGAATGAGTGAAAGAATGAATGAAGAGATCGAAGGAGACTACTCAAGCAGTCAGGAATATAGCGAAGGTAATAATAGTAGGGAAAGTAAAAAAAGAAAAAGAAGCCAAAGTAGCCCAGAGGTTGGGGAAATGAGAAATAAAAGAAGCATGAAGGATGAGAAGCACAATAAAAAGATGGAAATGGATAGAATGGAGAGCATGGAAAAGAATGTGGAGCAGATGAAAAAGATGATAGAAGAGTCTGATATAAAATGGGAAGGAGTGAATAAGAATATGAATGAGATGATGAAAATGATGAGAGAAAGTAATAAGATGTGGAAAGATCAAATAGAGGAACAAAGGGAAGAAAGAAAACAACAAGAAGAAAAGTGGAAGAAAGGTGAAAAACGAATGGAAGAATTAGAGAAGGAGCAGAAAAGAATAGAAGAAGAATTAAAGAGTGAATTAAAGGTGATAAAAGAAAGTATAAGAAATGAAAAAGATGAAGAGGAGGAAACAAGTGAAAGCAGTATAAATGAAAAGAATAAAATAAGTAAAAGAGAAAGAGAAAGCAAAAAAGAGGAGTTAGTATGGCCCTTGGAAAGAGAGGAAAGAAACAGAAAGAGAAACAACATAATAATTGAGGGGAAAATAGATAAAGAATGTAAGGAGAAGAATGATCTAGAGGAATGGTTTAAAGAAAAGATGCAGATAGAAATAAGAATAAACAAAATGTGGAATTTAAAAGGAAACATGATAGGAAAAATAGTACAATGTGAGAATAGTTTGATGAAGGACAAAATAATGGAGAATAAGAACAAATTCAAAGGAACAAAAGTGTACATAGATAATGATCCAACAAAAAAAGAAAGAGAAAACAGAAGAGAAATAGGTAAAAAAGCAGAAAAATTAAGAGAGGATGGAGTTGAAGTTAAAAGATACTTTAACAGAGTTGGAAAGGAAGATAAAGTATGGATATGGAACGAAAGACTAAGTAAATGGTTTCGAAAAGATAAAAAGAATGGAAAGGAAGGAGGAGAAGATGAGCAAGAAGAGAGATGAAAAGATAAGGATAATATCCTGGAATGTAGCAGGATTGATAAAAAAAAGAAATGAATTCTAAAGATACATAAAGGAATTTGACATAATAGCCCTGCAAGAAACATGCATGGAAGAGAAAAGTGAAGAGTTTATAAAAGGGAAGTTAAAAGATTATTGTATAAAGAATAGATGGGCAAAAAGAGTACACGAGAGGGGAAGAGCAAAAGGAGGAATGATTGTAGCAATAAGAAAGGAGCTAGCAGAGAATATAATATGGGATGAAGCAAGTGTAGATGGGAAAGATAACGGTATAATTAGTATGAAGATAAGGTGTAAAGGAGAAAAAATGATATTTACATCTGTATACATAAGAGAAGAAAGAAGTCAGAAGCTGAAAGATCTAGAAAAAATTGCTGAAGAGAACATAGATGAAAGTCTGATTATATGTGGTGATTGGAATGCTAGAGTAGGATTAGAGGAAAAGATAGAAGATAAAATGAATGAAGAGGAAACGAGAAAATCGAAGGATAAAGTGATAAACAAAGAAGGTTACGAGTTATTAGATTGGCTAGCAGAGACAGGTATGGAAATAAGAAATGGAAAAACAAAAGGAGATGAAGAGGAAGAATGGGCTTATGTGGGAAGTGCAGGTATGTCAGTTATTGACTATGTCATAATGAATTGGAAAGCGAAAGAAACAGTAGAAGATATGGAAATAATAAGAAGGATAGAATCAGATCATATGTCAATGGTGGTAAACATAAAATGGAAAAAAGTCCAAATGGTATAGAAATATTTAAGGAAAGAGAGACAATAATATGGGGTGAAAAAGAAGTGGAAAGTTATAGAAAAAACCTTGTAAAAGAAAGAAAAATAAATGATTGGAAAGACTTAAAAAATAAAATTAAAGAAGTAATGTGTAAGAAAGTTGTAATGATAAAAGAGAAGAATGACACAGAAGACTGGTGGGATTGGGAATGTGAAAAGAAGAGGTGTGAGGTAAGAAGTAAATTAGTAAAAATAAACGAAAGCGAGGAAGGGAGAGAAGAATACTGGAAAGAAAGAAGAGAATACAAAATTTCAATAAAACGAAAGGAATATAAGAAAGGATTAGATATATTAGATGAAATTAAAAAGGATAAAACAGGTAAAACCTTTTGGAAAGAAGTAAATAAAAAGCGGGAAAGAAAAAATAGAAGAGAATAAGTGGGTTGAAAATTTTATAAATGAAATTGAAGTGAAAGATGATAAAGATAAGGAAAAGAAAAAGAAAATTGAAAATAAAAGAATTGAGTACTCAGATATCAGAGAAGAAGAGATAAGAGAAAAAATAAAAAACCTGAAAAATAAAAAAGCAACAGGGGAAGATATGATACCAAATGAAGCATGGAAAAATGGGGAAAACCTATTAATAAAAGATCTACATAGGGTAATGAATAAAGTATGGAAAAGCAACGAAATACCAGAAGAATGGAAAGTAGGTATAATAAACCCAATATTTAAAAAAGGAAATGAAAATGAAGCAAAAAGTTATAGAGGGATAACCTTAATGGATAGAGGTTATAAAATATTTGCAGAGGTTATAAGGAAAAGATTAGAAGCAGAGATTAAAGAGAAAAATCTGCTAAGTGAAACACAATTCGGATTTAGAAAGAATAGAGGAACAATAGACGCTATATACTGCTTAAAAACAATAATAAAAAAGGAAATAAAAAAAGAAAAAGGGAAAGTAGTTGTATTCTTTGTAGATATAAAAGCAGCTTTCGATAGCCTAAATAGAGAAGAATTGTGGAGAATGATGAGAAGGTTAAGGATAAAAGAAGAAACGAAAGGTGTACACAATATCATATACTGATGATGTTGCATTGCTAGCAAAAAGTGCAAGTGAAATGTGCAGCCTAATGAAAAGATTCGGTAAATATATAGAAAAAAAAGGATTAGAATTGAATGTAGAGAAATCCAAAATTATGGAATTTAGAAAAGCTGGTGGAAAAAGAAAAGAAGAAAAGTATAGATGGAAAGGGAAAGAAATAGAAATTGTAAAATCATTTGTGTATCTAGGATATAAGCTACAAGGAAACAACAAGGATGAAAGCCATATAAAAGAACAAAAGGTTAAAGCAAATAGAAAAATGGGAAAAGTGTGGAGTATAGCAGAAAGCTTATTCAAAAACAACTGGAAAAGAAGAATGGAGCTTTTTGAGTCACTTATAAAAAGTATATTTATGTATGGAGTAGAAATGTGGGGGTGGAAAAGGAGAAAAGAGATAGAAAGGGTACAGAAAAAATACATAAAATGGACCCTAGGACTGGAAAGAAATACGCTAGATTATGTTATAATGATAGAAACGAAAAGAAGTAGTATGGAAAAGATAACAATAGGGAGAGTAATTGAATATGATGAAAAGATTAGTAAATACAGTGATGAAGATCTAATAAAAGTATGTCGGAAAGAAAATAAGAAAGAGTACATAAAAGAGAAAGAAAACAAAAATAAAGAAAGAAGAAGTGAATGGAATGTTAAAAAAGAGACAAAAGAAGATGATTCCAGAAGAAAAGCCTTAGAAATAAGGGGTTTATCAGTAAAATTACTTAATTAATGAAGACGGATCAAGGAAAAATGATGTAAAGAAAATAGCCAGATACAAGATGGGAAATGAATGTAAAGAAAACAAATTCTGGATGAGCGAAGAGGATAGAAAATGCAGACTATGCCACATAGAAGGAGAAACATTAAAGCATATCTTTGAAGTGTACAAATATACGAAAGTAGAGGGTTAAAGCTGGATATAATTAATGAAGAAAAGTGTGAATATAGTAGCAATATTATCTAAAGTAGACTGGCAAAGAGGAGAAGAAGAAAAGAAAGCAAGAATGGAAAAAGAATTGGAAGAAAACAAAAAATGAAAAGATAGAAAAAGAGAAAAAAAAAGGAAAAAGGTAATGAAAGCAAGAATAAGATAAGATGAAAAAAGAGAAAAACGAAAGGAGAAATAAGAGGAAAAAATAAAAGAAAAAAATGAAAAAGTTATGAAGAAAGTGAAAGGAAATCAAAAAGTGAAGAATGATACAAAGTTTAGAAGATGAAAGAAGAGACGCAAAAGGAATAAGAAAGAAACGACACCTACCGAGAAAAAGCAGAAAAAACTTAGAGAATGTAAAGAAAATGAAAAGATAAAGAAGAAACAGAGTGTAGGTAAAACAGAGTTATATCAAAAGAAAAGAAATAGAACACGTAGTCGTAAAAATAGGTTAGAATACTTGAAGGTAAAAAGACCGAAAAGTTAAAGATTATAAAATAAGTAAAAATAAGAATAAGTTAAGAAAGTAAAAACAAAAATTGTGAAAAAAGGTACAACTAAAAGACTATCTGAGAATAGAAAAATAAAAAAGGAGAAAAAAGAAAAAGGTAGAATAGCTAAGGGTGAAGAAACTGAGATATAGGTTAAGTAAGAAAGAATGGATGTAAATAGTGAGAAAAGTGAAAAGGAACTACCGGTGGAAGGTAGAATTGAAAAAAAAAGAAAGTGAAGATAAAGATAAAAAGGAGGATATGAAAGAAGAAAGATTAAAAAAGTTAGAAGAAAAGGTTGAAGAACAAGAAAAAGAATTATAGCTTCAAAAAGAGGTGATAAATAGCATGGTGGCAAAAATGGAAAGACTAAGCACTAAACTGAGAAGAATGGAGAGAAAAGTTGAAAAAATGGAGCCTGACAAGATTCATGGACAAAAAGAAAGTCTAAAGGAAACCGTTAACCAACTGTGTGACAAGGAGCTGAAAATGAGCAACGAAATTGTTGAAATGAAGGCTAAGATAGAGGAGATAAAAGGAAAACCCAAAGAGATAAAGACAGAAGAAAGTGGAAAAGAAAAAGAAGTGATGCAAGGGAGAGGAGAGTTGAGAGATAGATTGAAGATGGAAGAAGTGTGCAAAATTTATGGAAGGGAAAGAGTTTTATTGCTAAGGCTAGAAAATGGAAAAAAGGAACGGACATAAAGGAGATTATAGAGACGGCTATTGGAAAAACAAAATGGAAAGCGTATCAGAAAAGTGAAAGGGAGGATTTATATTGGTTGATATTTAAGATAAAAGAAGATGGAGACTATTTATTGAAGAAATTTAGAGAATGGAGAACGCTGAAAGGATTTATAGTTGATGAGCCTTTAACGAAAGCAGAAAGAATAAATAGAAAAGAAAGAGAGGAAAGAGCATATGGAAGAGAATGAGCAAAGAAAAGTAAGATTAAGAAAGAAAGAAAAGAAGAATAGAAGAGATGACAAAAAAAAAGACCAAAAGTGAGTCAATCAAGAAAGAAAAAGAAGATGAAAGTTTAAGAGCAGGCCGGATTCGCTGTCGTTGTCTAATTGGCATTATTGTTATTTACTCAAATTTTAATCGGTGTATCTTCAAATTAAAGGTCGAGCGCAATAGATATTATTATTATGAACATCTATGCACAAGAAAAAAAATATCTATGAAAATATTTCTTGAATTTACTGATGGTGTAATAACTACAATAAATCAATTTACTACTGGTTGTACCATCAACTTTATTTCAATTATTACTTCTCAACGTTTCGGTTTCTAATAAACCCTCATCAGGAACTACAACAAATCACCCATGAATTAAACACAAAATCATAAAAATACAATTCCAATGTTTTAACTTCGAAATAACAAAACTTTCAAATAAACACAAATACATACCTAAATACAATTATAATATAATATGCATTTCTTTCAAACCATATACATTAATTATAAATTTAATCATTTTATCATTATAACAATATTAATTTTCTTAATTATCTCAATACATTTAACGATCTGTATGGTAAGAAATTTTACAAAGAATGACTATACATATTTCACCGACAAAATATATCTAAGAGTACATGAACCCAGTTAACACAAGCGTCAAAAAGTACATGAACCCAACTAGCAAAAACGCAACAACAGAGACGCTTCTAACTTTCAATGTTAACAACCCAACAATATTCAAAGCACTAATAGATAAAACGTCATACAATTTTTGCACATGTCTTGAAATATTAAAAATTATTACTTTTTATTTATTGTACAATCCAACACATATTTTTAATTACTATTTTAATTATTATTTTTTAATGAGTTTATGTACAAATTCTTTTATGATACTATTAAGATTTTGAGTATCCAGTATTCTATTTACAGTATTATGTTTTTCTATATAAATCATTTCAGATATCAGTCTTTTAAAATAATCTTTTTCAATGTCTAAAATTTTAATTTTCTTAAAATCAAACTCGAAAGTATGACCTGTGTCAAACATGTGTGAACAGATTGCCGAAGTTTCTTTTTTATTTTTTACGTCTCTGATATGTTCAACAATTCTCGTACAAAGCATTCTACTTGATTGTCCCACATAACTCATATCACAATCCATACAATCAATTTCATACACTATACTCGTTCGTTCTTTTTTGTTAACATCTTTTCCTGAATTATTCAATATAGGCACTTTATTACAAGATTTAAAAATGATACAAAAATTATACTTCCTTGAAATGGCTTCAAAATCATTTTCCAATAAATGGCAAAACAATCAAATTATTCAAATTTTTTTCCACCTCCCTTGTAGGATCTTTTTCATTGAAAATTTTTTTTAATCTAACTTTAACACACCTTTTTATAAAGTAATACGGATATTGATTAGCACTAAGAACATTAAAAATGTATTTCAAATTTTCTTCATGATGTTTTTTGTGTGAAAATTTTATCGCTTTATCAACCAAACCATACACTATGCCTCTTTTTTGTGACTCTGGGTTATGTGACCAGAAATTCAAATACAAACCAGAATGTGATGGTTTTCTATACCAATTAGATGTTATATTACCTTCAAAATCAACTTCCAACGAAACATCCAAAAAATTAATTCTATGATTTATAGAACTCTCAAAGGTGAACTGTATTAGTGGATCATATCCATTCAAAAATCTTAAGATGTTTTCACCTTCATCAACAGGAACAACAGCCAATATGTCATCAACATATCTAAACCAATGCAAAATGGGAATGCTGGTAGTGGACAAACAGTCTTTCTCCAAATCTTGCATGACTATATCCGCCAAAATAGGGCTAATTGGATTGCCCATAGCACAACCAGAAATCTGATGATAGTACTTCCCATTAAAAACAAAGTAACTGTTGTTTATGATAAAACAAATAATATCCAAGAACTCATCTAATGATAAATTAATCTTAAATCTCAATAAGTGCCATCTTCTAATATTTGGAATATGATTTTAAAGCCATTTCAAGGAAGTATAATTTTTGTATCATTTTTAAATCTTGTAATAAAGTGCCTATATTGAATAATTTAGGAAAAGATGTTGTTAACAAAAAAGAACGAACGAGTATAGTGTATGAAATTGATTGTATGGATTGTGATATGAGTTATGTGGGACAATCAAGTAGAATGCTTTGTACGAGAATTGTTGAACATATCAGAGACGTAAAAAATAAAAAAGAAACTTCGGCAATCTGTTCACACATGTTTGACACAGGTCATACTTTCGAGTTTGATTTTAAGAAAATTAAAATTTTAGACATTGAAAAAGATTATTTTAAAAGACTGATATCTGAAATGATTTATATAGAAAAACATAATACTGTAAATAGAATACTGGATACTCAAAATCTTAATAGTATCATAAAAGAATTTGTACATAAACTCATTAAAAAATAATAATTAAAATAGTAATTAAAAATATGTGTTGGATTGTACAATAAATAAAAAGTAATAATTTTTAATATTTCAAGACATGTGCAAAAATTGTATGACGTTTTATCTATTAGTGCTTTGAATATTGTTGGGTTGTTAACATTGAAAGTTAGAAGCGTCTCTGTTGTTGCGTTTTTGCTAGTTGGGTTCATGTACTTTTTGACGCTTGTGTTAACTGGGTTCATGTACTCTTAGATATATTTTGTCGGTGAAATATGTATAGTCATTCTTTGTAAAATTTCTTACCATACAGATCGTTAAATGTATTGAGATAATTAAGAAAATTAATATTGTTATAATGATAAAATGATTAAATTTATAATTAATGTATGAGCATATCTCTACAATTTTTAATCTTTCCGTGATATGTCATTTTACAGCTATTACTGGGTCACCCAATGATGCACACTGTTTAAACTAGGTTCATACCTTTTGTACAATCCAGAAACTCTATTTTTTATGTATTTAGTGAATGTGCCACCAATGGTATAGTAGATATTTCTATAAAACGTAAATTTTTACATGGATAACATTTCCGAAATTTTATCCATATAAAAATTTACGTTTTGTAGAAATATTTACTTTACCATTGGTGGCACATTCACTGGATACAGAAAAAATAGAGTTTCCAGATTGTACAAAAGGTATGAACCTAGTTTAAATAGTGTGCATCATTGAGTAACCCAGTAACGGCTGTAAAATGAATTTTCAAAAACATCATAAAAAGATTAAAAATTGTAGAGATATCCTCGTATATGGTTTGAAAGAAATGCATATTATATTATAATTGTATTTAGGTATGTATTTGTGTTTATTTGAAAGTTTTGTTATTTCGAAGTTAAAACATTGGAATTGTATTTTTATGATTTTGTGTTTAATTCATGGGTAATTTGTTGTAGTTCCTGATAAGGGTTTATTAGAAACCGAAACGTTGAGAAGTAATAATTGAAATAAAGTTGATGGTACAACCAGTAGTAAATTGATTTATTGTAAAAAAAATATCTACCGGTTTGTTTTTGAGAAAAGTAAGTAACGCCAAAGTAAAAGTTTATGTTTATAATATTTTCGCGTTACTTACTTTTCTCAAAAACAAACCGGCAGATATTTTTTTTCTTGTGCATAGATGTTCATAATAATAATATCTATTGCGCTCGACCTTTAATTTAAAGATACACCGATTAAAACTTGAGTAAATAACAAACAATTCAATTGTTACTCGGTCGGTATCAGGTTCTACTCCGGCCTACCGTTAACAAATAATTTAAGAAAGAAATAGTTTAGTTTTGATAAAGAATAAGATTCAAGTTAAAATATTGTAATAAGAATACACACAAAACAATACATACAAACACAACACGAACAACACATTACACGCAAACAAATGTAAAAATTTTCCTAGATAAGAATAAAGATACCATATTATTATAGTAATTAAATTTTTATTTATCTTGGCCACTTGACGGCTATTTGATAAAAGAATAATTGAATCAATTAATAAATCTTTGCGAGGAAAAATTAATCTGAATAATAGTTTATCTTTAACTAAGAGATTAATTTGATTATAACGGCCTGGACGATCTAATATGTACCGGTGGTTTTTACCTTCAACAATGTGCAAACAGAAAGAAACGAAAAATTGATGACTAAATAATTACAATACAAATAGGTGAACGGCACCTAATATCGCAATAGCCAATACCTCAGCAGTAATGGGTGTACGGCACCTTTAATTATCTAAATTACTAATCTTTATGAGCGCGGGCGGTCGGACCCCTTAGTCGATGTAAAGACAATAGGTGGCCGACACCCTTAAGTTACTCTAAGCCTACCATCTATAATGACGGTCGGACGGAGTCCTTCAATTAACATAAAAACATAATAGGTGGACAACACCCTTGATTTATTCTATGATTTACGTACACGAGGTCACGACAAGCTATGGGTGGACGATACCCTTAATTAATCTAATTGCGAAATGTGAAATAGAATATCAAATTTTGGGTGGACATCACCCCCAAATTCAACGGCGCGACGGTCAGGATTGCGGCGACAAAAGGCTGCAAGTGTATGCTCGTAGGTAGCATACACTTGCAGCCATGTTCGCCTTTGCATTTTAGGTTTTAGATTACTTTTTGGTTTACATTTAATTTTAGCTTTTGGATCATACATTTACTTTTATATTTTGTATACGTGAATATTTTATTTTCGCCCATGAAACAAAACTTCTGATAGTCAGTCTTTAAATCTCCGTCCGTTTTTAATTGTATACATTTATTACTCATTTGTGGAAACTCTTCACCATCACACATATTATGGTTTGAATTCTTCCTAATATCTCCTTCCTGATTTTGCACGTTACGTTTTTCCTCACTCCGTCTTAAGTCCCTTGATGTTATAAAATAATAAGGAGAGGGATACATACAAGTTACGGTTTCTTGTCCATTAACAATAAGTAACAGCTTGAAATTATAAACAAGCTTGAAGAAAATATTAATTTTAATCAAATCAAATAGGTGTTTCATGTTTTCATATGTCTATTTAACTTGAGATACTATGGATAACATTATAAGTCTATGAACACTAATCAGTTTAGCTTTCCAGAGTATAAATGTCTCTTTTTAATAGGCAAATTTGAATCTTCATCAAAATCATCGATGCTGCAGTTTAAATCAGGTAAATAGTTTTCTGGGAGTGCCGTCATAGAAATTTTTAAAAACCCTTGACCTCCATCAGCCATTACGTTTACAACGACATTTCCAGTTTAATTTCGTAGATTTATGATATTTTATAGTAACTCCTCAGCATCCGCGCAGATTACAGGTCTTTCCTCTTTCTTGGTAGTATTATCTGTGTTGAAATCAAATATACCTCCTTTATAAACATTTTCAAGAGTCTTTTTTTTGCCATCCCTAGATGAAAATTTGATTAGACAAAAAGTTTTATAACTTTATAACCAATAGTCATAAAGTGAAAATTCCAACGTAATTTTAAAGTTTAGATAAAAATCTTCAAAAAACCTTTTCTGTAATCTTTAAAACCCACAAACCAACTCCTTAAACAATATTATAAAAAAAATAAAAAATCGAAAAAATTTCCAACTTGAATAATTTTAGGTGCGATTGTCGTAGGGGGAAAAAGCAAAGTTGGTTTGAAAGAGCATTTATTCAGCTTTAAAATGAGACGTGTAACATTGAATTTGGTGCATCTGAACCAATGAGAGACTGATTTTCGTAAAAAAATGTTTTTTTTTTCAAAATGCGTATATCTGAAAAATTAAGCAGCCTAGAAAAAAGTGTAAATTGAAAAAAGGTGTATTTTTGGACACAGAATATATATTTGCAGCTGAGAAATGATTCGAAAAAAATAGTATATTTTTGACTGGGTCAGGAAAGGGTTTATTTTGGAAATGAGGAGTTTACGGGACGAGCTGAAGGCGAGGACTGTACCGAAGTTCCAGAAGAACCCTTTCCTGATCAGGTGAGGAATATAATTTTCTGTCTGAGAGCCGCAAATGAGTAATAAAGTTACGATTTTGAGATTAAAAGACAGAAAAAATTTTTTTTTCATAGTTCCATGACGTTAAACATTTAAATTTTAACGTCATGAGAATAAGAAAAAAAATTATTTTCAGAATCATTTCTTAGCTGTAAATCTATATTCTGTGCCCATAGACACACCTTTTTTCTAGTCTGCCTAGTTTTTTAGATATACGCATTTTTAAAAAAAGCCTTTCAAGGTTAAAAATTATCAAAATTTTTTTAATTTTTTCATTTTTTTATAATATTGTTTAAGGAGTTAGTTTGTGAGTTTTAAGGGCATGACGAAATAATTCATCATTATTTTAATTCCAAGTTCACGAGTAAACGGTACGTTGGATCGAGTTCTTGTATTACAGTAAGAAAATTTGTAATATTAAACTTGAGTGCGGACAACTTACAGAATTTACCAAAACACTGTACATAAAAAGTTATAAACAATTTTTTGGTATATAGTATTTTGAGGTTAGGTTTATCCAGCTTGATATCTAATTTCCATTCCAAACTTATAAAAAAATAACAAGTGCAAATGAACTTTTATTTTAACAAAAATTATTGTATTAACATAGCTTTAGTGCGGACAAGACATTACAATTTTTTAAATTACAAATTTAAAAAGATATCAATGAAATAATAAAAGCAAAAATTGTGTCCAGTAGCTCCGACATCCCGTTAAAGATAAAAGAAATCGTTTTTTGAATTTTTTTTTATTCAAACTTTAAAATCGCGTTGGAATTTTTACTCTACTAATATTGGTTATGAAGTTATAAAACTTTGTCTTATCAAATTTTCATCCAGGGATGGCAAAAACATGTGTAGGAGAATGTATATTAACTTGAAAATCGTCTAATTTTTCGGCCTCAAAGATGACATCTTCTTTTTGATTTGGACTAATTTTGGCTTCACACTAATTTTCATTTCAGAACCTAGAGAACTCAAAAATATTTCATTATTTAGCTGTTCTGAACTCTCATTGTTGTTTTCTACTTACATATCAAGTTTTTGCTTCAAAATTGAACTAGTGACTTGCTCTTGCTGCTTATGAAGAAGTTTTTGAACCAGTTGTAATATATTTTTATGAGCTTTTACAGGAGTTTCACAAGAATGATCTTCTCCTTTCCCTATTTCGTTAAAGCACTCTTTAGAAATATAGATTTATTTTCTAGCATCGTTGTTGATTTTTCCGGGTGTTGATAATTTTATAATTTTCGAAGCACCATACAATCGGTTGAAGGCATCAACATTCTTAGATGCTTGACGCTTTAAACCTCTACCCAACCTAACTTTTGGATGGCCACAATATCTTGCTGTTATACATATGTAACAATTGCACGTATCATTGTTAGCTCTGGTTTTTTGAGGTAATTGTATGTCTTTGTAATTTGGCATGATTGGTTTAGGTCTCATACATTTATCTTTTTCATGTTCAGAAAGAGTAACGCGGCATCTACTGCATATACTTAATGGGTATTTAGGATTAGATATATTGAATTTTTCATGAATAAATTTTTTTTAAAATTTTCATAATTTTCTGTAACATAAAAAAATTTCGGTTTTTTATCTTCAAAAACAATTTTTTTGACACATGGAGCACATTTTGTTCTATTCTCCTCATGTGAAAATTTATGAGATATTTTCTTGAAATTCCTTATCTTACCTAAAAATTTTGAAAAAAAATTAATGTGACTATTTTTGCACTAATCAAATAAATATACTAAATAATTACAAATGGCAAACAATAACTTTCAGAGTTCTTCAGAGTCTACCGTAATAAAAAACAGTGCCCGAATTTTTATAAAAAATTCAAAGAATTTAGATATACTGCTTATAAAAATGATAAAGTTTTGTGTAAGTCTTCCACCACCTTGAAGCCACTCATAGTCTAGGCGCCCAGAGGGTTTCGCATGAAGTTAGAGGTCCCACCAAGCAAGTAGGTGATTTATAAGTATTTTAAGCCGCTGAATCCGAATTTGCAACTTGCTTTTCGCGCAAGTGGTCGAGTAATTTGTTATGAACAAATTAATTGTTTAAAAGGCTATAGCTTATGAACTACAATAAATGCAGTAATTTTCTCTGCGAAAACTTGTTCTTTAATAAAAAAAAAAAAAAAATCGTTTTTGTTGCATGTCGATTCGATAATTAGAACCAGAGATATGGCAAATATATTGCAAAAAAACATAGAGACATAGCGCAAGCGCGGAAAGCCCTGGTAAAAACCTTATAACTCGACTACTAATTAATATTTTTTGAAGTTTAACATGTGTTTGAAAAATGTCAGAGTCTCAGCTTTAATGGTAAATTGTTATATATTACTTTCAAATGTTGATAAATAAGCTAGAATGATTTAAAGCAGAAAATATTTTCAATTTTTCAGAATTTTTTTTGTTTATAACAAAATAATATAAGTTAGCGAACAAAATGTTTCTATATTTTTGATATAAAATGATAGAAAATTTCATCTAGTTTAAGAATCTGTCCGGTTTTTTCAAATTTAAGTAAGTAGAACCTGAGATATCGCAAATTTAACCCTTGCAGTCACAGGAGCCACTATAGTGGCACCCTTCCTCATTTTCTTTTTTTTTATTGTTTAATTCGAACTTTAAGTTTAATCTTTATTCTTTTTGCATTTTCATATAAATGAGTGTTCATTTTATAAGTATCATATGATATATTTTGAATATATGATTGTAAATAAATCTAAAAAATTAATGTATGATAGAAAATACGTGCAATATAGCGATCGTTTTCCTTACTAAAAATTCTTTTATTATAAGGAAGTAATCTCATTCTTTTCTAATAAAATTATTTTTGACTCTATTTTATATACTTTGTCATAATATTAATAATGTATAATACATGGAGATGAAGTAGATTTAGGGTTTTAAATAATCATTGATTTTTCTACTACAATAGTAAACAATTTACTCAACTTATGCAGTATTTTTACATTTATTTTTTTTTGCAATTGCAAAAAGAACAACAATCTATTTTATTCAAAAAATTTGTTTAACTTTCCGATTTATTAGAGTCATCTATTTTTAGCTGAATCCTTTTTTAATAAATTTTTATTTAATTTCCTAATACAGAGTTGAAATTAATTTTATTATAAAAGAATGAAATTACTTACCTTATAATAAAAGAATTTTTTATAAGGAAAGCGATCGCCATATTGCACACATATGTCGTATTGCAAGGAGTTGGCGCTACAGCTTAAATTTGCGATATCTTAGGTTCTACTAACTTAAATTTAAAAAACCGGACAGATCCTTAAACTAGATGAAATTTTCTATCATTCTATATCAAAAATATAGAAACATTTTGTTCGCTAACTTATATTATTTTGTTATAAACAAACACAATTCTGAAAAATTGAAAATTGTATCTGCTTCAAATCATTCTAGCTTATTTATTAACATTTAAAAGTAATATATAACAATTTATCATTAAAGCTGAGACTCTGACATTTTTTAAACACATATTGAACTTCAAAAAATATTAATTAGTAGTCGAGTTATAAGGTTTTTACCAGGGCTTTCCGCGCTTGCGCTACGTCTCTATGTTTTTTTGCAATATATTTGCCATATCTCTGGTTCTAATTATCGAATCGACATGCAACAAAAACGATTTTTTTTTTGTTTTTTTTATTAAAGAACAAGTTTTCGCAGAGAAAATTACTGCATTTATTGTAGTTCATAAGCTATAGCCTTTTAAACAATTAATTTGTTTATAACAAATTACTCGACCACTTGCGCGAAAAGCAAGTTGCAAATTCGGATTCAGCGGCTCAAAATACATATAAATCACCTACTTGCTTGGTGGGACCTCTAACTTCATGCGAAACCCTCTGGGCGCCTAGACTATTATAGGTATTTAAAAAATTACGATGATTCATAACACACAAAACTTGTTCATAAAACATAATTCTCTACGCATTCACTTGTTCATACTTATATGTAAATTTCTATAGGCATTGCATACGTTCATGCTAATATCTCTTGATATTCTCTCTGTCAATACTCCTTTATGAAGTATTGACAGATCTCTACTCCCTTAGGGAGTATTGACAGATTGAGATATCGCTGTGCATGGCCGTATATGACGCGAGCGAAACCGATTCGTAGATTAGTCAAAACAAAAGAATGTCGTTAGATATGTCAATGCTCATACAAATTCATATAAAATCTTAACTTTAAAGAATGTTGTGTCTCAACAAATTTTCAAAGTTGAACAATTAATAAGTGAAAAAAAAAATCATTTTTAATGTTCCTTATACGGCCCACAACGACATAAACTTATCTACGTAACTTGGGAGTACGAAGGATTCTGAATTCAGGCTTGACTAAAGTACTTGTCGCTTGAGCAGCAGTTAGTCTCAGGCGCGCTTCGAGCGCCCTTGACCGACTGCTACTCAAGCGACAAGCACTTCAGTTTCGCCTGTATTAATCCTTCTTACTCCCAAGTTACGTATATAACTAATATATATTTGGTAAATAGGCTGAATATGCTTATATCCAGTAAAAAAGCATATAAAATTTACAATATATCAAAAAAATAAGCAGCTAAGATTTTTATTCAAACAGATTTTCAAAGTGTAGACATGCACAAACAAATCACCGCGTCCAGTTTATGTTGACACTGTTTTAATACCTTAGTCCGGGATCCATCCTATGTGCTCGTGGTCTTTTCTATCCTTTTCTAATTGAAATATGTAGGTTTTTGGAAAAACTAGTGATTATTAATATAAATTAAGAGTTGTCCGCAACTTGTATAATAAAAAGCAACATTTTCTCTGATAAGAACAAATTAATTTTGATGCTTTGTTTTTAAGAAAAGTTTGTCATACTTACAAAATCATAAATTAGGCTAAAGAATATGATGTCTAAGAATGTCAAACTTTTCTTTAAAACAAAGCCCCGAAATTAATTTGTCCTCGTCAGAAAAAATATTGCTTTTTACTATACAAGTTGCGGATAACTCCTAATTTATATCAATAATCACTAGTTATTCCAAAAACCTACATTTTTCAATTGGAAAAGGATAGAGAGATCCAGCGTCTTCTTAATTTTAAACAAAATGTTTTATATCAAGCCCATACCAAAGCTGCTTAGGTTTAGAGATAAAAATTAAGAAAGTTCGAAAAACTGCGATTTTTCGAAATCTCGACTTAGCATCATGGGGATTCTAACCATATCATTGCCTATCATGGTTAAAACTATTTTTTCAAGCGTATATTTTAAGATAAAAGGAGATTTACAAGCCTGCTACCATTTGTGGTTGTCCTGTAAATAAAAAACAAATGCATGTTTTTTGTGCCCAGTCGTAACGAGGATGTTAGTCTGAGCGCTTTAGAATTTACTACTTACAAAGAGAACACCACAGCTTTGGGAAAAAGATTCGGCTGAGACTGCAGAGTATGATTTTTAGATGAAAAAAAATCAACTCGTGTTTTTTCTTTTCATTAAATAGGTCCTCTAGACAAAGGTATAGACATTATTACGAAAATGTTGCAAATAGAAGTGTTTATAGGAACTCGAATTACCAAGCAATCTAAACTTTTACAAAAAAATATATAAAAGATAAAATGAAGTACAGGTTTGACTTGAATTTGAGCTTTGTTTTATTAAGGGGGCTATCACGCCCAAAAATTAATATATAATTTAGAATTCCACAAAGAATATGTTGATCACAAATTAAAAAATATTAGCAGTACCGTTTTCGAGAAATTACAACTCAAACATATATACAAATAACAAATATATATAGAAAATGTATGAATCTAAGCACGTGAAACGAACAGAGAGTAGTGACGGAGTAACAACGACTAGTGAGTGCGCTTACATATATAACGTGCCACGTATTTGAGTACGGTCGGAATCAAAAGTTGAAACTGTAGCGCATACGAGCAGACGCTTTTTTGATACTTCAAACAATAAAACTTTTGTCTCTGACCAGTACTTGACAACCTCAAGTAAATAAAACTTGATACTTCTTGATAGAACAATTGCTTCGTGTAGTCATTTGCTATAGTGCCACGAATTCTAAGTACTATAACATCGAATTTATGGGACAGTAGCAGCGTGTTCTTGATAATTTACTGTAAGTTAACAAATTTGTCAAATCTTTCGAATTCAAGCAACATTACCAACTTATTTTTAGGTTATACCTTCGAAAGTAAACATACTAAAATACCTTCAATATAAATTCAATATATATGACATGCTAAAAATATAAACAAACACGGAGTAATTTTTAATTAGGCGCAGCTTTTAGACCACAAAAGCTTTTTTAATAAAACAAAGCCTAAATTTATGTATTAAACCTGTACTTCATTTTATCTTTTATATATTTTTTTTTCTAAAAGTTTTATTTGCTTGGTAATTCAAGTTCTTATAAACACTTCTTTTCGCAACATTTTTGTAATAATGTCCTTGTCTTTGTCTAGAGGACCTATTTAATGAAAACAAAAAACACTGGTTCATTTGTTTTCATCTAAAAATCATACCCCGCAGTCTCAGTCAAATCTTTTTCCCAAAGCTGTAGTGTTTTCCTTGTAAGTAGTAAACTCTAAAGCGCTCAGACTAACATCGTCGTTACGCCTGAGCACAAGAAACATGCATTCGTTTTTCATTTACAGGAAAACCACAAATGGTAGCAAGCTCATAAATCTCTTTTTATCTTAAAACATACGCTTGAAAGAATAGTTTTAACCATGATAGGCAATAATAGGATTAGAATACTCATAATGCTAAGTCAAGATTTCAAAAAATCGCAATTTTTTAAACTTTCTTAATTTTTATCTCTAAACCTAAGCAGGTAAGGTGTGGACTTGATATAAAAAAAATTGTTCAAAATTAACTAAAAAATGTGAAAAAAATTTTTTGGAGCAAATAATTGAATTTTCTTATTTATTGCATAAAAGACCCCGGAAATAGCTTATGGGATTTTGGATCCCGGTGGATTTTGCTGAACTCATAGTATGATGTAGTCCTTGTTATCCTGATGAAAAGTTCTCATGGACCCAAAGTCAAGAAATGGACAGTTTTTAAGATATCGAAGATCAAAGATGGACAATTCCACAATTTTCCATCTTTGACCTTCGATCATACCTGTCTAGTTCGACTTCGATAGTCTGATTGTGTGTATGTGTGTATGTATGTGTGTGGGTGTTTGGGTGCGTATGTGTGTGTGGGTGTTTGGGTGTGCGTGCGTGTGTGTGCTGTGTGTGTGTTGTGTGTGTGTAGGTGTTTAGGTGTGCGTGCGTGTGTGTGTTGTGTGTGTGTTGTGTGTGTGTAGGTGTTTAGGTGTGCGTGCGTGTGTGTGTGTGTGTGTGTGTGTGTGTGTGTGTGTGTGTGTGTGTGTGTGTGTGTGTGTGTGTGTATTAAAATATTTAGGCTAAATCGGTAAAGTAGCCTACCCGTCCTGCCTTAAAATCTAATACCATTATTTGTATATGAATACATTTATATGCTGTCGGCTTTTATTTTTTCATACTTACTGCAGTATTATGCCGTCTTCCCTTACATTTTTTATATCTTCTGATGGCGTTCTTAAAAAACATTACAATTAACGGAAATTGATCGTTCTAAAAACTTATTGACTTTATAACATAAGTTTTGTATTGGTAGAAAATTGTTTTTTAACCAAATATATGCTTTATTTATCAACTAAATATAAAATCTAAGACTTCCAGAAAATCTGAAGATATATGTTTATGATGTACATGTATTATAATAATTGTTTTTGATAAAATATTGATCATTAATTATTAGAATAATTTCAGGTAAAGACTCGAAAACGCGATCACTCTTCTAGAAATAGGTAAAATTGAATGAAAATAACGGAAAAAGAATGATAAAGATGTAATTCTTTTTTATTATTATAAAGAAAAGTCTTAGCTTTAAAATGCATACGAAAATGAATTCTCTGTATAAACAAATTAAATGTAAAAGGATTCTTAAGAACCATTTTCAGATATACCAATAGTCAATCACTAGAAGCTGTGTTGATTTATTTGTTTTTTGTATTTGTGAAAAAATTCGATGATTCCATATTAAAAAATACTTAATTTAATTGTAGTAATTTCTTAATTGTTATTTCTTTTCATACATTTTCAGTAATCAACTTATTTATTTTTGATCGTGTATGGGGTATTGATGGCGTTAGGGGGTCGTTACCTTATGTAATTGTTATTTGATAACACTTTACGCATTCGCTATTGATTATGATTGTATGGCTAGTTAATGTATAGTAATTTTACGATTTGGATACTGATAAAACATTTTATATTATTTTCTGCAAAATATTGAACTTGTATCGAATTTGAATCATTTATACCGAATATAGTTCATTAGTTATTTTAGTTTCTTACACATTTTCATTAAGTATAATTATTAAAAGTTTATTTTCAATTAAATTGAGATATTTGTATCATTTATTCATCACATTATTTCAAATCATTTCTTAAAAAAATAATTTTCTTGTTTTAAAAATGGCATTTCGTGTGCAAATCAATTGTTTTACCTGCAATCGAGCTTTTAATCCACAGCAAATGACACGTATTAATGAAGGTAAAAATCAAAATAAACGTGATATAGCAATAGATCGTAGAAGTTATCGAGATCTGCCGCCTTTAGAACTAAATGTAGAGTCTCGACTTTATTTCAATTGTAATAGATCAATAAACGATGAAATAAATCAAGTTTAAAATAACCCAGAGGTTTTGCGTTTAAATGTACTAACTCAAATGAGAAATTCATCTTGTTTAATTTGCAGTGCTGTCAATAATCTTCAAAGAGTTTCTCTTTCTTGCAAAATAAATATGTTTTAGTTCAAAATATTAATATTTCAGAAATAACGAAGGTATGTCCACATCATTTAGATGAAATAGGGCATCTTCCACCATTGTCGATGAATATTCTAAGATTCATTAATCGTCCATATCGGGTTAATAGTACACAGGTATTGCAATTTTTGCAAGAATTAAGAAATATAGCAAATAATAAAAACAAGTCCAAAGATGAAAGCAATTTTACTGATGAAGAATTTCATAGCATTTCACCTGTCACTAAATCACAATTTCTGGAACTTATTACTTATGGTCAAGGAATACCTCATGAAGGTGGCTATAAAATTATATCAAAAAGAGATTTATTAACGTTTTTATGTAAAATGAGACCAGATTTAACTGATGATTTTTTAAGAGTTATCTTTCAATATAACAATCAAAGAACTGTTAGTTATATAATTAAAAGAGTCAAAGAAGCCTTACTATCAAGATTTGTTCCTGAAAATATGGGATTTCAATCTATTAATAGAGATAATTAT